>JAIGNY010001409.1:1777500-2210000 GCA_020152595.1 Chiridota heheva | reverse complement strand
TGTGTTCAGGGTGCTTCTATGACATCACACTGTTGAAGTAGACTTACTGCCCCAGTCACGCTTCAATACACTGTGGCGATTTTTGGAATGTGATTACGATCCTTAACAGAATAACTGAATATAAGATATCAAAATGTTTCTTTCTTCTTTCTTTCACCAATTTATTTCGTTACTCCATTTCTTTCACATGCAATATCCCTATTCCTTTAGGCAGGAGATATCATTGTTAGCTGATCTTCCTAAATTCAAATATCCTATGAGGTGTGTGGCATGTATCTTTTATTGTATCTATCTGCACTTACTATTATATTTTTCTATTAAACTTATATGACAAAATTAATTATACGATGTGGCGATAGTAAAAACGTGTTTTCGTATCAGTTTTGTTTGCCTTACTCCATTCTTTTCAACTCAGTTTTATCACTTGATTCACATAATGAATAAAGTTTTAAATATTACGCCCCCTATCACAAAATTCTTCTAAAAAAACATTTTTCTTCTCTTCACATAATGAATATTATATGTCCTCCTTGCCTGTCCCCTATACAACCACCCAAAGCTTCCTTCACCCCTCACAAATCCATTTCCGAGCTCTTTCGGAATAACTCCCTGGATAGAATTATCTCCTTCCTTCACCATACCTTCCTCTACGACAATATTTAGTCCTTCTGCCCCATCCCTACTTTCACCTTTTCCTTTTTTTTTTTTTTTTTTTATATCCCTGCACTTCCTCTTTCAGTCCCAGCTTCCTGGCTATTAGCTTATTAGCCCCCATCCTTCTATTAGACTAATCTTATAATCTTTTTTTCCTACCTCTGGAATGATCTCATATCTCGGGCACTGTTTGACCCTTGTTGTCGCGGTACCATTCAGCCTTCATCAAATCAAATCTCAAGTCTGATTATACACATGGACGTCGCTATGGTCTTCTGCTTGGGATGGGGAGGGGGGGTGTAAAGGTACTAGTCTCCAACTAGTAGACTCGTGAAGGTGCCTGAAAGGAAGGGTTGAATTTCCAACTGTCATGTACATTTTTCCAAGTGGCGTCTAGTTTAGAGGTACTTAAAGACACCCCACACCGCCGTGAAGCGACGTCTCTGGCAGGGACGTCGCTAGGGTCTTTTGATTTGGGGATGTAGAGGCAACAGTTTCCAACTTCGGATTCGTGAAGGTATCTGAAAAAGAAGGGTTGAATTTCCAACTGTCATGTTCATTTTTCTAACTGCCGTTTAGTTTGGGTGAGGGTGAGACAGCCCCACATCCCCTGTAGCGACGTTTCTGATTATACAGTTATAACGGTGATGGATCTACGAAAGAGTACATGTTAAAAAAAAAAAACTTTTACAGAAAAAGAATTAGAAGCAAAAAAAGGTAATTATAAAAGTATTCTAAAAATGATTGTTTGGATGAGGTTTCTGAAAAGTTCATGTAAACATATGTTGGAATATATTAAGGTCCGATTTTGATAGCTGTTTTGAATTTTGGCCCACAGAGCTTCCATAAATTTCAGAACATTTTATCAAGGGAACTGAGCCCCCTCCAAAAACACGCCTGGGTGTTTCTCTCTAAAGATAGAACAAGATCCATGAAACTGATGTTACCAGACGTCTAAACAATAGAGTTGACGTGAAGCTTACACCAGCGGACTCAAATAATTAGCAGGAACTCTTGATTAAACAGTGATGGCTCTATAACGGTGATTCATAATAGGCGGCCCGCGGGCCAATCTGACCCGCCAGGCAATCCAATCTGGCCCGCGAACAATAGTCATTATATAATGCAACAACAGCGCATTGTATGTAAGATCAATCCAAATGGGATCGGTAAAAATCGCAAAATACTCGTTTATTTTGGGTTTATCCTAGGCAGATCAGCTCACTAAAACATCGTGGCTTATCAAATAAAATGTTATCTTTAGTGCCGCTATAAATAGGGCTCGTGGCTTGTCAAAGGAAGGTGGATAAGAGAAACGATGACATCTGGAAGTCTGGCGTACATTCTTCTCATCCCGCACGCTCTCAACTTGTTTGTTTGTATTCAGGGATTGTTTTGACAGATTTTGTTTGTCACATGACGCTGGTTTTGCCACGCGATTGGCCCACGGTCTGAAGTTGTTGTGAAATGACGGCGCTTAAGAACCTTTGCTCTCTATATAAAGGGATCATACCATAAAGATCAAAGAAAGGCGCCATCGATGGTTCCTTTCAAATTGTTTGATATTATTTGAATTGTTTGTCAAGGCTGAAGGATAACTCATTTAACGTTAAGAGCTGAAAATTGAAATTATTCTTGCGATAAAAGGTGGGCGGACGTGTCCCTCTCTGAGTATGAACCTATGAATTCAAATTACTACACATACGGAAAAAGCTTCCACCAGTCATTTTAGTATTTTCGTTTTGTACAGGACAAGTTCTGATTGTATTTTGCCCTACACCTGTAGACAGACTCCCAGCGCATGCCGGCAGGCACCCACTTTACACTCGTGATGACCTGACATCATAAATATGCGGATACAACATTTGATCAGAAAAGTGGGCTCCGCACTCTCAACCAGATCTCCAGATTTTCGTCGGCATGCCCCTGTGGGGGTGAAATTGCTTAGTCGAGCAAATATATTTCAAAAGTGAAAATTATTATCATTAGATGTGAAGAAGCTCCTTGGTTTGAACGTGTAAAAGTATATTTTTTTTACGGACATATACAGCCCACTTGCACACCTTTTTTTCTTGGATGTCACAGCGAGAAAAATATTCGCCAACAAAGGTGCGTCATCTGCCCGGGGGCACTTTTTTTTTTCTGCAATCAAGAATTGCCATTACATATTTTTTCAGCCAATCATATACAAGAATGACGATGACGTAATTAAATTTGAATATTCATATACAACTTACGACATATCGTCTGACAAAATAATTTGGGACTTAGTAATTCCATGACCGCGAGTGAATAACGTTACTTTGCTGGAAAACAATGGAAAAAACCTGACACTACAGATATGGCACAATTTAAAATGCGCTACAAAGCAAATCCTCCTTTGAATATCGAGGAATTAGTTAACAATATTTTGGCAAGGACAGTGATAACATATACCCTAACCTAAAACCTAACCCCAACCCTAACCTTATTCGCAGTGCTAGCTTGAGATACTGTGTGGATATTCGCAGGGCTGCCCTGCGAATAATCACTTCAAAAAATCAAAGTTGTATAGCGATAGTTCTCACGTTGTATAGGTAGATCTTCAAGCTGCTGTATATGCGTGAGATAATTTGCACTAGTTGTAGGTATGCCTAGGCCTAGTACGAGTTCATGCCCAAATAGACTTTTGTTTAAGTTGTAGGTGAGTTTTATCCTTTTGAACATTTTTCTCTAAGTCCCGATTTTCCTTCTTGGACGGAGTGCGTAGTCGTAGTGAGTACTCCATGCATACATTACATACTATACAGGCTATAGTATACAGTCTTATGTTATAGGACTAATGTTGTATATGAATATTCATATTTAATTACGTCATTGTCATTCTTGTATATGATTGGCTGAACAAATCTGTAATGGCAATTCTGGACAGCAGAAAAAAAAGACGCTGCTCGGAGTGGTCATATTCTGAGGAACCTTAAAAATAGCTAAGATTACCAGGGGTGTAGCCAGTCTTTCGAAAAGTTTCGGATTCGGATTGGGGAAGTCGCCGAGAAATTTATGATCATGGCGTGAGCGATTTTATCTACTCCCTTGCTGCATCCATGGATGATTGCAGACGTCATGTAGTACTGAATGTAGCCGTTTTGTTAATTTTTTGTGATAAGACAATGTACAAACAAGCAGGAGGTGAAGTAGACTAATGTAATGTCATATGAAATGTTAGATTTTGTGAATGTGTTGGAATTTACATCTGTATATTATGTTTACAAAAATATTAATTTCTGAAGTGACTGACTGTTTCGAGCCGCAAAAATCACTTTGCCGGGTGTTTCTCGGACTTAAAAAAAAAAAAAAGGTGGTAAAAAGGTATATTTATGAGTCCTTAAAGGCATGGAGAAGTACAACAGTTTTCTGTTCAACAACGCACCAAATAAACAGATAAAGCATTCAAGTCTCACTTTTGATAATCTTTGAATTTTTAGAATAGTATGTGTAGTTTTCAAGTTATGAGTTTGCAAAGTTCTGTGAGGTATGAAGAAGTAAACAGGAATACTCAAGATGCTTGTTTCTTCCTTCAATTTCAGACCTCAAAAATATTCAAAATGCCTTCTCCACTGTTTGAGGTTGGTTAGGATATGATAAAAGTCAAATCCTCTTTATTAGCTTATGATTATCTTCGCTTTTTTTTTTTCAAAGAGAAATGGCATAGGGTTAAAAAAACACAATGAATTTACATAAGAAAAAAGATACTATGACCCGTTACATCACAAGAGCAACGCCAATATTTGCATATTAGTCCATATTTTTACAAAAATCTTCAAAAAGCTGGAGAATGGCCAATTTGTATTAGATTTTGATAACATTTTTAGTGGGATTTAATAAACTTATCCAATGTTGCCTATATTTGTCCATATGCCTTTAAATCTCATCAAATAAATAATGTGAGCACTTGAGTGTTTTAACAGCTTTGTCCATGATTGTAGCTCCAAAATAATGTCGTGTGTTGTCTCAGTGAACCATTCTTGGGCGAAAATTTAAGGTTTTTGTTTTCCAAATTGCTACTATGCAAGTAAAAATATGTAAATACTTTTTCGTACATTTTTCTGCTGTTTTTTTTTTTTTCTCACTTTGTTTTGTATTATCTGAAGAAATTTGGTGTTATCTGGCGTCAACCTAAATCACCATAGTAATTAATCCATAACACCTATTTTTTCTTGCTTTATTTGAACATTTGTGCAGACATGCAGGTATTTGGTATTTTCCGATTAGAAAACGAACATACATGTATGTTGTAATACTAAATTTAGAATGGTAAGTTTTTCTCTTGTGGGTATGACACATACTTAGATACTTTTCACAAAGTATTTTCAAAATACAGAAATATGTCTTTGAAATATTTTGCATGTTCATGAAGGACTCGGGTTTGCAACAAATTTGGTAGAATTTGACCTAAACTGCCGAAATTATTTTCCAGACAAGGAGTCGGACCTTATTACAAGTATTACCCTGGCTAGAAACCAGACCCTTAGCCGGGTAGGGGAGGGGTGTGGGTGGGTAGGAGGGGGTCGTCCAAGCAAACGAATCCCCTTTCGCTGAGAAAGTGTCCTTTTGAAATCCCAAAAAAATCATAAGCACCCGGAATTTCAAGAATGTTTGCCCTTTTTTACGAGAAACGAACCTCCCTTTTAAATTCATGGCTACGGGCCTGCAGAAACAAAAGGTACCGTACCCCGTTATTTAAATTTCGGTTGGCTCGCGCACCTTGACACTGGCCTTATCTAAAAGTGCTCCTACAAAATTATAAACGGGGAGAAAAGAGATGGGCCGAACATGACGAAGTGAAAGCGTTATCATGCACTACAGTCAGTGACGTCGCTGTGGTCTTCTGATTGAGGGTGTAGAGGCATCAGTTTCCAACTCGTGGATTCGTGAACAGGTGAAGATGCCTTAGCTGAATAGGAAACAGTTGAATTTTCAACGTATTGTTCATTTTTCAACTGGCGTCCAGTTTGCCCCCTCCACAACCCCTGTAGCGACGTCTCTGGCAGTACTATGCGGACAACAAAATCCAGCGTAGGGTTCCATGTTGTTATTAGAATGAGAGCTAGAACTGTCTGGCTGTAGAAACAGGGTGTCTGTGCGCAAATTGCTATAAACATGATAAATATTTCACGATTAGTTATATTTTAGAACGATATTTGTGTTACTTGTTCCATGAACAAGTTCTTTGAAAAGGGACAGTATTGAAACATTTGGAATGACACATTTTATGATAGCTTTTCATCAAAGAATTTCGACTTTTAATAAGCATATATATTAGTCAAAACTAGCATAGTCTGTCTTCCTTACAAATTAAGAAGATAGCGGTATGTTGCATTGAAAATCATACCGTACATAATTTACAACCTGTCCCAATGGGGTGGATCATGCGCCACGATCTGCAACCTAACGTCAAAAACTGAAAAATGTTATACCCAGAGGGGGAAACGATAAATCGTCGTTAAAAACATATTTTCAACATATGTCTTTTGTGATTACTTAAGTTAAAGACATATGGACAGGCTAACAAGTATACTTAGCAACAGCTTGAGTTTAATTCGTCGAACTTGGTATGCTATAATAAACCATGAAAATAGCAACATTTTTCATACGCCCAAAGGTTGACAATTTGACAGCTATTCTAATTTTAAGTCCTTGTTATAATAAATAATGCAAACTTTTATTAAAGGATTAGTTCAGTGGTTAAGCAATCCCATCTTATTTAAAAGAGAACTTAAAGAAGAAACAAAATGGTGGAGAAAGCATTGCAAAATCTTATTCCGTTAAGGAGATAATCAAGTTTAAAGTTTGGTATATAATTTCTGTAGAAACGACTGAAATTGGACTAGTTGTGATGTCACAGCATCAAATTCCTAAAAATCGTGATGCATTTTGAGGATTTTTTTTTTTTTTTCACTATTTAAACCATTTTCCCTCAAACTTTCTTCATGTGGTATATTATGAATACCATTCCTAGATTCAGTTTACTACTTTTGTGACAAATCCCATGAATTTTAAGCCACAAAATCGCAGGACAAAATATGATAGAATACATAAAGACTTTGAGGAATCTGAGGTTATGACATTACAATTAGTCTGATTTCAGTCGTTTCTACACAAATAACACCAAATTTTAAACCCAAATATCTCCTTAACGGAATATGATTTTTGAATGCTTTCTGCACCATTTTGTTTCTTTTGAAGTCCTCTTTTAAATAAGATTGCTTGACCATTGAACTAATCCTTTAAATGTTGTCACATCACAAATAGAAAACCAGCACATTTTCTTATCTTAATAGTTTGATGATCAATCCTTAACCTGTGCACCTGTATTATTTGAATGGGAGCGATTTGAATACGACCAAGATGTTTAAAATCTCCATCATACCCTCCAACAAAAGTCAGTCAAAAAAAATAGTCTGATGATTTTCTTATGTATTCAAACATGTTAAAGAGGAAGAAAAAAATTACAGTAATGTGTTAAAGTTTTGATTTAACTTCTCTTTCATATACTGTATGTGCTTTTGACCTAATTTAAAGACTATTCTGTTCATAATGTAAATCACTATATTCATATACCTGTAACGCATTCCAACGTTGCATTCGTCTGTGAGATTGCTTATAGTGAGATAATAATTAATTATAAGTTTTAAGCATATTCGTAACCTAACATGCGTCAGAAGCATTGATTTTTAATTTCACATAAATATGTCATGAAAAGTGTGGAAATTGTCATGTCATTCCAGAGTAAGGTCGTTATTCTCCTTTACAAAGTGTGTGTGTGTGTAAGTTTTGGGGAGGGGAGGGCATGGCCCATGCTCCAGAAGAGGGACAGTGCATAATTTTAAATCCGTATGTATTTTTCTTTAAATTCTGCATAAAGCCCGCCTTAGGGCCCTAGTGGGATCAAGGGGCGAGGCCCTGGTTGGGGTCAAGGGCCAAAACTCTGCGATTTTAGGCTTTTTGTGTTTGATATTTTATCTAAAAGCAACACAGGTTTATACGGCAATATCACCCCAAAACAGCATAAAAACTTAATATTTAGGCCGCTATATCGTTCCATTTTTCATGGAAACGTTGTTTTAAAAGTGAAACACCAGCGTTCATCTAGGTACCATTTGTTATGAACTACAGCAAAATACACTTTTTTGTTAATTGTTTTTTTTCATCACTATTGACCCACAAATACATTACCATGGGTTATCTCTACAAACACTTTTGTTAACTTTATCTTGTACCAGTCAATTCAGAATTGATGATGGAAGCCATTGGTCTATGGAAATCTTAAGTAAATGATAGCAACACCTAATTCCCAACATCCGTTTCAGACTTTCTGGGAGGATCCTCTCTTGATTCAGTATGGATTTCTGCCTCAGCATTACTAGTCCGGGTCCCGCTGGTACTTAGCCTACAGGTAAATGATGAGCTCCATCGGTATCGGTACTGACTTCCGTAACTTTGGCGCTTTTTCCAAATCTTGATGCAGCTGCGGCTGCCACAGGCGGATTAAGTGGTGCATTGACAGTTTCAAATGGTATATACACTCCTTTAAAAATAATTTTTTATGATATTTCACATTATGGGTTTTCCGATCGTCATCATCAAAATGTCGGTTACATAGTTCACATTGTAACTTAGTTCTGACAGGTTTCAGTTTTTGCGTTTTTTCCCCATCCTGACCGTGACAAAACTTGCTTTCTCGTAATTAGCCAGTTCATGGTAACGAACGCGCATGCCCGGAAGTGTGTCAGATCAAGTGATAATAACAATCAGCGCGGTACGGTCCGATCATTTGTAAACCAAAGCTTTCTCTGTGTTAATTCTACCACAGGATGGCTTGGTGACATGCCATGTGGGACCTATAGATGAATGCCATGCGGGGCATAGGGATGGATAGTATGTGGAACATATGAGTGCGGGACATGGAGAGGGAAGCCATGTGGGACAGAGGGAGGTTTTCATGTGGGCATATGAAGGAACCACATGTGGCACTGGGGTAGAGATGCCATGTGGGACATAGAGATGGATGTCATCGATGGATGTCATGTGGGCACAGGGAAGGATGCCACGTGGTACATAGGGTGGGATGGCATATGGGACATATGCGTGCATGGGATGTAATTTGGTACATGTTTAGGATGAGACGCCATGTGGGGCATATAGATGGATGTCATGTGGAACATCGGTGGGTGGGACATCGAGAGGGATGGCATGTGGGACAGAGAGACGGATTCCATGTAGGGCATAGGGAGAATGACATGTGGCACATGGGTAGGGATGTCATGTGAGATAGAGATGGATGTCATGTGGGATATAGGGATGAATACCATGTGGGGCACAGGGAAGGATACAGTGTGGTACATAGGGTGTGATGGCATATGGGATATCTGAGTGGGATGTAATTTGGTAAATGTTTAGGATGAGACGCCATGTGGGACATAGAGATGGATGCCATGTGGAACATAGGACGGTGAGACATGGTGAGGGATGTCATGTGGGCCAAAGGGAAGAAGGCATAAGGAGGAATGCCATGTGGCACATGGGTAGCGATGCCATGTGGGACATAGAGATGGATGTCAGATGGGACATGGGTGAGGTAGATAGTGGGATGTTTTTATAATGGGACTTGTGATATGTGTGTCAATTTGAATCAGTATGCGAGCCGTGACGGTATTTATCGTTCTAGTTGAGTTTAATATTGTTAAATACATGTGGCATCCCACCCTATGTCCCACCTGTCATCCCCACTTATGTCACACATAGCGTCCCTGCCCGTGTCCCACATGTAATCTATGTTCCAAATTTCGCTCCTTCCTATCTCTAACATGGCATCCTGTTCTCTTAGGTGCTCCATATAGCATCCATATCTATGTCTCACATGATATTCCACCCTTTTTTACACATGGCGTCCCTCGCTATGTACCACATGTCATCAGTCCCTATGACCCATATGGCATATCGTTATGTCCTACATGGCTTCCATCCATGTCTCAAATGTCATCCCAACCCTATATTCATATCTATGTCCCACATGGAATCGCACCCCAATGTATGTCCCTTATAGCATCCCAACCTTGTCCCACATGGCATCCAACTCAGTTGTCCCACATGGCATCCCATACGATGACCCTAATGGAAGAAACATCCATTTCGAAAGCACAAATACATACATGTATGGCACCGAATCCACTGAAATTTTAAACGAAAAAAATCGGAAAGTAATGGTGTTATTCAATGAGTGTCAGTGATGTTACGGCAAGACAGTCTCAATTGACCTCTTGACCTGCATTGCGCAATACATATTATCGTTACCATAAGCTGGCTTATTGTTAAACCAGGGATTTCTTATGATTATATTATTCAAATAAACGAAATTTACGTAGTTGATGAAAAGCGGGACTCAGAAATCCTCTACCAACTTGCAGCAGCCACAAGTTGACATGGTTATAATAGACGAGGGCGTTATCTGAACTCTTATATTATAAAACTGGTTGAAACAATAGCTTGAATTGTGATTTAATTCAGCAAGTTGAAAACAAGATCTGCAGACTTGTACAGACATGGAGTTAGTTGATGTCTTTAATCATGTGAATATATATTTTTTCTCTGTAAATTAAGAACAAAGAAATGTAAATGTGCATTGATTAGCGATGAACATGAGTTGATGAAGTTTCGTTTTTAAGGTTATAAATGATTAAAATTCCCGACAAAGTTCAAATTTCCCCAAATTTTTTTTTTTTTTTTTTTCCATGGCTTTTATTTCTGATTGTTCATCTCATTAGGGAAGATCGGTGAAAATTTCCCGACAAAGTCACCATTTTCCCGACACACGGTTGAGGGGTGTGACCCCCTTCCTCTCCACACACACACACCGGTCGCTACGCCCTGAGCTTAATGTATACAATAACTATGGGGCCTATAGTCTGATAGTAAAAACAGTTTCATGTCGTATAGAAAAACAAACAAAAGTATAGACACTGATATACAGACAGACATACACTGACGAAGAAAATGCACCGCTTAATCACTTTTATTGCTATCAAAAGAATAAAATAAAACACAGATTACTAAACTGCTGAAGGAATATTTCAGTGAATTTTCATGTCACATATATCAGTATATAAGGAGGGAATATTAAAGAAACAAATTGCCTCTTTGTAAATTATTATAAATATTTGTTTGTTTAATTACTGAGATAAGGTATAACATGCACTTTACAAGAACAGCTGAAGAACATACTGCGGCCCATCTGCGTATGTTTCTTAAGCTCTAAATGAAAGAATAAATTAATCATTTTTAAAGAAATACATCAAAATATCTTGGATGAGCAATTATGACATCACAATGGGCATATCGGTTCTGCTCACTTTTAAAGACACTGGCCAACTGGTGAAATCTTTTAAACTTCTGACCGGAATAGAATGATAATAACCTGGGTTTTCACTAATTAGTCTCTTTATATTCCTCTATCATATATATGACAACAACAATTTATGGAAATATTCCTTTAAAGGTTTCTAGCCAAAAATTGTCTATCCTATAAAATCCTGTCCTATCTGTATAAAAGAAGCCATGTCTTCATTAAAATATATCGGAAGATCTTGTTTAGGATTTATCCTCAGCTTTCCTTGTCTACACCGTCCACCGATGGCGATCAATGGTGACCATGGAAATGTGAGCTATGGTGACCATGGAAACGTGAACCATGGTGACCATGGAGATGTGAAACGTGGGACTTTCGGAACTTGTGGTAAACTGTCCTTCCGTTTAAAGGCTGAACTGGTCGAAAATTATCAGCCAGCTGCTCAGGCCCGTTTGTTCCATTTTTTGTCAAAGTACGGAACTGATCCATCTGAAAATATAGGTGTAAAATGAAAATATGTCTATCAGTTTAAGGTTTTCGCCTGGTTGTTTTTATTTTTTTATTTTTTATTGAAGTGACGTACTATTTCCAGACAAGACTCCTACATTTCACAGTAAATATAATGCAAGAATCCGAAACAGCTTAGGTTTACCATGTATTTGCTTCTTTTAGGGAACGTATCATGCACGTCATGCACGCATGTATATCATAAGGCCTAGCTTTATTTTTCAAATATTGCCATATACTTTGTTAATATGATTCAATATTCATTGATTTGGCACCTGACAAGCAGGAAGATAGAAATCGCCAGGAATAACAATATTGCAAGTATTATACTGATTGACGTTACATAAGTTGAGACAGATATAATGATATTACAGAAAGGTAACACAAATTTATGAATTCAAAATCTCAAAACAAGACGGTAAAATAAAAGTTTTCATAAAACTATACAAAACTATTAAAGAATTAGTTCAGTGGTCAAGCATGTTTATCTTATATGAAAGAGGATTTCAAACGAAACAAAATAGTGAAGAAAGCATTCAAAACACGTATCCCGTTAAGGAGATATTTAAGTTTAAAGTTTGTTATCATTTTGTGTACAAACAACTGAAATCAGACTAGTTGTGATGTCATAGTCTCATATTCCTCAAAGTCTTTATGTATTCTTTCATATTTTGTCCTGCGATTTTGTAACTTAAAAACCATTGGATATGTCAAAAAAGTAGTAAAGCTGAATCTAGGAAGAATATTCATAATATACCACTTGAAAAAAGTTTGAGTGAAAATAATTTAAATAGTGAAAAATTTAAATACACTTTCTTTAAAATACATAAAGATTTTGAAGAATTTGAGGCTGTGACATCACAACTAGTCTGATTTCAGTCGTTTCTACACAAATGATACTTTAAACTTGCATATCTCCATAACGGAATAAGAGTTTTTAATGCCTTCTTCATCATTTTGTTTCATTTAAAGTCCTCTTTCGTATAAAATAAACTTGCTTGACCACTGAACTAATCCTGTAACTAACTACGTTCAGTTTGCTTGTAATGTTTAAAGAATTAATACAACAGTGAACGGCACAATAGGATGAAAGTAAACATTCTAAACATACATAATTTATACTCAGGGACAAAGGGGTGTTACACACCCCTAAAAAAACAGTTTTCGTCGGGCAATTCCTATTTTGACTCTTTCGTCAGGCAAAAAAGTGGCCCAGTATTGAAAACAAAAATTGTGGGAAAAGCAATATGGTTATACCTTTATGTTTTTGTTTCTTCGCAAAAAGACAAAAATGCTGTTGAAAATGACAATGTTCTGGATTTTATAGTTGTTTTGTCATCTTCCCGGCCGAAAATGAATAATTAATGACATTATCCTGGATAATGTCATAGTTGTTTTGTTATCTTCATGGCCGTCCCCCTCTCCAACCCCCAGTTGCCGAACACTGATCTAAGTCTGGCAGAGGTGTAGAATGTCGGACTGCCGAATGTAAGTTGTATCAGAGTATATCGATTATTTGACCCTTGACCTTTATGTTACATGCCTCATTTTGTGCGGAACACAACCCTATTTTATACCTTACATCAAGTACCAATTAACCCTACACGGTTACGGTTTTCCCAGGAGGCGTGACACAAAATTTACTATGTTTAATCATTTATTTGACCTTTGACCTTTAAGTGGCATATCCCATTGTGTGGGACATAACCCTGCACGACCCTTGCAACTAACCTACTAACAACATCAGCCAACCCACCAAGGGTCAATACAAAAGCAATTACGTTTTTCCAACGACATATAACAAAGGCAAAATTTACTATCACTATCACTATTTGACCTGACCTTTGACTTTTGGGCGAAATGCCCCACCCAAATAAAATTTCTGGTTTCATGTCACAGGTTTGCGATCCAAGCTAACTTGCCCAGATACTTGTAAATTTCTACAATCTTTTGATATCCTGTGTCTTACCTGGATGGGAAATGCTCATCAATTTGATTTAGATAGATATTTGGAATCTTATATTGTTAGAGCATAGAGTTGGTGCTCAAAGAGATTCTGGTGGTGTGTCCGTCTTTTACAAAGATCATTTGCAACTACATTTGATGGACAATCTTGGAGCTGAAATCCATATTTGGATCCGATTACCTCTTTCTGAACAAAATATGTTGATATTTGTATGTATTGTTTACATCCCCCACCCCCGAGTCATCAGATTATGCAAATGACTCAGTTTTTGATCGACTCTAGCAGGATATGGTTGTATTAAATAGTAATCATAAAGATTGCGGTTTTTGGATCGTTGGTGATTTTCACGCCCGCACGGCAATGTTACCAGATTTCTGTGAAGTATCCGAATTTATTCTTGATCTTTATAAAAATCTTTGTAATTTAAGGGTTGGTAAGACTGTGCAATTTTCTGTAGATAAAGATTGTAATACTTATAGTAAATTACTTTTGGATTTGTGTAAATCTACTTCTATTAAGACATGTAACGGCAGGTTCCCACCATACCAAGCCACGGGGAGCTTCTCATATATTTGCAGAACTGGTATTAGCTTCAACTATTTTACTTGATAGAAATGTAATCTCGAACTTCTATGTTGGAAAATGTTTCATTCTAACCATTGGCCACTTATTTTTGAACTTTGTCTCAATGCACAAGAAGTTGAGGTTGAAAATGTTGATAATTCTGTAAATAACATTTCTTGTCTTCCTCTCAGTAAATTGGCATGGTCCGATGATAAAAAAGAAGAAGTTTTTTTTCTCAAGAAGTTGGTCCTTAGAGAATAATGTTTGTGTGCTTGCTAATATTACTGAGGATTTGGATTGTTATACAGTTAATTCTAGCGTGACGTGTATAATTAGCCTTGTAGATACTAAGTATGGTCGCAAGAATATTGTGAATAATGTAACTGCGTATGGTGACCGTAACGTTATTAATTGAGTGATTGTCGTGCTTTTAAGTCAATCGTAGCGAGGGCGCTCAGACATTATAAAAGTGAGGGCACGTCAGAGTCCCGCACTAATATTCTGATTTAAAACGAGGTTACCATAATTATTTATCTCTTAAAATTTCTAATAGAACTGATGACTTACTTGAGGCCGCTAGGCAAAAGAAAAGTACGAATTTCTGGTCTTTAAAAAAAAAAAAATAGGCGTCCGATATACAATTGTGTAACTAGTAATGATTGGTTTTTCTACTTTAAATTGCTTTTTGATGATGGTGTTTGTAGTAATGATATTTATGATAGTAGCCATTACATAATCGATCGTGATATGAACTTTACTAATAACGATATGTTAAATTCTGATATAAAGTTGGATCAGGGTATAAAAGCAATAAAAATCTCAAATCAGGTAAAGCTAGTGGCATAGATGGTATTCCGCCTGAAGCTATCAAGTATGCTCGTTCTGACCTCACTAGTTTTATTCATAAGCTATTTCAAACGTGTTTTTCCTTCGGCATTTATTTAGAGATGTGGCAAGTTCAGGTTATCAATTGTGTTTATAAAAACGGTAAAAAATGTGTTCCTGCAAACTACAGGCGTATAACACTTCTTTGCGTGCTTAACAAATTATTTACAAAAATCTTGACGCAAAGGTTGACCAACTGGCTAGAAAACCATTACATTTTGTCTTATGCACAAGCCGGTTTTCGTTGCAATTATTCCACAATCCATATCTGTTTTGTACTTCATTCAGCCATTAGTATACCACTTAGTAAACCACATGAAAAACTATTTACTTCATTTGTGGATTTTAAAGCAGCTTTTGATTGTATCAACCGGGAAATTTTGTTTCAGAAACTCTATAGCTTGGGTAAAACTGGCAGGTTTTTTAATATCCTTCTTGCAATGTATAAAAATGTAAAATCACGTATAAAATGTCAAGACGGTTTAACTCCCGTTTTTCAGTTGTAGTAAAGGGCTTAGGCAGAGGTGTAATCTCTCACCTATTTTGTTCTCTATGTTTATTAATGATATTGAACGTAGTATACTGGTATCAAGATTAATGATACAATTATATGCTGTCTCTTGTATGCGGATGATCCCGTAATTTTCTTTAAGAGTGCCTATTCTTTACAAAAGCTTCTTAATGTCCTTGAAACATACTGTGACTCAAATGATCTTACGCTCAATTGCGAGAAAACTAAGACTGTAGTTTTCAGGAAAGGCGGTTATCTAACAAGATCAGATAAGTGGTACTTTCAGATAAAATTGCTTGAGAATGTTCATTGTTATACTTATTTTAATTCCAAAGGTTGTATGGAATGCTGCACAAGAAGACTTGAGCCGCTCAGTAAAGAGGGCAATATTTAGTTTAAAGAAAATGATGGCTAAAACACTGGATTTCCCAGTTAGTAGTGTGCTCCAAATCTTTGATATAAAAATAATGCCTATCTTAACATATGGGGCAGAGCTATGGGGTGGTAATTCACATGTAAGTATAAGTGTTTACAATAATTTTCAGAAATATTTGCTTGGTCCTCCTTTTAACTGTATTAATACTCTTGTATTAGATGAACTTGGGAGAGCATCTTTCAGACTTTAGTCGTCTATAAAGCTTATCTATTATTAGCTGCGTGTTATAAGACATACGGTGGATAGGTATACAAAGCTTAGTTACCATGAACAATTTCGCTTCGCCTCTAATAATCTACCGTCTTGGGTTAAGAATTAAAAAGGAAATTGAGGCAAATGTTGGACACAAGAAAAAGATTCCATACAATCAAAGAATTTGTCAATTTTGTTCTATGAATCTAATCAAAGACGAAATTCACTTTATGTTTATTTGCCCTTTCCTCCATCAAATTGCGTGCAAAGCCTACCAGATTAGTAGGCTAAATACCCTGATAAACAAAATTTGAAGAGATTATTGTGTCAATGCACTAACAATTGTGTAAATCGCTTTCTATTTATATCATGCATGCCATTATGTTTCGTGAAATGTAAGGTATGTTCCGCACTTACCTATACTTAGTAATTTCTTTTATCGTTTATCTGTTTATGACGATCCTCAATCCTATTCTATTTTGTGTATATGTTGTTGATATTTTTGTACATATTTTGTGACATAGGCCAAGGGCCTAGTCCACTGATTTGATAAATGAAATGAATTTAATGAAACTGAACAAATGAACACTACGTGACGTCGTACGACCTGCGTGGAACCATGAAGATAGAATTAGAATAAATGTTTATTTTATTGTCCAATTCTCAATCCTTCCAAATACCATAAAGATGGAATGAGAGGTTCTATTACCTGGTATTGTGATATGGAAACAGGATTGTCGAAGACAGTCCACGTCACTATTTCGTTACAAGTTGGTGTTGTCAGCGACCCTTGGTATCTAAAGAACGTGCTGATGTCACCAGGCATCATGCCACGAACCGAAAATGGAACTCCGTTGAAGGACGCTGTATCACCTTTAAATCAAGATATATACATTTAGACGGGTCAATATATGGTGGAACCCCAAAAATTGATACAAAATGTTTTTTAACTGATTTTAGTGTATTTTGACATGCTTTACAACATACTACAAATCTAGTTACTTCTGATCTTGGGAAAAGGTTTATTCTTAAAATGGTTGACAGGAAGTAAAACTAGTCGTATCTCAATTTTATTCAACCTAGAAAGGTGATTTTTGTGGCTAATCACATTTTTTAACTGGCAAAAAATGTTTTACAATCAGTCAAAATACTGAAAGTGAATCATAACATACCAAAATCTAGTAAAATCTAACTTCTAGAAAGGGTAATTTTCAAAATGGCGTCCAAGATGACCGCCGATAGTTTTATTCCTAAGTTACTATTCAACCTGGAAAGGTTAATTTGGGTCTAATCCTATGTATTATGTCAAGGAAATTAAAATGAATCAAAATTCAAGAAATTGTCATAATATACTAAAATTATAGTAAACTCTAACGTCTAGGGACTTTTTCAAGATGGCCGCTATGAACTTAAAGTTATGATATTTCAATTGTAATTCAACAGAGAGAAGCAATTTTGGTGCACTATGCTTTTGGGCTGAATGTATATAATTAAAATCAGTTAGATTTTTTTCATTTTATCATATCAAACTTAAAATCTAGACAAATCTGACTGTTGGAAACAGATTATTTAAAATAATGTCTAAGATGGCCACCAGAAATGAATCTGACGTCCCACTAACTGCCACTGTGTGTGTATATATGTTAAAAGCTCCCATAAAATCATTGAATTTACATAAATACCCCAAAACAACTGGTTAATCCAATATGGAAGATTTTCTAACACCATGTCTGATTGTTTACCTGACACATACCTACAATAAGTCATTTTTCATCATCATCCTCGCACTTATCTGGGAGAAGCTTGTTCTGTGGATTCTCACATATTTCAAGTTGACATGGTCCACAGGCAGTAGAACATAGAAGACCATATTTGCTACATGGGCAGTGGAGTGTCTTGCAGTAAGTGAAACAGTTACAATTAATGACCTTTAAAAGGCTGTCTAGAACACCATTCATTCTTGACATAAATGGGACAAACCGATTATCCTGCAGTTTCCACCCCCAGTTTGTTGCATCAATACCCTCTTCTTTTCCAATCCAGATTATGATTTGGTAGTACACTCTACGGCTGTGAAGCTTGGTAGCAGATTCAGTAGGAGGCATGCGTTCTTCTGTTACAAATGATGAAGTAGTAACAACCTTCTTGCTGAAGGAGTTATAACGCAAGGGAATCTGTGCTCTTGCCACCAAAGAGGACAAAACCATTGCTTTGCATCCAAGGTCCTTAATCACATTCGTGGTTTGTTTTGCAATGGCGAATGCCTTTGCACGAGATTGTAGGACGGGGTCTCCTTTTACAAGCTTCTGGTAAGCAGTATTTTTGCCAACACCAAAGATGCGGGGAGTTGTATCACAGCCTGTCATGGCATGAATAAATAACAATTGTGAACAAATGTCGTGCCCAAGGATATTTTTAGAGCAATGATTTGTATACTTTAGAAGTGCCATCAGCTTTGTACTTGTCAGATTTAAAGTAAAGTCCTTTACTTTCTCCTGGGCATAGTAAAGGAGTAAGACAAGGAGATTTGTATCTTCTCCAATCAATGTGGTGGTGTGTAAAGGAGAATGCCTCCACTGCTGCCTTTACTATGTCTACGTCAGCAACCCCATGTGCATTGAGTACAGAGCAATCTCTTTTTTCAGTTCATCACTTACCATCTGAATCAGTCTCTGTTTATTAATATCTCTTGACAGAAACTCCTCCTTCTTTCCAGAAAATTCTGTCTCTGCAGTAAAGCTGACAATGGGATGAATATTGTGTCCCCTTTCTAATGCGTGTTGTCTTTAATAGATGCCATAGCTATCTCCACACTTCCATGGTATTCGGTGAAAGAATGAACCTCCGTCAAAGACCTGATACTCGTAGCTGGTACAGGTTCTAGGATGCCATCCCTTGCATGATCACAGATTGTGTGAGCTAGTTGTGGCTTACTGGCTTTTCGGAAAACATTTGGGGCTTCAAAGAGGGCCGGAAGGAAATGACTAAGCTTATAACTCATAACCTCCTCCAAGGATGATTCCTCAGTTTTAAAGACTACCAAGAATCGTTGAAAAAGAAGTGCTGAATCAATGGTTCGACCAGGAGCAACCTTGACAACTGATGTTTCTCCAAGGGTTATGACTTAAATGTATCCTTTCTACTGAATGATATTGCGAATGCATGCTGTTCAATCATTTTGTTCAAGATTTTGTGTGCAATAAACTAATACTCATGAGAATTCACACTTTGCTGAGCCACAACACCGTTGGCAATGTTTCTTAATGAAGGATCTAAAGAAAAGGGTTAGCATGCTTTAAGTTTTGAACTGATCTTCTCAAGATCAACAGTGTCCCTTTTCTTCCTTGCCTTGTGTTCTTCATATGTCGTCTATGTAAATCCCTGCATTGCTATGTTGTACTCTGATGTAATGGGACTCGACATGGTCCAAAGGGCCCTCTGCTTGCCAGAAATTCCGCTTCCATGTGTCAAACCTCCAGTGGTCTTCACAGATCTCATCAATGTCTTGTCGATCACAAGATCTGAACTGAGACCTACCCAAAACCGATTGCTGCGACGAATAACATGAAACCCTTTTCACATTTTCTGAAAATTTCTGGGTGGTTGATTTCAAGCTGGTCTAACTCCTGGTCATGAAATGGAGATTTCAAGTAGTTGAAATGCCCAGCTGCAGCAACTATAGGAATGCAGTCAGAGACAGCACGTATGTACATCCGCCAAGAACCTGTTGATTTGCCATTATTGGTTCCTGGCAAGTTTGATAATGCTTTGGTAGTTCAGCCACAGCTCGTGTTGGACCAAGCCCTCGCTTCCATTTTCTTTTTCTTCAGCTCGTTATTGATTCCATTCAGGTGTCAGATGTTAAGACAGTTTCTAATGTGAACTCTCTGATTAACAGCCTAGTATACATATTTTTATATTTTCATATCTATTGTGTAATCAACTATTCTGTGTATTCAACATCACTCATCTTGATCTCAAGAGACCTGAAGAAAAGTGGAAATTGCTGAAACAAAAGAATAGTTGTTTAAGCTTAGTTTGACAGGCCTTGGAGTGTACCATGCTTCATTAAACTTGCGATTAAGAAGTATGAAGAGATATGGCCCAGCGGCAGATATTTTAGTAACATTTACTAATGGGAAATGTCTTAAGCGGTATGAAAAACAAAATTCACAATAAATAAACAAAAATAAACTGACAGTAATTAAGGTATTTTTTATTGGATTGCTTCTGGCTCAAAACATAAATATTGACACCAAAAGCATCCTTTTATGTTGAATAGTTACTGAAATACATCAATTTTAAATTTCCTCGGCGGCCATCTGGACGCCATTTAGAAAATGACCTTTTTTAAAAGTCAGCTTTTCACAGATTTCAGTATGTTATGGTTAACTTTGAGTAATTTCACTGATTTTTTTGGATTGTTTGCCAAACATGTGTTTACTCACAAAAATCACTTTTCCAGGTTGAATAACAATTGAGATATAAGTAGTTTTACTTCCTGGCGGCCATTTAAGAGGCCATTTTAAAAATGAACCCTTTTCCAAGGTCAGAATACACTAGATTTCTAATATGTTGTTAAGCATGCCAAAGACACCAAAATCACCTGAAAAAGCATTTGTATCAATTTTTGGGATTAGGTGCTTTTTCTTGTATTTTGACCCGTCTAATCACAATCACTTGGGATATGAAAGACATTGACAAAACTAATCAATGCTAGTTGCTAATATTAATCAACCAAAGACTGAGCACTTGGTAAGTTGGTTTACACAAGTTAATGTATTTAGTAGAGATTGTATTGTGGGTCAGGGAAGATGAAAACCATTGTTCACATGACAATCACATGTGAAAAGAGGCAAAGATATATCTATAATGTTGACGAAAAATGGAAGTCGTTCGACAGAATATTATACGCCAATAAAAGGTTAGGGGTAACTATACAATCGCTGACCAATCAGAAGCCGGCTTTGCTATGACGTCATAGCAAAACGGTCGTTCATAAGCCGGCTTTGCTATGACGTCATAGCAAAACGGTCGTTCGTTTCTGATTGGTCAGTGACTGTACAGTAACTGTCTGAGAAGTGTTGTTTGCGGTGAATTGACGGTCATTTTGGAGAGACCACAGAGAAACCCCACCCTTTGGGGGAGGGTTTTCAGAAACCATCTGAGGAGTATTGTTTGCGGTGAATTTACTGTCATTTTGGAGTAGTTCTGACCAATTTGTGTGGTTTATGTCATCGTATAAGTACTCTGGGTTCTCTGAGAGTACTATGGGTCTATATGTTTAGTGATGTCCAAAGGGGTAACGCGACCAGCTCCAAGGGTATCTTACCATCTTGATGTAAAACATAACAAAATAACAAAAAATGGTAAAAATCGAAAATGTCTCTGGCTATGGGTCTTCAGGGTACTTTACCCAGGTATTATCTACTAAAAGGTGGGAAGAGGAGGAGGGGGGGGTATCATGGTCACCACACTACTCACTGTCGCCCAATTAGAAAATAAACCGTGATAATCTGTTGCTTAGAAGTTTATATTTGTCAAAAAACTAAACTTAAGGGGGATTAAACTGTAAAATAAATCAATAATATACATTTATCGCCATGCTAATGTCACGATCATCGATAATATCGTCATGATATCGATAATATTGTCACAATTTACTGAGTGACATCATTCGAGAAGACATTTTTGGTTTGCTCATGACAATTGAGAATTTTTGGGGGTGAAATGCATATTTGATCAAAGATATTTTGAAAACGTGAATGATTTAAGAAGACGTTTTTCTGAAACTCATTTGAGAAACAATATTTCTGAAACACTGTCATTTGCGGCAATATTTTGCATTGTTTTTTTTATTTTATGGAACAAAACTGCGTTTTTACAAGCAAAGTGGGTTCTACAGAGGTTAATTGTGAGAATAATAGAACAAAACTACGTTTTTAACAGGCAAAATGGTGTCTACGGAGGTTAATCGTGAAATGACAGGACAAAAGTGCGCTATAACGCGAAAAAGGGGTCTACGTGGGACCTCGTGGGATTCCATACCACACCCCCTGTTCTTCCGTCGCCGCACTTAAGTTTTACGTAAGCTCTAATAAAATAGAGCGGAAAATAGTATGTATCCGTGTGGGTGTGTATTATTTTGTTTGTTAACATCGACCAGTCTAGGATTGTCCGGATGGACCAGAGAACCGCCATGATAACGGAACGTCAACGAACCTTGCGCCCATGTTTATAGCATTACTTAAACCCAATTTCGTCACAGATTTATATTACCCTGGGAAAATGCAGTCGTTATTCTCGTTTGACGTCAGACAACTGTAGCGTATCGAGGGTAAGCAAGGTGTGTGTGTTTCTTGTGATCGTAGGAGTGTACTTAACATGGAAAGCATGTCTTTCACTCTATAAACTGACCTCGAGTATGCAACACCTAACTCAAAAGATCAATCAAATATTAATGTTCAAACTTCAACTCAAAGTTTACAACGTGTAAACAACGACAGGACGATCCCTATGCTTCATTCCTGTTTCTCAGGCGAGACAAAATCAACATGAAGCCAAACTATAACATAAATCTATGAAAAACGTTACATACATAAACGTACGTATTGATGATGAAGTAATAACACAATTCGTTTGCGTTCCACTACACTGACGATATACACAAGGTCCGTTATGTCCAAAGCCTGAACTAGAAATGAACATTTAGCAATCAATAACATTTTGGATGGATATTCATTCCCGCGATGTGCTTGGTCACTTGCTCTTACGTCTCTACCGCGCATGCTCCACAGATGAACGTCTAGACTACGAAACAAGGTACGATACTGTCATATCTAAACACGGTAACGTTATTCCCCTTTGGTCACTTCCTCCAACACAATAAGAACGGATTCACAGGTCATCGATCACGTCTAAGATCCTTTGTTAATCAAATATTGAATAAACAAGCATGAATTATAAATGTGTTTTCTTATCATTTCGCCATGCATGATCATTGATTGATCCATTCTGGCTACGCAAAGATGCTTCATTGTTATAGATAGCCTTACTCCCATTATTATACATCATATAATCAAACGCTCAACAGCCTATAGCAAAACAATACGCATTATGTACACAAAATGATTTATCGATCGACTATATCTGTCATACAACATTTTAATGAAGCATAGGGATCGTCCTGTCGTCGTCGGTGTCGGTGATCGGCGTTCAGTGTCGGTGATCGGCGTTCAGTGTCGGCCATATAATTTTTAGCATAAACCTATTAAACGTTGTAAACTTTGATTTAGGGGTTGCATACTCGAGGTCGGTTCATAGTGTGAAAGACGAGCAATCACAACACAAAGAAACACACGCCTTGCTTACCCTTGATACGCTAGAGTTGTCTGATGTCAGACAGTAGTAACGACTGTATTTTCACCAACCTTGCATTGAGTAATATAACTTTGTGACAAAATCGGTTTTAAGTAAAGCTATAAGCATGGCGCAAGGTTCGTCGACGTTTCGTCGTCATGGCGATTCTTTGGTCCAGTTTAACTTCTTTTTTTGACAAATCTAAAGTTCTAACCAACAGATTATCATGATTTATTGTTTTTAATTGTGCGGCAATGAGTGGTGTGGTGACCATGATACCAGCCACCTTTGAGTGAATAATACCAGGGTAAAATACCCTGAAGGAACTTATAGCCAGAATTTTTTCGATTTTTACTATCTTTTGTTTCTTCTTGTTTTACACCGAGATGGTAAGGTACCCTTGGAGCAGGACGCGTTACCCATCGGACACCACTTATGGTATAGAAACATATAGACCCATAATACTCCCAGAGAACCTAAAGTACTTATACAATAACCTAAACCACACAAATTGATCAGATCCAATCCAAAATAAACCGTAATCTCACCGCAAACAACACTCCTCAGACGGTTTCCTGAAAGCCTCACCTTTTGGTGGGGTTCTCTGTGCCCTCTCCAAAATGACCGTCAATTCACCGCAAACAACGCTCCTCAGACGATTTTTGAAAATCGTCCCACAAGGTGACGCAATCGGATAACGCAGATGAAAAATTCCGGGGTCACTATACAGTCGCTGACTAATCAAAAGCGAATGCCGGCTTTGCTATGACGTCATAAGAAAGCCGGCTTCTGATTGATCAGCGACTGTGTAGTTACCCCTTACTACTATCATTCGTCCTAGCGGGATCACTTTTATCACTACTGTAACCCGTATTATGCTAAGAATATATTTGGGGTGTGTAAAGTTGTTTCCTAGTTCCTACTTCTTAATTCATGGTTCCTAGTGAGTCTTAAGTTAGGGTCTTAATCCTAATCTGAACCAGCAAATTACACGAGTTAGAAACAAGGAACAAGGGACCAACTTCACCCACCCATATATTTGTCTCGGTAAAAACAGATGAAAGGTTACCTAAAACAGTAATTGGCGATTTCATGTATTTATAATTGCCTTTCAACAATGAAGAATGGACAACGTTACGACCTGGCTTAAACCACAATGTGTCATATTTTCACAGGTTGCTCCTAAAAATTAAATGCCCAGATTCAATTTATGAATGAAACAAGCCAATGGCAAAGTCAAACTAAAACCTTTACATTGCTTAAGACCTTTGCATAATATGGCAAAAGAGGAGTTTTTATATAACGTCTGCATAGTGACAAAAGCCTACTATTTTATTCTCAGACCGTATCGCTGAAACTTTCCTCAACAAATTGGTATTTGTCTTGGATAATTTTAGTCACTTAGTTGTAAGGGTTGTTATGAGTATAATTCATAAAAATAGACAACAAAAACTAATAGAAATAACTTACTAGGAGATGTCACTGAGCCTAGCTTGCTGATGACTGGATAAAAATTCGGGTTATCATGGCTACCCACCTATTGGTAAAATTGAATAAGAACGCAGACAAAAGTCAAAGTTAATGGTCAAATGCAGTACGCGGAAACCCACTATGACATGGGTCGAAACAATAATACACCCAACAAAAAGGACACTAGTACCTGGTAATTTGTTCATTTCTTCTATCTTGACCTTAAACTTTTAGAAAAAAAGGTTCTAGTTTGTCCTCTGTTTGGAACCTTCTCGGGTGCTTGAAGGATTATTTCTAAGAGTGTCTTAGTAAAAAAGGTTTTTAATTTGTCCATTATTTGAAACCTTCTCTTCCATTGAATCCATTTTTCTAAGATTGATAATGCATGTATACTTCAGAAAATAGATGTGGTCCTACCAAAGTCGAATGTCATTTGCCCTTCGAAAATGCTTATCTTGTATGGTGTAGCTTATCCTGTTTTGTTCAGCAAACAATGAATTTAAAATAGACCGCCTTGATCGGACCATGGAGCTACCAAACTATAGCTCCTTGATCGGAGTCGAACACCAGGAACTCGGGTGAAATCGACTTCAAGGACCCTGGACCGATCTCTTGTGCTGTTCTGTCGGACTCAGACAACATTAACTTTTGGTAAAAGGTGATGAGGTGGATTTGCCTTCAGCCATGGAAACACTTAATGCAAGTAGTATAGGAAGATGTAACCCATGGATGTAACCTACAGCCTAGAAAGGTGAATGTGCTTAAAGTTTCTCATGTTACTTTTTAGGAGAATATATGCTCTTCATTTTAAACGGTCATACACTCCGATTTTAATCACCATTACAATGTGCAGTGATATACGCATCCAAATTGTGCTGGTCGAATTGTGAATTTAGAACGAATTATTAATTGCTGCTCTCCTGAAGTGATACATAATAGTTTAAGTGTAATCATAATTTGGCAGAACAAATCTAGATGCTGACAACAGAATCTCAAGGTGACATTACTCTTAGCGCTTATCAATAATTCGTACATCCTTGATCTTATTATAAACCAAGCCGCCTACAAATGCATGATGATGATGAAAACTGTACACAGAATTAACAAAACCAACAAATGCCCCAGATGAGCAATTTCTTTCTTAAAGATTTCTTTTTATATTAATTGAATAGATAGTAATTGTGATAATTAAGACTAAAGCAGCGAATGTAAACATAGGTAGCTCCGCGATGTAAACTAAATGTAAAGTAAATTCCAAAGTCATATCAAGTTGCGTGACAATCTTGTTGGAGATCGAGCCTCGTAACTTATAGATATTAGATACGTCGTAACACTGCAGCCTCATGTAAGGAATTTCCCTTTTATTGTGCCATTTTACATCCTAGTATTTATACTAAGAGGCACACACCTGCACGGCATGGTAGCTATAAGCGGAGGGATACTTAAATTTGATTATTTCTACCGTAGCAGTGGAAATGTAATGTATTTCAATTGGAAAATTTATGATCCTTTCCTTAAGCAAAATTTTCATAAATTGCTGAAATAAACAAAATTAAACAATTACCAATTCCGGTTTCGAAAAATCAAAAATCTCAAAACATATAATTTTCTCCCATATATGCCGTATGCAAAATATTTGGAATATCTTTGCAATCTGCATTTAGAGTGGACTACTTTATTATCAATTTCAATGACTAATAAAACCTGAGAGGGAATTCTTACTTTTATCAGAAAAGCAAGAACAGCGAGAGCGGCTTTCCCATTGTCTTGTACTGCTTCAGACACAGATTGATAGCGATTCACATCATAACACACAATGTGCCCCTAATGGAGAAAAAATATGTTTCAGTAAATTATCGAATGGCTGTAAAGGAGTACCTATATTGTTACATGCAACCTTTTACAAGGTATCACCGACATTCTAGAGGGTAACGAAAATTCCACAAAATCTCACAATGATCTCACACATTACTCATACTAGCCTGCTGACGCAATCTTCTCGATTGGGAACTTTGTGACAATATTTCTAAAATTTGAACATTCATTAGAGGGGGACGCTCAACTAAAAATAGAACGCACTCGAAGTCTATATAAGGGACTGTTTTTAAGAAAATCATCAATGTACACTTTACTGTATCTTATTGTTTTACATTTAAAATTGCCTGCCTTAATTCACTCATTCAGTGTCTGGATATTTATTAAAGTAATCTTGAAATTTCGTTGACTTCTGCTTAAGGAAGAAAAATTTTGCCTTAAACTGTCTGCCAGTATATATCATAAAAAGTGGATCTTACAGCTGTTATAAATTAATTCAATGAGCTTATAAACAGACTTAAAACTTTGAGAGAAATCATCATATCAAAATTGTTACAAGATTCTTCGCCGAACTGGATACTGGATCATAAGCATTGGAATACTAAAACTTAAAAAACGAACCATCGCCCACAGAGATACCAGGCAGATAGTGCATCATCTTCACTAACACAGCATCAGGTTAGGATATATTAGGATATATAGTTAGGTTTCATTATATTAAGAATCAGTCATTTTATAAGAAGAAAGTTTGAAATTTTGAATACATTCCGTGCAAAATTAAAGGCCACTGATCTTGATTTGTATCATTTGGCACTCTTCTGTTACTTTGCTATGATTGTTACGTAACAATATGGAAACCCATGGACTTTGCCTGTTACTTTTCCTGTTTTGTCTGTATTTATTATCTACAGATTTATTGAAGCACGTAAATATATTCCTATTTACAATTTCCGATCAAAATAAAAATGTATATGAATGTGGTAGAAGACCAAGCCTATTAATTTGTCCGTTTATTTATTGATAAATTGTAGGGCTCTTGGTAGCTTTAAACAACTAAAATTCAAATCATCCATTGTATCGGACTTACCGAGTTGCTCTTTACTACAACACAGATAGTGATAATTAGGATCGGTAGCATTTGGATCGGTGAAGACCGTGACATCCTATAGTTATGTTTACATAATATTAGTGCATCAGGAGCTTGAATGTCAGCCCAATCTGGAAACGGGGAACTCTATGGATCATGTAGGGCATACATCTCTAATTTTGAAGTGGTCACGTTTCCTTGTGAATGTGCCACTCTAGTACACGCTCCATGTAGAGGGATATAATCTCTTTCCCAATTGGGATAAACTTAGTTATCCACATGCAGTTCTCCATATTCAAACTTACTGTGTTTAACAAACTTAATGGTATGATATTTCTTAAGATCGCGGATGACATTGAGAGCTTTTTAAATTTGATTGTCTGAAGTAATTATTGTTACCATTCATTAAATAAGTGCTGCTTTGTTTTCCAACACTCAAATATTTGAATTTTACTTGTGTATTTGTAAGAAATCATTGAAAATATGGTTAGGCACTTGAGTCTTATTTTAGCACATTCCTGATCATTTCCTAAAACATTAAAAGAACAAAATGCAAAAAATATTGGGAAGATTCTATCAAAAACTGATCAGAAATATATTTTTGAAAGCATATGGTAAATTTGCATTATTCAACTACAATATCGTGTCTTTTACAACCCACAAGCTCCTAAACGATTTAAAAATATAACAATGGTTTAAACAATAAAATGTGGACCCATGATAAATAATCCTTCAAAAAATTGTGAAAATCTTTTAAAAAGAACTTTCAGCCACTAATTTTTCCCTCTTCAGAATTGGTTTACTTTATGATTTCATCATTTCTTTTCCAGAAAGCAACAGCTGTAATTCTATCTTTATAAAAATTGAAAGTTCTCAAATTTTATCCTTTAATATAATACAGAAAAATACAAGACTTATTTGTCGAAACAGCATTTAAAAATAATTTATCATATCATTTTTAAAAGGTTCATGAATTTTCGTCGGAGAGCTTTCAAGAGAGAATGTAACATTGACGTTTTCCGATGCAAATTAATCCCAAGTAAATATGTAGTTGCCATTTCGAATGTGACCTTTAAACGCGCGACGTTCTAAAACTCACTCCATATATGCGTAAACAAGTGGTAATTACAATAAACTTTCAAGTCATAAACACCATTGTCAAAGTTAGGACTTACGGGATAAAGACGTCATTTGACCTCAATCTAAGGCAGACAATGCGATTCATCAAACGGGAATATAAAAAAATAAGCTTGTACGCAAACTGGCAAAGAGGGGAATGAGGGACCACCCTTTTGCTACGTCCCTGTACTTAGATTATTTGTGTCGGTGTACTCGAATCTTTAAAAGTACAAAATACTCATTTACTATCCTTAAAATACATCACCTCCGCAGCATATTGCTTGCCGTTAATCGTGTGTTCCGAGCCTCGATCATTTCCACCGCCCCAATGAAAATGAAACTGCTCTGCTTTGTAATTATAAAGCAAACCACCGCCGCTGACAAATAATTTCCATCCGGCTTTATTTCGACTGTAAATATGAAAATATAAAATTTCTTTAATAAATACGGTAGATAACGTTAAAAGATATGGCATACTTAGGAACTGTTATTTTGTTAACACATTAAAGCAAACAGTGCATATTTGAGAAAATTGATGACATTATTTAGAAACAAGCGAAGTAAACAATATGTTCACCTGTCCACGTTTCTATATTCACTGGCTACGAAGCTTTTAGACTTACTTTACCTGAGACTGTATAGGCCAGGAAATCTAGTGATATACCCACCACAAATTGCAATAGAAAGCATTTAAGTGTTTGTGAACTCCAAATATACTATAGCATGACATACTATAAGTCATGGAAAATCGAAGTAGTGGAACATGTTTATTTTTCAAGATGGCCGCCAAAATGGCCAAAGCCTATGATTTTGAAATCAGCCCTATATCAGCAAGTAATAGTGCTAAAAATATATGTGAAATACTTAGGTACATGTTATTGCATATAATAATAACTTTTTCTAGCATTTAGAAACTGGTCACATTCTTCAAATTCAAAATAGCCACCAAAAGTGTCTTCCAGAATGACCGCAAAAACTTAAAAGTTTAGAATCAGTCCTATATCAGCAATCAATAGTGCTAAAAATATATGTGAAATACTTAGGTATATGTTATTGGACATAATAAACCCATTTCTGACATTTTTAAACTGGTCACATTCTTCAAATTCAAGATGGCTACCTAAAAGCTGTCCAGTAGCCTTATATCGTTCATGTTTTGATGATTTGTGACTGACCGGCGCAAAGAATTTTGAGATTCATGTTTACATCAGTTCTTGAAACTTACATGTGCATAGTTGAAAATGATACACATTTAGAATAGCATTAGTGTACTGAATACTAAGCCTTCAATGGATACGCACATTACATACCATCAGTGTCACTTTCTGGATCAGGTAGAGTCACATTAGAGCAATAAAGTCCTTTGCATTCCACACATGCTGGAGGACATTGTAGACCATATTTTACGCAGCCGCATCTTCTTCCTATACACCCAGCCTTGCAGGAACAGTTAATCGCTTCCAGAAGATACTCAGGTGTTGGCTTTAAGTTGCTGGAAACATGTAACATCTTTCCATCGCTGATCTTCCATCTCTAATCCTCTGCACCCATATTGACCCCACTCCATTGCTGGACCTGATGATTAACGTGCTGGCTATGGTACTGAGCTGCTAATGAGGTGGTAGTAGGCAAGTTGCGAGATTTTACACAAGTTGTGCTGTCTAGTCTCTCGCCGGGTTTACCATTATACACAAAAATAGGGCATTTTCTCCAGCTGTCACAATGTCGTCATATGTGGCATGTGGGTGTTTGAAGACTGCAGCCTGCTGCTGGAAATATTCACTCGACTTGAGTTTCTTCAGAGCAAGCTGTTTCCCAATGCTGAACAAGCTGGATGTGGTATCACATTCCAATATGGCATGAGCAAAGAGAGGGTTATCACAATATCCATCCAAGTGCGGCTTCAACCAATTTGATGTTCCAGCATCTTGGCGACTTCTTTAAATTCAACTCTGGTTAAGGTCTGAAATAAATGTCGAAAGAATTTATGATGCCTGACTGCAGAGGAGCACACGTAGGTCAGTGTTCTCCCAAATAAAGACAGTGTTTTTGTCTGCTGATGCAATAGTTGTGTGCACCATCAGGACGTCTGCATCAGCCTCTGCGTGCAATACTTCAGTACCACGCTGTTTAAAGTGGTCGCTCAACAGATTTATAAATCGCTGTTTATTTTGTATTGTGAGCTAGAAAGTCTTCTCTCTTCAACAGACACACCATGTCCTCGGTGAAATGCACTGATACTTGATTTGGTCCGTTTACCATGTGTGACATCTTTGGTGGACGGCCCATTTTCGTAACCATCAAATACAATGCTGACAGGGTCATAATTGCCGGCAACATACTGGACGTACCAACTACAAATGGCGTCGTATGTCTCGCCACCATTCCATGGAATTCTGTGCAAGAGAACACCACCATCTAGGACATACTGTACGTCATTTGGTAGGTTAAATGTCCTAGACGCATAAGGAAGTTGCTTCCACATTGCATCAGCCAACGTAGGTTTGTGAGGTGCAAGCAGTAGCCTACATTGGTCGTTTCAAATAGTGCTAGTGGGTAACTACAAAGTTTATATGTAAAAACTTTATATAGATCCTCACAGATCCCCCTGCAGTAACCAAACGCTGGAGCAGTAGTTGTGAGTTGATGTACACAGACTCAGTGTGTGTGCTCACAGCTGTTTTGATCCATAGGGTCACAACTTGATCTTTCTTTTTGAATTTATTTTCGAAGACGTTTTGACCAACCATTGCATCCAAGATCTTCTTTCCAACATTGACGACATTGTCAACATTGACTGAGTCATCCGCAGTAACTCCAGTGTCGATGCTGTGTAAGCTCGAATCATTTTCAAATGGGCTTTATGATGACAGGAATGTCGTGATCTTGCGTGTGTTATTTGTATCCCTCTCTTGACGTGCTGTAGTTAAGTCTTTGTGTTGGTTGCTGGTGAAGTAGCGCACCGACGTGTACTCTTGCAAGGCATTGTTCAACGATAGGGTTCGAAAGTACCCATGTGAGTATCTGTGATCCATCCATCCCTCTCCCTATAGTTAATCCTCATTTAGTCTCCAGGCTTCTCATGGGAACCTGCTTATCACTAAGTCAGTTGACAACCCAGCCCAGTAACGATCTAAATGTCGCACTACATGGAATTCATTCTCAAAGTATTGTTAAACGTCAGGATGTTGTACTAGTAACCGTGCAAGTCACTGTAGCTAGATTGATTTGGTGTATAAATTGTGACCAGCCAGGTAAGGTAGCATATCATGCAAGACCTACAAGAACAAATTCCAGTCTCTGGTACGTTCCGATTAAAATAATTTCCGAACAATATCAATCATGTCCATGTACTGCAACCAAATTTGTGCTGTTTAGAGATCTTTCATGGATTTCTTTTTTCTTCAATGCAGAATTTATCTTTTGCAAGACATCTGTTGAGAAGGCCCTCTCCTCAGCCACTTTACCTCTTATCAAGGCATCGTTCGTAGTTTGTACTCCATGGGGGTCAATCGCGGCATCATTCAGGGGAAGCTTGGTAGTTGTATGTTCCTATGTCACCCAGTCCTTTGCCATCTGTGTCACCCAGTCCTTTGCCATCTGTGTCACCCAGTCCTTTGCCATCTGAGTCATTTAATTGTTCACTATGTGACCCATTGGCACATAATCTCTGTTTCATGTTTGCTTTATCATCAAGGATACTTACTGGCTCACCAGCCTAATCACCATTTTTGTGAGTGCTGTACTTGGCACTAGAGTACCAAATACCTTTGCCGCTAATGTTTAGAGCTGCGTCCACTAGAAGGTCCCTATACTGTCCATCCGCATTCGGTTACCAAACAACGGAACATTTATGATGACTTAACTCCGATCCAAATTCTATTGCGTAACGTAACATTCATTTAGCGTTGTTGAACTTGTTGACCTAGGCTAGGCTAAGTTACGTAATTAACGTTACGCGACTTCCCAATCACTGGAGAATCATTACAAACAAACAGAATCTAAGCCGACAAAGTACTACTACAAAATGAATCCGGGCTCATGTAGTTTATTACTGCATCGTAAGGATGACATTCTAACAGAAGATTTAACTTCTCTAGCCTGGTGATAAAGTGTGACGTTGTGACAACGTGTGCTGTGTCACAAAATAAATTACTGATTTCACTCGGCCTTAAATGTGGTCTCATATGCTGCCATATGCCTTACCAGACATCGTGTGCGTGACTGTGTTTTCAGCAAACACAAGTTCAAGTTAGTGTTGAAGTCCTAATCCTGCCATGATGTGTCTGATAGATCCTAGGAAGCCTTTGAGCGTATGGAAGCCACGCAGTTGTAGTGCAATTTTATGCATGTGACTGTCTTCCGGCTCGCTCTCTATGATTGTCATAGCTTCTAACCACAGTGACTGTTTGAATGTGATAATTGGCATTACATTGTTGCGTTTGGCATTGACACACACAAACACCAACGTGGAATATATACGTGAGATATCAGCAGGATTCATGTCTATCAGGGGTAAGAAGAAAATAGATGACAGCCTCGGGTGCAGGGCTCTTCTGCACTGTCTGCATCATTCCGGACGATGCTGGACGTGGAAAGCGTACTGTTAGGGAAATCATCCACAGGAGGTCAAAGTTGGAAATTCTATCCTGCTCCTTCTTGTCTTCCATTAATCCATACTTCAGTGAGGCTAATCTACTGCAAGGAGATGTTAGGTGACGAATGTTGATGCGACCCACTGTTGCAACATCCGCTATTGTAATTGCTAATATTTGGCTATTTCTAATTTGCTAGTTTGGCGCCATTTTTTGTTCATTGTGTCCAATAACATATCCTAAGTGTTTCACATTTATCTTTAGCACAATTATTTCCTGATATAGGCTTAATTCTAAAATAATCAGTTTGACGACCATTTTGGCGGTCATTTTGAATTTGAAGTATGTGAAGTTTAAAGATATAACAAATAACTAAGTGTTTTACATATATTTATAGCACTATTACTTGCTAATATAGGGCTGATTATTAAATTATAAGTTTTTGAAAAATAAACATGTTCCACTACTTCGATTTTCCATGACTTTTAGTATGTCATTTTATAGTATATTTGGAGTGAAAAAACACTTGAATAGTTTCTATTGCAATTTGTGGTGGGTAGGGTGATATATTTCACTAGATTCCCTGGCTTATTAGCTAATTTTCAGTCTTCTTTAGAATAAGGGAATGCGTCAGGGGTTTGATATTGGGGGCACAAACCTTTTCGGCATGGGGTAAGGGGCCCGCCATTTGGCCCCTTGTGGGGTCCAGGGGCAAAATCCCGGTGGTTGGTCGAGGGATCGAAGCCTCGGGTAACCTAGCATTTTCCAAATTTAAGATGCCCCAAAAACTCTGAATGTGTACAATACAAGGCTTTTTTAAACTAACGATTAAATGAAAAAGAACATGCATATAATTTTACAATGATACAGCCCCCACCCCTTCCATTTAAAACGGTCAAAATAGCCATTTTTGACAAAACATTTTTTTTTTCCAACAATTCAGACATTGGGTGAGAGGCACGTGCCCCTCCTCATGCCCCCATGACGGCGCCGTTAAATGCGCTGTCTAACCGTATGTGTATCTAACATTTAAAAAATATCATAATATTCACTTAGATTTAAAGTGTGGCACCTACCTGAGTGACCGTTGTTAACAATGATTCCATACAAATTTTCCAATTCAAAACCGCTGAGAGTTAAATCGCCATAAGTAGAGATTAGTGCTGCACTGCTACTTAAATCAATTGGCGATTGCTGCTTCCCAGTACAAAAACCTTCCCAGTGATCGGGACCTAAGTAAATTGAATTCAACATAAACCTTTCAATTATTAATGTGATCACCTGCTAAATCGCTGTGATATCTCAATAACTGTTTAACAGGTAATATCTTATCATAGCCTATACTTATCATTTTAACTTGTGATATGATTTTCAGACTTAGATAAGGAAATAAATAAGCATTTATTTTGTTAGGTTTTTTGTCCGTCCGTCCGTCCTTAATGTCCGTCCATCCGTCCATATGATATAAGTATGTATATATCATGAATTTAGTACTTTTACATATGCTTTCATAGATTATTGTACCTGATTATGAACTTTATGATGACATATGTCTTGTATAGAATTTAATATGAAGACAGAAATAGCGGAAACCAACAAATCTGAAATTGGTCAAGAGTATCATAATGTACACCATGGGTATTGAATGTCAGTAATGTGTGTACGTAATATACCAGCCTGATCTGAACAAAGTACTTCCAAAGTACAAACAAATTAAAACTGATAAGGGCATTTTACTCGAAACAGTAAACACAAATCAAATCATGATTATACTTAAAGTATAACGAATTATAAACAGTTTTAATGAAGATTCTAAAATACCAAGAAGCAAACAAACTGACAATTGGAAGAAAGATATACATATACATATATATGTATATACATCTGTACATAGTTTGGGGGGAATTTTGCACTTTAAAATTGAGTAGTTTATTATTTTTATGGTAAGAGCTTCCCGAAATAACGACACTTGTGTATTATTCTAGAATCGTTAAGAAACGGGTGTATGTTACTAACTCTGCTTTTAACAAAAATGGATCAGGGAAAATCATATGAAAATTGTAATGATGTTTCTTGCTCACGTCGTATAATATTTCTCTTTTCGTAATCGTGACAGAAGTGAGGTATCCCTTTGTCAGTTTGTTGCATAAATGGGAGGGCATACTGAGTGACATTGTCAGATTGTGGATGTCATTAACACAATTTCATAAACATTACAAAAATATTAATTAAGAATAAGAATATACTGTTGGAGAATACGCTTAAGAAAGAGCGCTTTAAACCTAAGACACGAGTCATTGAAATATTATTAGTTCGTTATTCTTTCCGTAGATCCTAGTGGCGAATGTAGGAGAACAATTTTGAGAAAATCCGTGTTAAAGATTCTTTGATATGTGGATATACTTTCCATTGTGATTTTGAAGCGCAAAATACTCAATTTATACCACGTTGATGGTTGAAGAGGGGACACGGTGAAAATTTGGCAAGTTGTCATAAAAATGAAACTATTACTTTTCTTGTAAGTTTAATTTAGTCACAAAAACATTTGTCAGTATGCTGAATTAATATACGCTACAGTCGTTGTTGTTTTGAAATTCGTCAGTTAGTCAGTACGCGAAAAAGAGGGACGAGTTGTATTATTGTCTTCTTGCTAATAACCAGTCCGGTTGTCCGATCGGTTTCCCAATCGTGAGACTTCAGACTTCTCCCGTTCGGAACAGGGGCATAAGAAGGATGATCTCTCAAGGAGAGACAAAAGAACCCCAAAATTTCCCGGTTTCGTGGGGAAAATTGCGCGGGTAATATTGCTGTTTATCGAAAAAACGACTTTTCAGAAAAATTTCTTTAATTTTCAGAGAGAGAGAGAGAGAGTTGAACACACAATTACAATGACGGGGTCGTTGCCTGCGTATTCGGTTATGATAGTACAAATGCTATCACGAAACGCTTAATACGACCCGGACGAGAACACAGGTACGACGTACGGACAGACATAACATCGACAACCAAGTCAATGTCCACGGCCTTTGATAACCAGTTGTGGTGCACTGGCGTGTCTACCCACCCCAGGATTGAACCAAAAGACAGGTATGATAACCGCTACACCACAGTAGGTAGATTAATTTTCAGGAAATGTTGACAAATTTTATCAACATTGTCAACAATTTTAACAAAGCTGCCAATAAATTGACCAAAAGTGGCAATAATGTTACTAAAACTGCCTATAAATTTACCAAAATTGCCAATATTTTTAACGAAAAATGTCAATAATATATATATATATATATATATATATATAGCATACATATATATATATATATATATATATATATATATATATATATATATATATATATATATATATATATATATATATATATATATATATATATACATATCTATAGATATATATATATATATATATATATATTATAAATATATCTATATATATATATATATATATATATATATATATATATATATATATATATATATATATATATATATATATATATATATATATATATATATATATATATATATATATATATATATATATATATATATATATATATATATATATATATATATATATATATATACATATTTATCAACAAGCAGGATCTGAGCTGCAACCAGTGGTTTCACCTTAGCGGATCGTCAGGCAACTGAAGCTAGGTAATTATTCAGAACAGGTCAGCGCTTCTTCTTAGTACGGTTGGGTGGTCTCATTTACAATGGCGGCAAGAGGATACTATTTCTGATCTTTTGTTGTGGAGGTTTTCTTTGGTTGCGTTGACAATGGCTAGTTTTTCCTCGGTGCATAGATTGCATTGTCCAGATGAATTAATTAAGGTGTTTGATTGTTTGACGATCGACCAGGAGATCTTGAAGTTTTCGTTCTTTTCTTTGTTTCGCTGGAATGCATTCTGTGTTTGAAAGACTTGTTGTGATTGTAAAACCGCTGTTTGAAGTCCCCACCTGTCATGCCAATGTATGTAAAGACAGCATCGTTTTTGTGTACTTGAGCTTTGTACACAATGGCTTTAGCCAAGCAATCTCCGTTCAGGGGCAGTCACTTTTATGCGGCAGTTGCATTGTTTTTGGGGGGGTGGTTGAACTTGTTTGTGATAGGATTTTCGAGTTGTGGCTCTGGATGATTGATTTGATGTTTTTCATGCAGCTGTAGCTCACTTTGATAGTATTCTTGTTGAAGATTTGGTGGAATTTGTGGCTGTGAGGGAAATGTTTGGTGATTAATTTCAAAAAAGATTTTTCCTACATTAGTTTTTACTGTTCTGCTAAAAGGTGGGTTAAACCAAATGATTTTTCTGCTCCGGTTTTTGCGATTTTTGCATTCGGCGTCTGGTGGCGGGGTGTATTCAAATTTGGGTTGATAGCCGCTTGCTATTAAGGCATTTTTGTAGTCTGTGATGGCATTGTTGAAAACGGTTGCATCGTGTGAGAGTTCTGAAAGGCGTTTATTGGCGGCTGCTGGGATGTTGCGGATTATAGGGGCAGGGTGGTCTGACTGGGTGTTTATGAAAACCGGTTGGTCGTTGGGTTTCCTGTACGGATGGAAAGTGCTGGATGTGAGGTTTAGCGTGACATCTAGGTAGTTGACGATCTTTAGGTTAGTTTGAATTGTAATTTTGAGGCCTAGGCTGTCAAAAACTTTGATGAAATCCTTTCTAATGCGGTTTGCCTGTGGCCATGATGTTGATTTTAAGATAGCCAGTCCGTCGTCTCTGTACAGGCCGAGGTCATTAATGGGGAACTTCCTGCTGATGATGTGAAGGGTGTATAGGCCTACCAATTCACAAATCTCGGCTCCGTCTGAGCTTCCCATAGTCACATCAAATGCCTTGGGGCTCCCAGCATTCTCAGATTTCACCCAGGGAGTACCATTGTTGAATAATAGTGAGCTTCTTGCGTGCATTATGGTTCTATAATCTAGGTCGGAAACTGTGGTGTGGTTGCGTGCCCAATTTAGAGAGTTGGTGAGTAGGTGTTCTGATATTGAGGGATAAAAATCCACGATGTCGGAAATCATAAAAGTGTGTTTGGATTTGTCTTCTATAGCTTTGAACCAGTTGATTACAGAATTTGTATTCCTCCACTGGTTGACTGGTATGACGCTTCGTAGGTTTTGGTTGATTCTGTCCAAAATGACTTTGCTGACTTTTCCCATAGCGCTTTTGGCTGGGTTTAAGAGTCTGCATGGGGTGTTTTGTGGGAAATTGTCCTTATGGTCCTTAAAGGAAACGAATGCTTGTCTTTCATCCATAGGCGATATTCTATCGTCTATGTTAAGCTCTGAAGCGATTTCCATTAATTCCCTGTTTATGTTGTCTACGGCTGATGGGTCTGCCGCCTTGTACTTCTGTGTGATATTGTCTCTTAGTATTTTTTTGTAAGTGTCTGGCTCTACTGCGTATATGTTCCTTGTTTTATCTGCGAAAACCATTACTTTGTTGGAGAAATTGATGTTTTGTATGTCTTTCTTCAGTGTTGACTGGAAAAGGCTATTGGTGCGTCTGAACTGAATATTTCCCACCATTTCTGTAAGGTCGGTTTCAAAGGGTTTCAGTTCCTCGATTTGTGGCGGGCTGCGTTTGGATTTAAGCCCGAAGTGTTCAAGTTGGGTATTCTTATCGTCGTCGCCCTCCTTTTTGAAGAATAAAGCTTTCCATCTCATTCTCTTTATGACCAACTCCACTTTCTCTATAAGACGGCGTTTGTATTCGTTTTGGGATGGAAATGGAATGTTCTTTATGGAATAATTGAAGCTTATGCGATCCATTGTAGCTTGATGTTTCCCGGTTGAAAAAAGAGTGCTCAACACAAAGAGGAGCGAATATAGAAATATGATGTTTCTCAACATTGGTAAAAAGTGCTCGATGCAGTAGCAGAGCAATTATACTCTAATTAAACACCTTAATTATTTCATCTGGACAATGCAATCTATGCACCGAGGAAAAACTAGCCATTGTCAACGCAACCAAAGAAAACCTCCTCAACAAAAGATCAGAAATAGTATCCTCTTGCCGCCATTGTAAAATGAGACCACCCAACCGTACTAAGAAGAAGCGCTGACCTGTTCTGAATAATTACCTAGCTTCAGTTGCCTGACGATCCGCTAAGGTGAAACCACTGGTTGCAGCTCAGATCCTGCTTGTTGATAAATATGTATAATTGCTCTGCTACTGCATCGAGCACTTTTTACCAATGTTGAGAAACATCATATTTCTATATATATATATATATATATATATATATATATATATATATATATATATATATATATATATATATATATATATATATATATATATATATATATATATATATATATATATATATATATATATATATATATATATATATATATATATATATATATATATATATATATATATATATATATATATATATATATATATATATATATATATATATATATATATATATATATATATATATATATATATATATATATATATATATATAAATATATATATATATATTTTACCATTTTACCAATTTACTATTCACGCACTTCTGACGAAGGGAGTAGGGCTTCCAAAAATTCAGGTTCATTTTAATTGTAAAATCATGTTGGCTTTACAAATGTCAATTATTCTTTTCCATATTTCTATATATATACATATATATATATATATATATATATATATATATATATATATATATATATATATATATATATATATATATATATATATATATATATATATATATATATATATAAATATATATATATATATATATATATATATATATATATATATATATATATATATATATATATATATATATATATATATATATATATATATATATATATATATATGCAAATATATATATATATATATATATATATATATATATATATATATATATATATATATATATGTATATATTTAAATATATATATATATATACATAAATATATATATATATATATATATATATATAAATATGTATATATATATATATATGAAGATAGATATAAATACATATATATATATATATATATATATATATATATATATATATATATATATATATATATATATATATATGTATATGTATATATATATATATATATACATATATATATATATATATATATATATATATATATATATATATATATATATATATATATATATATATATATATATATATATATATATATATATATATATATATATATATATATATATATATATATATATATATATATATATATATATATATATATATATATATATATATATATATATATATATATATATATATATATATATATTTAGATCCTCTGGAACCTTCGTCAGCATACTCATATAACAACTGAACAGAGAAAAACACGTTCAAGCAGCTATTAATTTCTAGCAAAAGCGTAGTTCACCAAAAAAACCAAGGTCTTTATTCAGACCTGTGTGTTGTGTGCATCCCAACTGTTGTATAATTTTGTGTTCGAAGAGTTTTCTGGCATTTATGTTGGGGAAACCATGCTTAACATTGATGCAGCGTAAATCTGTTATTTTTTACCTCAACAATTCGCTTCCTAGTGGAACTAATAACAAGGATGTTCATGCTTTTCTAGAGAAATCATATAACTATGAACTGTCTGATTTTTTCCATCGAAAAAACAAGAAGTTACACAACCTAATTAAGGAACATCAATTGTTAACAACTGATGTTCACGACACTTTTCTGACCAACAGGCTCCAACAAATGTCCTAGACCTCTCAGAACAAGAACTTAATACGCATGAGGTGTCAGTACTTAATCGTGGGCTTTCACTTTGCCCCACATCTAAGCTCGATAAATCTGAACTATGCCAACATACAGAAAATGTTATTAGAAGGATCCGTAATAGATCTGTAAGTTACTGTGATAAGAACCGTAACAAATACCTGTAGTTCCCGAGTAACTCCATCTGGAAGATTCAGAACCTAAAAAAAACAACAAGTACAATATTTATGTACCGGAAGGAAATAATTCTACGTTTTTGGCTGTACTTTTAAAGGTTTGAATTATTGATGGTGTTAAGGAGGACAGAAATGAGAAGATTTGTGAAGAAACTAAGCTGACATCTTGTTCCTTTCCTAAAATATCGGGTTGTAAATATACCAAGTAAACAGGTAAGCAAGGCAAAGGCGACCCGTTGTCGGGAACTAAGCAGCATAACGGGCAATTACTTTCGGCAGTCGGCCGCCGGCGGACCGGTAGAAAACTGGCGGACAAATAGTCGGTGGCAAACGTCAACGAGCGGCCAGATTGGCATGTGGCGGTCTGTCTGTATTTTTCAAGTTACTGGTGTAGAATTTTCTTACAATTATTCTTTTACCGATTTTATAATTGTTTTTGTCTGATTTTTTCCAAAAAATTCTTTCATATTTCTTCTATCATTTGTTTAGAAACGACTGAAATTAGACTAATTATGACGCCACACCCTTAGATACTTCAAAGTCTTTATGAATTCTTTCCTTTTTGCCTGCGATTTTGTGGCTTAAAAACAATTGGATATGCCAGGAAAGTAGTAAAACCGAATTTCTAGTGGGGGTAATTATAATTTACACTTGGAGAAAGTTTGAGGAAAAATAATTCTAATAGCAAAAAAGTTTGAACAATTTTCTTTAAAATGTATCAACAATTGTTAAGAAAGTTGAATATCTTCTAAAAACTTGAATATCTTTTGAACAAAATAAGATATTGAAGTATTTTTTTTCTTCACCAATTTGTTTCTATTCAAAAATATCTTCAATTTGGCGCCACAAATCTTAAAATTTGGACAAAAATCTACAATCTAGAAGCAGAAACCTCGCGACAGGGTGTTTGACCCTCCCTTCAGGGTGTTTGCTATATTAAGGATCTTTTTGATGACGATGACACAGCCTTAAGCTAAAATGATTTTCTAAATGCATATGATATTTCCCTTTTACTAGTTACTTCGAGGTAGTTCATGCAATCCCATCTCAGTGAAAGAATTCTGGTTGTCATAAATTTAGTTCCCCAAAAAAAACTTTATCTAGATTTTCAACAGGTCACTCAAAGAAGTTTGAAGTTCTCTTATCCTAAGCTTGCTACATCTTTTGCTTGTGTGTGTACAGCCCAGAAGAAATAGGAGACTGGATTTTCCCAACGGATCGTTCAATTGGTCTAAGATATTCAATATAGCACATTTTACGGATCGTGAACCAAAAATACGATACTTCAAATTTCATTTGGTACATGTTTTGATTATTTCGTTTTGATTCTTTCTACACACAGTTACCTGCATAAAATTGGATATGTTGATACTTACTGTGTGCTCTTACTGCAATATTCATAATGAAACTACGCGCCATTTTTTTTGCAGTTTTGTAAAAGTCAGTTTTGGCAATTTTTCTAGGATGAAAACACTATTATTTTGAAAGCAACCTTTTTTTTTTCTCGTGACAGTGATGTTTTGTTTGGCTTTTTAGACAAAAACAACATGTATAAGTTTTTGATCCGTGTATTTCTCATTTTCTTAATATTTATCAGTTTTCTCTTGTTGAAAAATAAATATTTTCTAATAGCAATGATTACGTAATTGAAAGTATATGCCTGCCTATATCAGCATACTGTAAAGATATTGTGTATGTCCTAAGTTTGTAAATTGCAAGTTCTCACTTTTTCGATACTTATAAAACTAAAATGGCACGGAATTCTTCTTATTGTGTAAGTTGTTCTTAAAATGAATTTTGTATTGGTGGATAGGCCTATATAGCTTGTTCATGTTGGATTGCAAAAGCAAATAGATATTAAAAAAAAAAAAAAAAAAAGATTTTCAACTTTGGGCCAAAAATTTACATTTTGGACTTAAATCTACAATTTAGGACCAGAGACCTCGCAACAAGGGCTTGGGTGTTTTACCCTTCCTCATACTGGACAGAATTTCAGCCGTTGAAAAATTGGTGTTTATCAAACGTAACAGTGGGATCCCCCTGGACCCCACAATTTTGCCCAAAATTTCTTCTGTGCCTGCTGAGAGATGGTGGCTGTAACCCAAATCTGCTTATCTCAGTCGCTTGACATTAAAGTGAATTTTTCTCTCGTTATTTGTAGTTTTAAAATTTTGTATTTGATTTTAAGCATTTTGAGGTATGAAAAACAAGAAGTCTTCATATCATATTCTGATTGCATAATAAAATTGAAAATAATAAAAAGAAAAACAAAACACGAAAAGAAAAATGGGCATATACGTTGGTGGACTTAAATGTGCGTCTTAGATTCATCGTTATAGAATTATACCTAGCTTTACCCTTTAACGGATCCACCTGAAAATAACAGTTAGGCCTATATAAATTTACTAGATACTGCCACAGTCCAGCAGCATGCCTATTAATGGAAACATAACTGTTCCTACAAATAGTAACAATTTGCTACATGGAAGCCGCCATTTTGTGATATTTTCCATGATCCTTTCCCATTCTAAAGTTAAAGCCTTATGCAATGTTACAAATTTCAAATTTGAAATACGTCTGGGAAAAATATCTTTGCTTGGGCAAACTTAGAACTCGTAAAAATACTTTCATTATTGTCATGGCTAAAACTTTTCCACTCCCATTTGATATGTTCACCACGCCGTTTTCGAATTATTAGAAATAATAGACAATAAAGATAGGCTTTTTGGCGCAAAGCAGCTATTTTAAAAATTCAAAAATGTGCATCTTAGATTGATCATTATTCCTAGCTTTACCACTTAGAGGATCAAGCAGAAAATAACAGTTTTATATACAGTTATCAGGTTGTGGCAGAAGAATATTAACGTAAGCCCGACCGTACTTTCAGTACGGTACGGTCGAGCTTTACGTTAATGGTTAAATTCTTTACCGTTAATGGATCCGTTATAATATGTAGACAGAAATAGTTTCCCTTGTCTCCCCCTACCCACACCACTTATCCACCCCCACTAATATCCATAACTCCGTACCCAACCTCACCAACAGGTCTAGTTACTTTCCTTGAATCTGCCATAGCTACTAAAAATATTGTAAAGTTGTAAAATGTTTTATACTAGTCCTATAACTTTTTGTTTCGAACCCTAATCTAATTTTAATTTCATTTTCAAATTTGTCTTGGCCTCCTTGCCTTGGATAGTGGCCAATGCAGATCTCATACGGTTTTCCAATTCAAGTGCATTTTCTCTAAGATGTTCTAAAAGCCGTGCATCGGTTGAAATACGATGTAAAAATTCCCTATTTGAAACCTTTACATAATCGCCTGTGTTATCTATCTTTACAATCTTAGAAAAATACTTGGTCCTGTCACCGACCTTGTAATACTTCTCGTAGAAAATAAACGGATCTACATCCAAGCCTAACCTTTTTCCTGAAGCATGTCTAGCCAGTAAATAGTTACGCAAAGTTGAATCTGATAATTTGACCTTTCGAATATTAACATTCTCACTTAAATCTACCCCAGGAGCTCTGTCCTTGTTAGCCGTTACAAAATCTGGTGGTGTTAAGAACTGAAGTTTTTTTGATGTTTTTTTTTTTGGCTCTAGTGATTCCCAGAATGCATGGGCACTCTTTTCAGTAGCCTCCCTAAACGCCTGTGCCGTAACAATTTTTTTCCTTTTAAGCGCTTCCATCTCTCTGGTTTTCAAAAGTGTAAGCCTCCTAGTACTTGTACTAAATCCAATCTTAACTAACTCAGGCATGATGTCCTCGTCCTCACCATCATTATTATGATCAATTGGCTGCCCTGTTTTACCCCAAAACGTACAAAGGCATAACTTGCCTTGTTTAATCGCCCCAACGTCGGACGCCTCCCCACCGCTAACCATATCTACACCTTCGTCAATAACCTGAGACTCTGCCATATCTAATTAAGTAAGTAAGTAAGAACCTTAGAGATACTTATGACTAAATATTATAAATGTAAAATGTTTATACCTCGTCACCTACACTTGTATTGCACCATATTTATTTTCGTTTTCGTTTTCGTTTAGCTTTTGCTTTTGCTTTTGCTTTTGCTTTAGGCTTTGACCTTTTCCCACCTCTTTGAAGCTTTAGTTTTTCTCTTGTTGCAATTGTCCTTTGAATATGTTTTGTAATAATTGGAACCATTATAGACACCATAGCACCCACCAGTGTTCCCGCAAACCCCCCTTTTTGTTTCCTAACCACCATGATCACTTAATAATAAAGATTTTTAGAATAATAAAGAGATTTAGCTCTATCACCCAAAACACAGTCGTACTCGTTGTGAATATTACCTTGTAATGGTGCAGACCAAATGTAACCGTCCTTTGCGTTCTTTCGTTACTATTTTGTCGTAGATCATGGCCTTTAATAAAAACACCATGACTAATCAAAGTGTCATTTGATAAAAAGAATCTATGTGCTTGCCAATCTTCTTGCATCGCATCAATCATATCTTCCGTACAATCTTCAGTCATAGCAAAAGCAACCTTTTGTACTTCGTCATAGGAAATAAGAGCAGCCTCATACAACTGATACCACCAGAACACACTCCAAGAGGCTGATGGTTTCCCTCCACCAAATCGCCGGGCCACCATGAAAGGTTGTATAAAATGTTTTTGTAAATGCTGGCAGTACATTTCTATAATGTCATTTTCGTATGTTTCATCAACTATACTCTGTATAATATGATTAAAACATAGAGTTCCTTGTTCAACAACATGTGTTGTAATATAATTCATAAAATCCAAAAGTAACATGCCGTCGGTTAAAGAATTAGTTTTTGACATCATTTCTGCAAGGAGTATCAAAACTGTACACTGAAGTAGATCTAAAATATAAAAAGAAGGTTTCTTTAGTTTTTACACTTTTTCATCTACGATCAACATCAATGCCTTAAATGCTTCGGGAAGAAGTGCAATGCCAGTCTTTCCAGGTCGCAAAACATCAAAGTACCTGTTAATCTGCACCTTACCCATGAAGTTTGTAAGTGTCCCCCAAATTGAGACAAGAGGTAATGTCACATTCTGACGTTTCATCAAATGGGTTAATTGCCCGAATTTTGCTTACAATTTCCTTTTTCTGTGAAATGACCAGCTTCAACTGATCTTTGGTTAGACCGAATGAATAACAGCTGTCAGAAGACAGAACAAGTGGCTTGTGCCCTTTCACCCCAATCTGAGCATGTTTCACCTGTTGTGTTTTGGTACCTTTGAAGGTAAGGTTAATGAATACAATTTTGGTCTTATACATAACTACAAACATGTGACTTGTGAGACAGTGTGCTGTTAGTAATTTTCCATCATAGCGGAATCTAAATTTCATACTTGCAGACTGCTTCTTCTTTGTCACTTTCTTTGACACCGCAACCACCTCCACGTCGCTATCAGCAGCCTCCTCTGCATCCGCTTCTGCATTATCATCCCCTGAATCATCTTCCGAACTGCTGGCGACATGTGCCGGAGTCTTTGACTTCTTTTTGCTTTTTGCCTTTTTACCTTTGCCTTTGCCTTTACTTCTCTTTGTACGTTTCTTTGTTTTCTGCTTTTTCTGGGGTGTCTTTGGGAAGATGATGGTCCTTTTTTTAAAAGGCTTTGGTGTTTCGATTACATCCTCCTCTGCATCCTCATCCTCATCCTCATCCTCATCCTCTGCCTCCTCCTCCTCCTCCTCGTCTGCTTCCACACCCTCATCCACATCCACATCCTCATCATCATCCTCATCCTCTTCAGATGAATCATACACACCAGCAAACTGAATCTTTGGCTTTGTATTCTTTTTCTTACGAAAGACTTTAGCTTTCTTAATGTTCACCTCCTCGTATGATTCAACCTCATCGGTATCATCAGACATTGTTTTTCTTTTCAGAGACTTTGGCATGAGAGACATTTTGCCATAGCAGGAATCCTCTGACTCACAAGGCTCGGTTGCTTTGGGCTCCACCAGTTCTGGTATCTTCTGCTTGCCCATCCTTGGAGCCATTCTCTTTTTTGGGATTACAGAAACTTGCTCCTTCATCAAGGTAAGTTCAGATTCAACTACTTGTCGTAAATTATTTTTGGTTTTTGCCATTTCGGCAGTTGCTTCTTCAATTGCTTCTTCGGCTACTTCGAGATCTTTCTTTGACTTCACCATGATGAGTTAGTAGTAATATTATTAGTATAATATTTAAAAGTAGTAGTAACAATATTGCAAGCATATTATAGAATGATTATTATGTACAATATCAATTCTTTATATAGAAGAAAATTACAAAAACTTATGAAACTAGTTTTACCTCCGAACGTGTCGGTCCTCCCACCCTACTTCTGCACCAACTAGCAGCACTAGTAACAGCACCTATACTTTTCCAGCAATTTCAGGTAAAAATAGATGTAACGAGTTTATCATTGTATTTGAAATCAGTTTTATGAAATAAACCCATGATAAAATCATGGGTGTATCCTCTGGCACGCAGGTAGAGCCAGAATAAACAAAAGACACCGCACATTGGTGAATCATCACCTTGTACCTGAACATTATTAATCTTAACTGTTTGAAATTTGTTTAAGAACGTGTCAAGTTGAGGTGGAGGTTTGTTTGATAATGAATTAAAATATTCAATAACATTTTCTGACTCAATAAACATGGCAACCCAATGGATTCCATCAAACTCACAAGTTTGCACATTACTAATAGCAGCCTGAAAATCAGTTTTTGAATGGTTAACAAATTGATCGGCACAGTGAACACCGCCATGTTCGGAACAGACTAAATTTTTTAGTACAGAGTCTCTTTGAATGAGTGCTTGCAACTGAGGGGTACTCAGAAAATATTGGACCAAACCTGCTGACATTCTAAGGTGTCGGGCTTTGCAATGTGACATTCTTGTCAGCATCAATGATTATAAATGCATCAAATTCTGCAAATGCCAAAATGGTCGACGCAGGTATACTGCTATCAAATGTAAAACCAATATGAACATCATTTTCTTTTGGTAAACTTGCATGTGACAAACCTGCAGATGCATCTCTGGTCAGATCAAAAGCCATAAGAGCATTTCCAGCTTCAAACTCTTTAATGGGTAAAGTGTTGTCGGTTTGATTAAACCGTAAACTTTTGTACATTTGATCTCTGAGGGCTTCCTCGTTAAAGTTCAAAGGGAGGGGTGGAATCATTGTCACCCCTTGTTTGATTTGAATTGTTTTAATCTTGTCCGCTGTAAAGAAAAAAGGGTTTGTTTTGCCTGTCCCTGTAAAAGCATTTTGAGCAACTACCCCTACAAACATACGGTTGGGGACAGCTTCGAAGAAACTATCCCTAAAGGGAAATATTGTCGTACTAGCCGCAATATCTTTTGCAACCATTTCCATTTGTTGAAATGGTATGATACACGGCGCATTGTGTAATTTGTTTTCTACAGCCGTAATGGCAAACTCTGTAAGGTAGTGTTTTTTCACCACAAGTTCCATTTCTAGGATTTCAACAAATGATTTCAAAGAGTCATTTTCACCAATGGTACAAAATGTTGCGGGAGACCTCTTGAAACGAAAATCAAGTTGAATACCATCTGGTATGAGTTGGGATGTTTGGCAACACCCTAGAGGAATGTGGGCCAAAAATTCATGTACATTTGCATTCTCCCAGTTTTTACTGATGGCTCTCCGTTCCCTCCCAATAAACACTTTTGGCGTTGCTGCTGAGGGGGCCGTTTCGGTCAGTGTTAGGTCCTTTAAATCGCTTAAACCAGATTTGACAAACCATGGATCTATCAACCCAGCTTCGGGAGATGCTGGAAAAGTAAAGGTGTTGTTACTAGTGCTGCTAGTTGGTGTAGCAGTATAACTCTTCATACTATTAAAATCATGTGAAAAATACCACCCTGCCAACCAACCGTACGCATCTAAATATTGGGTATCGTATGACAGCAGTTGTTAAACATAGGATTGGTATGCGTAATTCTGTAAAGTAGATGTTACCACCGTCCCGTTCATCTTTACCTCTACCTCCGACCATAGTGATTGAGCAATTAAATTGACAGGGATAGGATTGGGATGACTGGTGGTTGTTATCTTTTCAGGTAGACCTGTAGATGACTTAATTTGTACAAAACGTATCTTAACTCGAAAATATGTTTCGGCAAGATTAATGTACACACCCCGTGGCTCAGCAGGTATGATGAATTTGACTGACTGAGTTGTATGGTTGAGTTGGGTTGTAGGCTCGTACGCCACCTGCTCCTGTTTGTAAAAGGAATTCTGAGGTTCATAGCTTCCAAAATAATCAAGCATAGAGGTACTGGCTGGGAGAACAAAGTCTTTTTTCTTTAAATTGGGCTCATCCCCATCTTGATTAAAATTGGCAAAAGCCATTTTGTTCGTTTATGCTTTGGTCAACAGCGAAACGACGCGAGATGAGGTAATTTCTACAAACTCATCAAATTCCATATACATGTAGATTGTGTATACTTTAGTAGTAGCCTCGCCACACCGAACTGATAAACGTACACTACCGGTTCCTGCAGAATAAATACCTGAGCCTGCTGATGCGTCTGGTGTCAAATCCCAGCCAAAGATTGTGTACCCACTGGTCCATGCATGCATCTTTATACTATTTGAATCATTGGTATGATTCAGTCCACATGTGCTCATAAATTGGTGGTAAGCTTCCGCCACCCGTAACTCATTACCATCTGTGAAATTGGTTTTCAAGCCATGCAGAGGATACATGGTCCCGTCGACGTTGAGAGTCAAATCTGTAATATTCAAATTTTCATAATAAAAAGGGTCCTTTTCATCATCAGATTCAGCAGCATTGTCTACAAACCAAACAAACATACGGTTTGGTAGTGTGTCTGCTAAATGTTTGGTTACTGTGAAATTGACACTTCCTGAGCTGATAATGTCTGTGACAATGTAGCCCCGCTTAAATGGATATCGCAAAGGTTGTGATAACCACAATTTTTCAATAGACGCTGCAGTTGTGGGATACAGGGTGACTCTGTCTGCTTCAATGACAGCCTCTTCAATTTCAATTTGAAAGTTCTTTGCTTTGGTCGTAGCATCCCCTACAAGCATGTAAAACTTTGGACTAGCACGTTGAAGACGTATAGTCACTTCGATACCACTGGGTATCAGTTTATTTTGGCGAAACAAATCACAGGCAATGGGTCCATGTAATTCAAACGACAGTGCTGTTCCTGCCGTTTTGTCTTGAATTATGTCGTGGCGCTCGTCATAGCCCACTTTGAAAGAACTACTTGTATAATACTTTGCCATTCCACCTCCATCTATAACGTCCTGATGGTAGTACCCCTGTGACTGGAGACGCGTCGCCTTGACTTCGAAATTGTACGAGGTGAGTGTTTCATGATAGGCCTTGTAGGCATAATTGTTGTCCCCCCTAGTAACGGTAGTGCTATTGAGTTTGACTTCAACATTTTTGAAAAGGGCTGCGTGCAAGAGGTTAACTGTTGTAACTTTATCTGCTGATCAAACGGGAAAGGTATTGTGTTTGGCTGACCTTTACGGTAATTTGGCGTGCTGGAGCCTTTACTTTTATTTGATCTGTCTAATTATTACACATATTATGCATAGAGACAAATAAACTTTTAAAATAAACTTACCTTCGAAACAAACGGGGAAAGCACTGTTTTGGTTGGCTTTCACGGTATACGGCGTGGTTGGAGCCGTTACTTTATTTGTTTTGTTGGTTTTTCCATTCCATACACGAATAACCAAATACAAAATATTCTCCTGTATTTATTCACTGTAAGCGACTCTGAAAAGAGTACAAGTCTTCTTCTCTTGTTTTTAATAATAAAAATCTAATTTATTACTATCAGGTTGAAAGGAAAGTAAAAGTATTAGATCTCAAATGAAAAACAAAACTTACTTCAGGATATCGGAAAGGCTTCCCAGTGATGCACACTAAAAAGAAAGCGACAGATGTTAAAAAAATATGAAAATGAAACCAAGTCCAAAGTCATACATCATCCGTCATTGACATAACATTTAAGGAGGGGAAAAACCCTGAAAAGTTTCAGAGTTATTGCTCGAAATTGAGTGAAGCGTTAAAGCATGCAAGAAAAATTTTCACAATTTGGGAAAATATCAGACGTCCAAATTTACTTTTGTAATCATTTCTATACTTCGGAATGTTTGATATTATTCAAAATCAGTAAAATAAGGATCAAAACCAGATTCATAACTAAAATTTAGTATAGAAAAATGATCGATGGGAAATAAAAAACATTTTAATTCATACCGTACACGCTGGTTGCTGATAGCAGAATCATCAAAACCAGAGTGGCCATGATGACTTAATCTTCTTTTCAACCGATCGCATATACGTCGAATGCTTAAATATGCATATCGTCTTTGCTTAAATACCTCCTTGTCAACTGGTTTAATCTGGTAATTTAAGATATCAATAGCTTTTAATTGAAGTATTGATGTCTGTTGCATATGGTTAGTCTGAGACTAAATGAAATGCAATTTCCCAGAAATCAGCTTAAAAGAAATACATATTGTGTTGGAATTGCAATTATGACATTACAATATACACTGCAGGGTCACTTTTCAACGAAATCTTTGAAATGCTAAATATATTTAATGGAATGAGATATTAACATGGGTTTGTATATATATATATATATATATATATATATATATATATATATATATATATATATATATATATATATATATATATATATATATATATATATATATATATATATATATATATATATATATATATATATATATATATATATATATATATATATATATATATATATATATATATATATATATATATATATATATATATATATATATATATATATATATATATATATATATATATATATATATATATATATATATATATATATATATATATATATATATATATATATATAATATATATATATATATATATATATATATATATATATATATATATATATATATGTAAATAGGGGTATATATATTTATATATATGTATATATATATAATATATATATATATATATATATATATATATATATATATATATATATAAACTCCTACAAATTTTACAGTATTCATGAATATTATATATAGAATATATAAATTAGCTATCAATACTGGTTATATATTTTATATATACTGATTGGTCGAGGACTGGATATATATATATATAATTTTACCACACGATATATATATATCGTCAAATCTTTATATATATATATATATATATACTGAGGGCAGGAGATGATAAACACACAACAAACAATAAGAATGTCTTAATTCAATTTTCTCTTTCTTATATTTCTGGTGGCTCTTAAAAGAGCCTTTAGGTTCTTTATCGAACGACCGATTGATCTACTGTCCTCCTCCTGTAGTCCCCTGATGTTGTCCTTTGTTCTTGTCGGTATCTTAACCTGTCTTTGATTCTTTATGGGCCTTGTCGTGCTCTTTTGCCATGTTGAAAGCAGCAAAGATTTAACGCCTATATGCCGTTCTGAACGGTTGACACGTTTTGAAAGCATTGGACATTGGCTGCTACAATTACATCGCTTTCCGCAGAATACAACCCGTCTTCGAAAGATTCGAAACAGTTGCAGCTGCTTTCAAGGTGGTCCTTATCTTTATTTGTTCTTATCGATTGCAGTTCGGAACATGACCTTGCTATATGACCGTTACTGCGATATTATTCATGTCTAAGGCCTTGACCCAGAAAATCGAATTGAGGTATTTTGTGGTTTGTAAAGCGAATACTCAGAATGAATCCAGATAATTCAAATTGCTCTTGTTGTGCAGTTTCAATGTTCGTCACTACAGGAGAAAATTAAATGACGTATAAGACATTCTATTTTGGATTAAATCGGGATCAGAGCATTTTCAGTCTCGGTAAAGTTCCCAAAATAAAGATTTTTTGTGGCCCATTTTGTGATGATCTTTGAAAAGGTAAGATTCGTCAATCGTTTTTCTGATGTGTGAAAGTCACTTTTCTTCATAGCAGACAATCTTTTTATTAAGCTCAGTATGCTTATATAAAGTAAATTATTAGTGTCGTCAAATTTAAGCCACTTTTAAGTACTTTTAGTGGATGAAAATGCTCAGGAAAAATGCCAGTCCAAATTCTCACTTTTAGACCTAATTTCCCTTCTAACGTCATAAGAAGCCTATTCCATTGATTGCCTTACTCAGTCAGAAGTCAGACCAATAATTGAATAGTCCCTGCATAGAAGTTAGACTAGATTAGTACTAATATGAGTCACCCCATAAAACAATTTGCGACATAGGGCCTACCAGCAGTTGACTACATCGAATATTACATTACATAACACAACTTCAGCAGATAAAAACTGATTGAAGTGATTGCTGGAAATGGCAGTTCCATCAATGTAATATATAATGCATACATGTATTCGCATCATCCCCGTGTTAGATTGCCCTTAGTATCGATATTCTTAAGCATACAACATTGATAATAATTTGCTAAGTTTTAATATTACTCATTCTTTTTGTGTAACATTCTTAAGAGCAACTGCAGATTCTAACACAATTGAGGAATTATAATAGTTTCCCCCTTTAGTTTACGTGTCTCGAAGTATTGGAAATCTGTTAATATTTACCGTGTTCTCTGGTATGTCCTAACTAAAGTAACAGTTTAATATACTGTAGTCCCACTAAGTTTGTTGGAGTAGTCATGGTCATACTCAGATAATTTCAGACTACTATGAAATATTTGAAAATCATTATGTCATCTTTGACATCAAAAATAAAACTTCTGTGTCAGCCTCTGAAACTGTCATGCAGATGCAATGCAGGCTGCACATTTACAAAATAGTATGACCCTTAGCATTGCATCGTGGTACTGCTAATGAATGTTGATTATTTGCTACTTTTTCGCAACTTAAACAACAAAAAATGTGCTAATTTACTTTTGCATCACAGATATAACACACAAAACATAACATAAACCTGATATTGGTTTTGAACATAAGTTTGCAGTGCCCGATCATACTTTGTATATTTACCTTACACAACCCTTCATATAGAAAGTTTATAAAATTTTAACTAGTTTAAATTACAATAAAATGATTTTTGTTTTTTTTTTGTTCCCAAAACAATTTGATTAAAATTCTGGCATGTTGAAAAGTTAAGCACATAGGTCTGTAGGTAGAGCTGTTTTTCTGAGTTGATTTGACGCATACTCTTTATCATCATCTATCAGACCCCTAGCTTTGCTGTTTCACATGGGCAACCCGCACTGCCCCTCCGATGGATCGCCTACCCTTGGGGCTCGCCATGCCCCTCAGAAAAAAATGTAACAATTATTATTTTATTTTATTTTATTATTTGTTTTACTTAATAATCTTAATGAACCTTATAAATGAATACCTTACACAGAATGGTAGCATAGAAAACAATTGTCCTGTTTGGCTAATGACTGATCCTCATCAATCAAAATAGTTTCATTCAGAGGTATGATTAAGCTAAAATCCCAGAACTTCTTCACCAGGGGCTTGAGCCTTAAAGGGCCCCTGGACTACATGTCGAAAAGATGCAGCGGTTCGCACGCATTAATGTGCCCCTCAAGAAGTCTAATACCCTGCCCCTTTTTAAATCAAGCTACATGTAGGGGTCTGTGGCTAGACCAGTATAAAGCATTAATGCAGAAATAACTGTGTTTTTTTTGTTTTTTCTGAGTAAGGAACAAACTACAGTACTATACACTATTGTGATGTTCTTGTTATCAGTCTTGTTAATTTCAGAACTGATATCATTTGAAACATTTTATGCTTGTTGTTCTACATTGCAGATTTATGATTTTTCATGCTTTCACAGGCCCCCATAAAACAATCTTATAGTACATGTAGATCTAAAACTTATTATTTTTCTTCAGAAATACTGAGATAGACAACAAATTTGGTTAACTCTGTAAACAACAAATTTGGTTAACTCTGTTGATTCTCAGTTTGGCTCCTTAAATACAGTGTACAGTATACAGGTATATAAAGCAGTGTACTGTTGACAGGACTTTACAGTAACATTATGTACTGTCTTCAAAAATCTTATCATTACAGTTCATTTATTCTGTCATATTGTTTTTGTAGATTGAAAAGAGTATAAATTGGATGTTGTACAGTTCCATATAGAGTGTTACTCTCTTTTATAGTTCTGCTATTTTATTGCAGCCATTTTTCTCACCTTCATTCATAAGAAAGCTAACAATTGATTTGTACAATTTCCTTCATGCATTTTGCTTCAAGGCCCCTATACCAGTATATCTAGAAATGACAAATCATATTCATTTCAGAAGAGTGTATATTAGGGGAAAAATTAAGATTTTTAATATAAATCCTGACTTTGAAGCCCAAAATGTAAAAGGGTCAATGTTTACATTGATAAAATGCTGTCTTGTTTACTTGAAATTACTCTTTGTGCTACTTGCAAAAATATTTCAATTCCGCCTCTGCTCCAACACTAAAAGAGCTCAAAACTTCAATTAAAAAACACATTTGGTCAAAAAAATGTGTATAGCAAAACCAAAATGATTTGTATAGCAAACTATCACAATTTTTTTTTTTTACCTCACATGTCATATTTTTATTCATAATCTACAGTGTCATTTAATGTAAAAAAAATTCTTCTTCAAGTATCCCTCAGTTGTTTGAGAGAAAGGTATTGCAGCATCACATTGTTTTGATATTAAGTTATACCTTTTACTTTCCCTCAAAAATTGCGGCAGAGCAACAGAGAAATCAAGTAAGTACTATATTTCTAAAAGAAAAAATGTGCTCAAATAAGTGCAGTATAAGGACTAGATCTGTATTTACCCGTCAGTCATTTAGCTTGCATGAAAGCTACAGCAACACCAACCGAAGAAGAATGTTGTGACTGACAGTGATACAGCATCGAATGATGTCTGTTTATACTATATGTGAAATATTGTTTCATGAGATGATTCTTTCATATTATATATCTCTTTGTTTTACCTGCAATAATGAATTGGATCAGTACATTTTGATATTGGAGCAGTGTAAGAAATGAATATGGGTACCACAATATATCTCTGCGTCAACAGAAAAGGTAAACAAGATGCAGATGGTTTAATGTCTTATGCAAACTATCATTATTGGTCCTTTAGAAAACTCAGGTTAGAAAAAGTAAAGTGCCATGCAACTGGTTGATGGTCAATAATTACCATCTTTAACAATAATGTTATTATTATAAAACAATAATTAATTTGTAATGTGCAAAATCATGTTAAGCATTTTTATGCGCTGTACCAAGAGAAATGATGTGGAGGAACAAGAAAATAAGTTAAACTTTTTAAAGATTCTTTTAGAATATATTGATTTGTTATATATTCATATATTGATGTTGTCCATTTTCTGACACCAGGTTGAGGCATTGATAGATTTGTTGATATCTAATAGTTTTTTATTTGTAGTACTTCATAGACACATACTTCGAAAGGCTGTCATAAAATACTAGGGATATCTAGAACATTTACCTTACAGTTTGGTGCAAGAAAATATTGACAAGGAAGTCTAGTTAAAAAAGCATATTAAGTTTCAGACACAGCAAATCAAAAATTGAGTTTTATTGGGGTATGGATAATATGTGATGTAATGCAGTATGATATAAAATATTTTTTTGCTAGTTGCTCTCTTTGAAACTATTGTAGATTACAATTTCGAAGAAAAAAAGCAGGAAATGAAGGGCAGTTCCACTCATAAGACAACCAACACTTTGCATTTGTGTGAACAATTATATATTGTGTTATTTCACAAAGTTTTAAAATACTCAGTTTAAAACTAAATTTAATTTACATCATTAACCGATGCCTGGTCCTTTAAAGCAAACATATAAAGCTTGCTCAGATGTAAAGGGAAATATACCTGTAGTCCAATTCAAAGTTTAAAAGTTTACGAATAGGTAGGTGCAAAGCTTTATGTAATTTGTTATATTTCCTTCATAAATTTCAGTTCTTGAAAACAAGGACAAAGTCTATTCCTGCTAGTTTATGGTTAAGGGTATGGTCAACACTTAAAAACCTTTGGTTAAAGTTCCTTTCCATTTTTCACGAATGAATTAAAAAACAAAAGAAAGGGGTTACATATGGAAATAGGAATTTCCGCCCACTCATACATTAGAAGAGGAACATAGAGAGGAACACAAATTTGCATATTTTGGCCTGAAAATTCAAAATGCTCTAAAATGGTCAATTTTTAACCAATTTTGATGATTTGTTTTTTGCTATTTTTCATGGATTTTAAAGCGATTTAGCATAAGTTGCTGCTACACCTTTATATATCTTTAAAGAAGCACTTATACATATGAAGGGTTTAATGCATTACTTATTTGTGATGAAGTTGAAACCAGAATTACATTTGAACCAAAAGAGATAAATAAATTGTACTATCAAATAAAGTATTTTCTTTGACTTTTCTTAAGTGTCATGTGAATATTTGTATTTGTGTACCATTTATCTCTTAATTATTTATCTATAAATTCATCTCCCTCAAACAAAAATAGACATACCAGTTTTGTATATATTTTGTGTTTTAGGTTACTGTAGATCTGATGGAGCCACTTTTTTAATTAGAATAACAGACAAGCTTATTGTAAGAGACCTACAAGGTACACATGAATGTCCTGCATTCGCAAAGTAATGTGTTGTGTAACATTAAACCAATTCAATAATTTATTCGTTTATTTTTGTCAGAAGCAAGGATGGAAAGTATAAAAGTAATATTGAAAAGATTTTCTATGCAATCTGACAGCCCAGAGAAAAGTTATGACCAATTTTTAAATGCTTATTCTTTAAATTGTTTAATAGATAATGGGAAAAGAGTAATGCACCATCAGTTGTAAAATTTAATGGGATTTAAAAAAACAAAAGTGCTTTATGATTTCATTGAAAAGTGTGAGGCAGATTTTCCAGGGGGAAGGAAAACCACATTGTGTTAATAGTTACCTTTCATTCAAATATTAATGTATGTCGTTACTGAGGTACATTTTTCCTTTCAAATGAAAACTCGCTGTCATGATCTTAGTTTAAATATGCTCATTGGGTTGGGACTCTCTAGTACTGTGGTGGTACCACATTTGGTTATTTATTGGGTTATACCACTCACATGAAGCCTTAGATAAGACCCTGTATTACACATTTAGCCTTTTCTGAAAACGGCTTATTCACACAGAAGAGGGGTTGGAATTCGGTGAATGGAAAATTTGCAGCGAATTAAAATAATTCGATTTCTGTTTGGAAACTTGGAAGCACCTTTGATCATTCAGATTATCTTCAAGCACATCCAGATAAAAACAGAATCACAACATTGACAGTTAGTGACAAGGAGACCTGGCACAACCCTCTGACTATATCACTTATACGCCTTATAGTCACTGATTTTCCTATCATTTTACTCCTCTCAGGCCTTTCCCATGATTTTTTGCAATAGGTTGCTCCAGCCCTCATAATGATGCTTTAATATTATAGGATATCCGAGCTTCCGTGGTGGGGACTGCTCCTCAGCAGTGTTATGTATACCCCTTACGTGCAACTATTTATGATCTTCTAATGGTCAAGAGTTTTATTCTCCTATGGATTGCTTAGTGACAGTGCCCTTCATATCTCACCCTATTCACTTCCAACTGAATTTTTGCCCCACATTGCACAGAAGAAGAACCACTTAAAATTATGATAGATGGACAGACTAATTTAAAGCTGAAATGTTAATTATACCAAGTCTGGAGTTCCATGTTACACAGTTGAGTTATAAAAGTTTCAGAGGTAAACATTCCAACCAAGTGTGCAACAACATGGTTGGTAAGGATCAGAGACTTCATTATAAGAAAGTTGGGGTGCTCCCCACCCCAACCCCAAAAAAAAAAAAAAAAATGTGTACCAAGTGTACCTGCACAAATTATACAAGTTCCTGGGCAATTCTAAGAAAGAAATCATACAAGTTCCTGGGCAATTCTAAGAAAGAAATGTAATAAACACCTAACTAACCGGTACTACACCAAAGTAATTAAATCCGTACAACAACCATGACAATTAGTGAAGTAACTCAGTATTAAGAGTCTGTTATTGAATATTAGACAATAGAAATTCATGCGGGTATGCTTGTTTGTATTGTATTGCCAAATTTGAAACATACTTATCCCGTATCCAGGTTATAATTTGCCTTGCAAATCCCCCCCTCCTCTCCAAGACCTCCAAATGTTCTAGTCAATGTAAATTCCTGATCAAGCTCAACCCCATTAGTACCCTCAAATACCAACCTAACATTCCCTTTTATAATGGTCACCAATTTTTCTGTCGGATGAAACTAATCGGCGCGGCAATCAAATAGATGCATGTACAGGGCCACCCAATAAAACCAAAGATACACTTCATTATCTTCATATGCTTCATTCTGAACTAACCGCTTTTTCAACTTCTTCTTGAACTGTGAAGAAGAGATTGGAGATTAATAGATATTTTAGCATTTAACATTATTAAATTATCATCGTTTGATTAACATCGTTTAACAAAATATATCTCGCTCCTGCCTAACACGTAGAATGAATATTGCATACAACCAAAAGGTTTAACCGAGTTTACCTACGCTTGTATAACCCATTCATTTCAGGTCACAGTACACGCCTCCTGGACAAAAGATGAAAGCAATTTCTCCCCGCTTAAGAATCTTTCCGTCAAGCCCCGCCCTGAAACGCATATTTGAATTGTCAAAAAATCATTATCCATTTTTCGTACAATCTCATTCAGTGTCGATGTGATATAACACAACCTAGCATGAGTAATTTCCACGCCACACTCTAGCTGTATGTCCAATTTTTGTTTCTTATCAAGTTATTCTAACCAATCTGCAAATTTTTCATAGCCAATAAACTTTTTCGGCCTACAACTCATTCTCTCATAACCTAATTTGGTACAACCCTTCATATGTCCCCCCTCGCCCTGCGGTAACTTCCATTACTGTTTTAAATGTGCATGATCAGCAAAACTTTGCATCTCCCACTCGTTTGCCTGATACTTGAAGTCACCAGTTGGTGTAAGCCCTTCCACAATACTTGTCAGACTATCAATACAATCTTGCTGATGTCCGAGCATGACCTCAAAATATCGCAAGAGGGTAACCCAATCGGTATTGGTAGCTTCTTAGCAGTTGTAAGCTCCTTTTTGGTCAACATTTCAGTCCACATACCCTCCCAAAAGAAAAATATTTTGTCCACCCCTTCCAACTTTCTCACCGACACCTTGGGGAAACCAACCATGTCCTCTACTCTAGCACAGTCTTTTGCATTATTCAGCCCCCATAAACTTATGGTAATACAAGCATTTAATAAATGATACTTTAAATCGATGCATCTTCCGGCTCCAACCCCTCAAGTAACAGAATGAATCCACATCTTTTGTAATTGTATGTAATCCCGTGCTGCATACACGGTTTGCATATTTTCGTATCTTTTATTTGACAAATGCCGATGCAATCCATTCTCAATGATTGTCATTGCTACTGTATTTTCGTGAGAAAATGGACCTAAATGAAAGATACAATAATAATGATAAAAACAAATATTGCCTCAAGTAATGTTATTTTTCTGCTTCAAGTGAAATTTTCTGATTATTCAGTTAGCGATTAATTCATCCCATAACTTGGACGTTACAGAGCTATCAAGCAAATGTTTTACCGTTGCACATGGAAGTGTATCCTCCTGTTTAGTGGCTTGCATCGTACCGTCAGGTTTGTAAAACCATTCCCTCAAATTGAGTTTGACCGTGCAATTCCAAGATGCCACAGTGGCATATTTGGTTGAATTCAATTGAATGCTAACCTCGGCCTCCCCCTCTTTACCCTCCTCAAAATATCAAACGTGGCCATGCTGGTTAAAATCTTTTTTATTTTTTGTAACAAAACTGTGTATTTGTCTTTTGTTAGTACAAACATGTACGCCGCCGCTTTGGCTTTCGTATCTTTCAATTTTATCGGTTTCACTTTGCCTACCCTTGAAGTTTTAGCATTATTCATTGTCACACGTTGACTTGCCTTGCTAACTTATGCGGAATTTGCATAATATAATCAGTAACACACCCTTATGTACCCTGCCAAAAAATGCGTATCCTATATGATAAGGGGTAAATATTGAATTACCATGTTGAAACATGTTATTGCTCACATTTTTTGCAGCAAGTTTCTACCTTTCTGTTGCCTCATCCTTCTTTTCCTGCCTCTTTGCTGATTTCTTAATTGGTGTTGATGTTGCAGGGGTAAGGGGGGGGGGCTCTGCTTCTGAAACAACATGGCCGTCCTTCTCCTCTGTGTCTGATTCACTACCAGAATCATCAGGACCATCAAAATCATCAGCATCATCATCAGAATCATCCTCGTCATCTGCCTCTTCCTCCTCGGCTCTTTCTGCAATGTTTTCAGAGGGGTGGGGCGCATTCGTTTCCTTGGTTTTTTCCCTGATAGAAAATCAGACGGAGTGTATCGTTTCTCTTTCTGTACGGTGTGTGCTGACACAAACTCGGCCTCATTTTCAGAATCTTCCATGATGGGTAAAGTGGAGGGCGTTAGTTTAACCTGTCGTTTCCGGCTGCCAATGCCTGAAGGCTCATTTTTGCTATTCTTTACAAAAGCCATTTTCAGTATTATAATCACAACTGCATCATTTACATTCGCAAACCACTTCTTCTAAAACAAACCGCAAAGGTGCAATACGTAACAGCTGGGGTGAACTGTCTCGTGATCTCCAAGCTTTTATTGTTGTATTAGACGAATTCACTAGAAATACATCATCTGGAAAAGAGGAAGAAGTATTCCCCACTTCCCAAATCCCCGATAACTTTAATGATTTTTGGTGAGTGACCGTAAGATCATAGGTCGTATTACTTGGGTACCGGCCCATATCCGCATTACTAGGTACTACCTATGTGAAGTCCTGTTGAATCGCAATCTACAAAATTTGCACCGCCAATCCACGAATTAAACTTATTGCCGTAACCTAACCACTTTACAAAATATGGCTTATTTGTACGTAAAACTTTTTATTTTTATCCACTTCTGGCTGATCTACCCTTTGTACCTCTTCTGGATAAAAGAATTATTCTATGTCTTCCCCCTCAAAGTCCTTCAATTTATACATAACTGTATCATGATGCATCACAGCTGTTACCTCAAATACTTCCTGAGTCTAATTTTGATAATACCCCTTACTGCCTTACCAAATATACCCGATTCTTTAGAGATGCGCACTTTGTACCCTATTTCTAATATGTGTGTAGGTGTTTCATTTCCATGTCACCATACAAACGTTCCTAAAATAACTTTTGATTTTTCTCATTTACAGGGGCCAAACCTATCAATTTGTGGAACCTCGCATTATAACCTTGCTCAACCAATGGTACAATTTCCAACCATTTTGGTACACCTTTGTGTGTAAAATATTTCCATAACATTGATTTTCTTGTACGATTTAATCTTTCAACAGCTCGCTTTTTGTTCGCTATGGGTCGAAAACAATTTTACATTATGTTTATCATCTCTAAATTATCTCTTCTTTGGTAAGTTTGTCCTCCTGACTAAAATTGGACTCATCAGTATCGTCCTTATATGGGATTGGCCCCACTCGCATATCTCTAACCAATCTCTAAATTTACCGTTTGGAATAACTGACAAAGGGACATTAGTATCCGATAAAGCTGCCGTAAATGAAGTCATTCCTGGCGCCATCAAACGTTTCATTGGTGATGCACTTTGAGATAATAAATCACTCAAACTCGATCCTTTAAATTCTTTAACGCTCCTTTTACATTAAACCTGTCCCCCATTTCACTCCATATAGCATTCAAAAAAATTTTTGTTTTTCTTTGCTTCTTTCCGTTATCGTTACCGACAAAGTTTTGGGAATCTCCAAGTCTTCGGACCCGCGTGACTTGTACGACAACAATCTATTGGTGACAAAAGGCGGTGTGGGTTGGAAGGGGATGTTTGCACGTTGAACAGCAATGGGATTGAACCTTTTATGCTCTTTCAACACATTACTAAATTTATCAATTTTGCCATCATCATGCAAAGTACTGTCATTCATAATCTTTTTCATTTCATCTTCCAGATTAAACACCAATTTGTTTTCAGGGAGGAGTGGTTGTTCATAAATCCTATCCATTGCCATATAATTAGCATAACTGAGGAATAACTATAAACCGCTTCATCTTCGTTTCTTTTGTGGTTTTGCTTTCTTCCGGCATAAGTTTCTTTTTCAAACAGAAATGCTGGTATACTAGCAAAACGGGGCTATTGTTTGCAGTACTGGTTTAATCACACGCTGATAAAAGTTTCCAGCCCTTTTTGATTTCGCCCCTTAATCACAGATTTAAAAAAAACCTCCTTCTTCACTGACTGTGGAATAGACTTATGAGCAAATACTTGCAAAATCTTAGAATAAGAACGCATACACGCTTTTTAATTTTCGGTCAAAGGTACTGTTTCTTTATTGACATTCAAAGCAATCTCACCAAGTATTTGATAAAAATCTGGTGGCGCACTTGTACAAATTTCACAACAATCTTTACTCTTCAACTTTGAATTACACAATGCAGTTAACACATATTCATTCCTTTTTATATTATCGAAAATGTGTGCTCCCTCCATCATATTCACAACTGATTACAACTGATTACGCTAAATACAAGATACACTACTTTATATACACTTTCAAATCTTAAAACTCGTTTGTACATTTTGAAATACATTAGTACGCAATCGTAACTTATCAGACGTACCGGGCTTTAGTGTAATAAATAAATAACCACACATTTTAGACGTTGCTTCTTCATACACTTTCAGGAAACTTTTTCGTTTTTTCTTGCCAGGGTACATTTGCTCAGCCATTGTACTGATTACACTCATGTCTGCGGGGTATTTATATATCGACATATAATGGGAATTTTGACGCAGCTCTCTCCCGCCTTTGAAATACAAATTTAAGACAATCAATATCACCGAAGCACGCTTTTTGACCCATTTCCGACATCAAATCATCAGTGACGATTACATTATGCTCAGTTGTGTCAATCCTTTTCAAAAAATCTGAAAGAGGTAAACCTTCCGCAAATTCATAATTGCTTGGTACTGTATTATAATTGTTCTGCCAAATCCTATCAAGCCAATACACTTTGGACACTGTCGGATTTATGAAATCTTCACTTGATACTTTCATTACATGAACTGTTTTACCGCTGCCGGTAGGGCCAGCAACTATCCATGTAAATGGTGCTTGTAAACGTTCATCAATAAACTCCATATTGTCACAATTCCACTACAAATGATCAACTAAAGACATATTAGTATATGCTGTGCTTTTGCTAACTTCGTCTTTTACATACATTGTTTTTTTATTATTCTATCTTTGTAAATTACAGATAACAAAAAAAAATGGAATCTACCATAAAAGATGTGGTACAACTGACGGAAAGAATGTTCTTGGGACTGAAAATTTCAAGGAGATGTTCAGCTGATGTCACTCGTTCAGAAAAAAACATTTCACATAGAGGGCGACACCAACATTATACACGATATCAGTGTCAGTTTTATTAAGCACAACAATGGAGTTGATTCAACTTTTCGCTTCCTTCTCAAAGATATCACGCTTTATACTTTCAATCACCTCCTCCCTCTCCTGCTTCAATTATTTCACTCTCCCCTACACCCCCACAATAACCATCACAACCAGCCAGAACAACCACTCCATTCAACTTCACCCCAACACCCTCCTATTCTTACGACAGAAGAAGACTCTCTCTTGTTTAAAGAGAAAAATAACTGGCCAAAATTCCTGAAAGCGATGACGGAGATAAGACACGACTTGCTGAAAGCCCAATAGGTACAAGCCACAAAGGTCAACGTCCTGAGCAAGAAGGGCAGCGAAAGGAGATGCAAAGTGAAAGAGATTCGGCGCACGCTGATTACAGATCCACTCGCGAAAGGCATTTTAAAAGAGCTGGAAAGGGGGATGAAGGAAACGGTTAGCAAAGAAGTTTGAAAAAGAGGAGGTGCTCAATTTACTGAAAGACGTCATCTATGCAACGCTGGAAAGCTACGTTGATCGATTGAGCCATCTTGGTCTTAAATGCAAAGTGGTGGATTGTCTGTGGGACTTGATTGTTGCAGAGGAATATTAAAACATTGTATCTGCATGTGTTTGATATTAAAAAAAAAAAAAAATAACAAAATGAGGGCGGAAGGAGTACAAAACAATGGCAGGACTCCTATGGTACCACTGCTTTGGTTGGAGCAGGTACTTTAAACCCTCGGGGTTTTTCTTCAAAAGAGCGCCACCAATGACATCATACCTTTCTGGCATCTGATTGGTCAAAGGAGAGCATAAAAAGACAACGTCCTCAACGTCGACTTCAACGTCGACGTCGTTGCATTTGACATACAACATGTATTATGGTTTTCAGTAGAAGACCATTTTCCCACCTCGCCTGCGATACCATACTATTACTTACTACCTTGCATACTTGATTGAATTTAACTTTCCCTGTAATACACATGTTCATCAGCAAGTTAACTTAAAGAAATTAATACCATACCTAGACCATACAATTAAGCAAATATTAATTCAGCCACCAATATCAAACACCTTTCGACGGCGCTTCACATTGCTTATGAGACCAGCCCCAAAATCTGCTCCCGGCATGCTCGGCCCTGACAAAATTTAAGCCGGTCCTGCAGGTCGCGTCGATACACTGACTGTTTAATACCGTACCCCTTTAAAACATACGTGCCGCTTTAATGGGTGTCTAGTCTAAAATAAATGTCCATTTCTTTAACACAACCGATTTCATTTATGGTCTTTATTGATTGCATGGGTGCGGCTAGGGCGGTCGAACGGGTCCCCCCTCCCCAACGGCTTCTCAAAAGGTAAAAGGTCCCAAAAACTGCCATAAGGTCCATCAATTTCTCTAAAAGATTTTGAGGCAATAGCCTATTTTTACTCTTCAGTAAAATTCAGCCTACAAAGTGTCAAAGATCCGCTATTTTGACACATTTTTTATAAATGAATTTACGCAATCAACATTTTTTTCGTTCTACAACCTCCCTTTTTGCAAATCCAAAAGGCTGGCTATACCTCTGGATCACCAAATAAACTGCAATTAAATGATGCCGATCATCTCTAGATTGAATAACAAACACTTCAAAGGAGAACAGAAAGCTATAGGCGAATTTCGAATGTAAGCCAAGCCTATAAGCAGAAACGTCCTAAACTTGTATTGAAGTTTAATTGTAGTTTTTGAGAGACCTATACCGGCATAGTTTTCGAGTATGATCCTTGGGTGATTCAAACATGCAATAAAACCAAGTTAACCACATGGTTAACATCATGTTTAAAATCATAAATAATGAAACCGTACACAAAACAAGTGTTGTCGAAGTTTTATCCCATGATGCATGTTAAGAATTGGAATAATGTGTTATCACATACTAAAGAGGAAAAGTTGGTACCCTCAATTTTCATGAATGTTTAAAACAACAAAAACTTGAATCTCTTTCAGTCAAGGCTATTTTGGATTCCTCATATCATAGCACATATATATGAGAGCATGTGCCCCCTCCCAAAAAAAAAAAAAAAAAAGCAAGGTAAATTAGTCATTGAAGGCACACACATATCAGATGAATTAATGAGAATTATCTGGAAATCTATTTTAGTTTTCGGGATTTTTTTTTTTAAATTTTGGCACACACACACGCACACACACAAATCGTCAGGTCTGGCTACGTGCCTGAGTACTAGGTCCACGTGACTAATATTTGTATTTGTTTAAAACGATAAATGAGTAAAAGTGACATATTAAACTGTGGTGAAATACATTGAAATCGGTTTTATTGAGATTCATAGGCCCTATACAAACGTAAAAATTGTTCCTTTTCGAAAGTTTGAAAGTTTATGTCGGTAAATCTGTTTGATGAAAAACTATGACAAATGTTTTTGAATACATTACGTGAAATATATTAAATCAGTCTTCCATATCATTTTCACATATAAGTGAGTTAATCATGAATGTTTTCACTGATAGCTTTGAACTTTAAATTCTGTGGTTTTTGTTCCGATTAATCTGGAATCCTCATTCTTCTCCACTTGCACCGTTACCATGCTTATCCTTGCTATAATAGACCACACGTCCATTCAGTGGTTGAACTGGTCGGAAGTTGTCGGCAAGTTTTTCAACTTCAGATGTATCTTCTCCGGTGGTCAGGGCGCGAAATTTACTCATCTGAGGAGGAAAGGTAAAATGTGTTTCTTGTAACATAACTTTATTCTGTTATTTGAAAATAGTTGAAAGAGATTTTAATGATTCTATGAATGTGTTTTAACTTATTATCCCTGAAAATACTCTTGTTAATTTGTTTTGTTAAAAATTGAATTTTAGTCCGAGAATAAGAAAAATGGAAATGAAAAATGATAATTATATAGAAACACATAGTAAACGTGCTTTATTAAAGCAGGGATGTGTTAACTTAGTAACATATCACTGTTTAAAATCTATATGGCAATTTAGTATAGTAGATAAGTATGAGCTGATAAACACCAGAACGGTCCGGGTAGTATAACGTTGATTAGAAGATAAAATAAAAAGATGGTGATAGACAAGTCTATCACACTAGTTTTAATACATTTCCTATAATTGATATGAACAGATGAGCTTACACAGAGACATCAAGCAATAAATCGAATCCCATCAGCTTAAAGAATTAGTTCAGTGGTCAACCAAGTTCATCTAATATGAAAGAGTGAAAGATGACTTTGTAAGAAACAAAATGGTAAAGAAAGTATCCAAAAATATAAGGAGATGTTCCATTTAAAGTTCTGTATCACTTTTGTAGAAATGACTGAATCAGACTAGTTGTGACGTCACAGCCTCAAATTCATCAAACTATTTATGTATTACATCATATTAATTTACCACCTAGAAAAAAATCATTTATAGGGCTCCTATAGTAAAAGGCAATTTTCTTTATACAAAACATTAACAATTATGAAGATTCTAGAAAGTAAAATTTCAACACCAGACATTTTACATGGATAACACAGAGATTTAAACTTGAATATCTCTTTAATGGATTAAGATAATGAAGTTGTTTCTACACCAATTTGTTTCTAATAAAGTCCTCTTTCATGTAAGACAAATTTGATAGACCACTGAACTTATAGTTTTAGACTTTAAGTATTGATATGTCAGTGGGAGATCATATTCAAATCACCGAATGTAAAGCAATTTAGTTATTTTTGTAAAAATGCGCCCAAATCTGGTGCGCCTAGTGCATATATGTCGATTTGTTTAGACATATACATGTTTAATTCTACGTATGCATGTTTAATTCTACATATGCTGATCTAATTCTACATATGCTGATTTAATTTTACATATGTATATTTAATTCTGCATATGCAAGTTTAATTCGGCGTATGCAGATTTAATTATACATACAGACATATGCAGGTTTAATTATACAAATGCTGGTTTAATTCTACATATGCTGGTTTAATTCTACATATGCAGGACTAATTCTACATATGCATGTTTAATTCTACATATGCAGGTTTAATTCTACATATGCAGGTTTAATTCTACATATGCAGGTTTAATTCTACATAAGCTGATTTGATTTTACATATGCATGTTTAATTATGCATATGCAAGTTTAATTCGGCATATGCAGGTTTAATTATACATACAGACATACGCAGGTTTAATTATACAAATGCTGGTTTAATTCTACATATGCTGGTTTAATTTTACATATGCAGGTTTAATTCTACATATGCATGTTTAATTCTACATATGCAGGTTTAATTCTACATATGCATGTTTAATTCTACATATGCATATCTAATTATACATATGCAGGTTTAATACCACCACATCTGCCTACCAATAACTGATCTACCACAAACAGACAAACGAGTCTATGGAGATGCCATCCACATAATAAAAACACGTGCTTAAAACAAGTGTTAAAACTGATTTTGATTGTCACACATTTACATGAAATCTAAAAATACATACATATCAATATGTGTCAGCGCTTAGGCAGTTAGGGATGTATACTCTACAGCTCGACAAACATTAGTATCCACCACACTTGAAGCATGTCTTGACTGAATTCTGTCCGAGGTAAATGCATGGAGCTGATGAATAAGCCAAACTATTTCCAAACCATTAGGAAACTTAAAGTTTTAAATTGATCAGGTCCAGTGGCGTAGCTAGGGCCCCTATGGTATATAGGTATAATGATATATTTTTTACAGGCACTTTTATAAGGTCCGGGCTGGAGGCGACTGCAACCTACCCCCTCCATCCCCAGCCCCTCAAAACTTTCTTCAGGTTGTAAATTATAGTATCTGTTTTACTACTTTCCTGACCTATCCAATGGTTTTAAGCCACAAATTCTCAGGAAAAAGTAAATTAGAATACATAAATACTTCAAGGAATCTGAGGTTGTGATGTCACAGCAAGTCTGATTTCAGTCGTGTCTACACAAATGATACAGAACACATAGGATAACTTCAATACATCCTTAACTGAATAAGATTTTTGAATGCTTTCTTCGCCATTTTGTTTCTTTTGAGTTCCTTCTTCATATGAGAGAAACTTGTTTGACCACTGAACTAATCCTTTAAGTAATATGACTCACCTGCGAGGATGAAATGAAAACAGGGCGCGCAAATACGGTCCAAGTCACAATTTCACTACAAGGGGGAGTTGTCAGCGATCCGCTGTATCGATAAAAGTCAAGCTCCTTGGGCATCATATTGCGTAGTGGGAATGTTATTGATATCGTGGCTGTATCACCTGTAAGAGAACATGCATGAAATTGTCCGTAAAAATTATTGTAAGCTACTATGCAACGGAAGACCAAGATTTGATTTTACTTTAAATTGGCAGCACTTTTATAAGAACAATTGAACAAACAAGAAGAGCTTCTATGGTATCATTCCACGTAGTACGAATAACTTTTATAATCGTGGCTGTATCACCTATTAGAGAACATGCATGAAATGGTTTGTAAACTTTCTTCTAACCTAAAGAAAAAGAGATAGAAGGCAAATACTAAGATGCACATATATACTGACGACTAAAACTTTCATGATAAAAAAACAAAAAAAACATATTTCATTTCATCACACAAAGATGATACAGGATAACTGAAGGTTTAGTTAAAAATAACTGACAAAATAAGTACTCGACTGATTGTAAAGAAAACAAGGTTAGTTTTTCAAAATACACGATAAACATATATGAGCAAACAATAGTAATTCGCGAAAAACTGGCCTCCGAGAGTTAAAGTTAGCGTTTGCAAATAACTCTATTATATATACCATACAGTGCATGAGAGACAAAGGATTTTGGATTTTACTTTAAATTGGCAGCACTTTTATGGTAACAATTGAACAAACAAGAAGAGCTTCTTGGGCATTATTTCACGTAGTGCGAATGACTTTGTAATCGTGGCTGTATAAATCGTGGACGTATAAAATTGTCCGTTAAAAAAATCTTGTAAGCTACCATGCAACGAAAGACCAAGGCTTTGGGACTTTATTTTAAATTGGCAACACTTTTATAGTAACAATTAAACAAATAAGAATTCAGATAAGTCTGAGACCTATACACTAATTCTAGGGGAAAGTTGATAAATGTTGTTTTCGATCATGTTTAGGATGCATGCCTATCATACATTTCAATAATGCAACTCATTTGTTCGTTTAATATTACCATCCATCAATAACAGAATCGGATGAGTCATATATGATACGAATTTCATAAATGCAATTTACTTCATTAACTTGATCCTTTTTCCATTAACAATAACGTATAATATACCTGATGTTAAAATAAGATTATTGCTCACCTTCACTGGGCACCTCACTTAAGGCATCCACTAGTGGCTCAAAGTCATCGTTTTCTTCCTTCTCATCTTCAACCTATAAAAAGAAGGCTATGTAGCAATTTCTATATTTGGTTAAAGAGTACTAACGACGGTCAGTTTTTGATAACAGCGTATCCAGATGTTAATTATAACTAATCAAAGTTGGATACATTTTTAAATCATGATAAATTTGTGATGTACGACAGTGCGGACAGCTTAAAATCTGAATGAAATTATTTAATTATCGTCCTAAAATATTAGTGACCGGAAAAGAAGAGAAAATCTATTTTTACTAGAATTTGATTCGGGATATTGTTAAGACTTAAGCACTTTTAGGTCAGAATTTGCTGTACCACTTTTAAAAATTATCATACTGTTAGAGATAGTTCAAACACAAAGGATTTAAAACGGAACTATACCAACGTCACCTTGCAATTAATCACAAATTTGTATATTGATATACAAATTTGAGTGTTATAGATAACAAAATATAAATACATTTTATTTTACTGACTTTAGACAGTTAGACCAAAATGGCTTGGTGTTACACTGGTCCCTGATGAGAGTTTTTAAGAGCAATTTATTTTTGAAAGATTTCCACATGATTTGCCAGAATTTTTGCACTCCTTGTTATCTCCTTTTTCATTATCTTAAACTTGAATATTCATTTCTTCCAATCGTGTTTGCGTAATTTCATAATATTTCAGTTGTTTTAAAAGACACGCAATTTTAAAGGCCATCTATCGTGATTAAAATGTGGCTGCGTACATTTTATTCCAAATTGATACTGATTGGCCTATCAGTATAAGTGCACATTAGACCATTGTGTATCAACCAATCAAAACACACGAATCGAAATATATTTATTTACTTTAAGTACCTCGATTAGAACAGAAAGAACTGCCAACGCGGCTGGGTTGTTTGAGGTCACTGCTTCTGTAACTGATTTGTACAGGATTGAATTGTAACAAACAATATGCATCTGGAAGAACAAAATAACAAAAGCAATGCATTGTGACTTATATTTATCATTACAATTGAATCGTAGAGAACTCGAGTATTAATCATATTTCTTACATTGACATTGAACTACAAAATTAGACACCTGCCATCGAATTAACATTTAAAGGCCAGGTATATTGTATCATCACCCTACAATCCAACGTTTGGCCGAAAAAGTGGAGGATTGGATGAAATATTTTTCCACAATCTCTGACAAGCCATTTAATTACCGCCGTGGAAATGACGTTATACACTTTAGGCACATGCCATACAGGAAAAGCACATGTAAGTCACAATGACTTGTGTTCAGTGTGCACCCAAGGTATTTGTTAGGACGGGAAGTGGATAAACACTGGGTTAACAGCCTACTCTTTTCGTAAAGTTTTCAGAGAATAAGCAGTGGGTGAAGCTCCTACCATCAGTGCGGGAGCAGCCCGAAAAACTGGGTACTTTGAAATACCAAAAACTTACGTACTTTTATGTATTACGTCATCGCATGAGCCTACACCTTTGACTAGCCCACACTAAACGTATGGGGTTTCTCATTTTCGCTCCAGATTGTCCAAAATTTCACTGGATATCCTCAAAATTTGGAGACGGATAGTAAATATATATCAAAACTTTTTGCCGCTGCTTTTTGAAATTCATCTTCGCCTTTTGAGAAAATCAGCAAAACATATTTCTTGACTAACTAAAATAATTCATCTTTGACCAATACGTGATAAATGTTCACCAAGACCTTCCTTGGGAACAATCTTCGTTTTTCCAAGGATCTGTCCTGGGCTTCAGAAGAACCGAAGTAGTAATTTACCTCAGCGGATGAAGCCTGACCGTCCACTGTGTGTTCAGATCCTTGAGTGTTTACACTTCCCCAGTGAAAATGAAATTGTTCTGCTTTGTAACTCGATGGTAAGCCAGCTCCACTAACATCATAGTCACCTTGTAGATTCACTTGAACTATGTATTTATGTAAAAGATAAAGAAAAGACAATCATCAAACTAAAATGGCAGTTCAAAGAGGCGATATCATCAATTGATATCTGAAAAAACAAATTACATTTTCTTCCTTTAGAGTCGATTTCGTCCACTGATCTATGCGAAAATTATGTAACAGTCAGGTGATGCGTGATTGCAAGCCGTATGAGTGGAAAAAAGTTTGCTACATTTAATTTGAGGTTTTTTTTCAGGAAATAAAATGAGCTGAAAAATGATTTTGATAAATTGAGACATATATCGAAATGATTTATAGACGACAGCAAGGAAAAACAAAGGATCTGCTGAGTTGATGCACTTTATTACTGCTCTTATATACTAAACTATTTTTTATCATTGTTAGCCTGCTTTTCTAGTGAACTTTTAGCTGCACTTTTTTAAGTTTGTTTCTACTCTAAGACTGATAGCTGTACTACTTGAACTAGTTTCTACACTAAAACAGATAGCTGCACTGCATCGACTCTGTTTCTACACTAATTTAAAACTGACGACGAATGAACACACACTTACAATTGACTGGGTCACCTGCGTAAATCAGCGATAGTAAATGCCATCCCTGTAACGCTTTTTTCCACAGACCGGACAAAAACACATGTACGACGTACGGACACGCATCGACAACTTCTAAGTCAATGTCCACGCCGTGTCTTTGATAACCAGTTGTGGTGCACTGATGGAACTTACTTAACTAAAATGTTAAGCCTTTTTATTATAATATTGCCTCAACTTAAACCTTGCTGTTCATCCCTCCTTATTAGTTACCATTGTGGTTCATTCTTAAATGTACTTCTTTGTAGCACAGTGAGCAACAATAAACACTGCTGTAGCCCCGGACTGCTGCTCATTCCATTCCGCCATTAGTAAACATAACAACAGACCTGAAATGCATTGATAATGATCAAATGCATTGATAATGATCAAATGGATTGAGAATGATAAAATCTATAGAGGTCTGATATATACACTACATACAGCCCAACTGCTCTATGAGCAGATGAGTGATTTGATGAAAACATAGGATAACTTGTAAAAGGAATGTTGTGACTATACATATGCCTATGGAAATAAATGCATCTAAGTAACTTCCTTACAATACTTTCTAGTTGTATTAAGCCAAATCTTCTTTGGGACTACCCTTTTAAATCAAACCTGAACTGTTGAACCAATCATATAATTTTGTATCTTAAAAGGCCAGGTATCGTGTTAATGTAGTGATAAAAAATACGATACAATTTCACGTTTCTAATTGGTCGAAATATTTACACAATTACCAACAAACCAATCAATGGTCGCAGCGGAAGTGACGTTATCAGTGACTATAGTATGTGTCGGATTTATTGGTGATGGGTCAAGGAAATTTCTTAAGGTTTACCATTTACTTACCACTGTGCCCATTATTTACTATCGTAGCAGGAGTAGCAGCACCATGTTTTAAGTCGAAGCCACTTAGCGCCAATTCTCCAAGTTCCTTTTCAATTGTGGCTGATGTGTCTATATTGATTGGCGATTGGGCGCTTCCTTTGCAGATTCCAGTCCAGTACTCCGGAGCTGTAGGATAAATTTAAAAATATTTACTATCAAGACAAAGAATATCATGTACTTCACTTATTTTTACCAAAACCTGACTAAATTTATTATGCAGGAGTGTAAGAAGCATTGGAATGTGTTGAGAGGGGGCACGACCTGTCCAAGCCATATGCATATGTTCGCCCCTATCTGTAGATATTAAAGTAAAAGGGGCACTTCATTTGTAGAAAGAGGCACTTTTCTAATGAGAACACGTTGTACACAATTTCTTCAATTTGGGGAAATGTTGCTAAAACATTTCTTCAAGTTTACCATGCATTTTCTCAACTTTATATCAATAATTTCCCATTTACCTTCCCAACCGGAAAGAAAACAATCAAGCCGGAAGGTGAAAACCTTTCGAGATGTTTCTGACGGTCCGGACCCCTCCCCCCGACACTTCCTACATCTATGCTTTCATCATTAATTTTGACCAATTTCGTAAGTAACCTCTCCGACCTGCCGACTAAGGATATAAGTCACACCCACCATAGCAACGCGGTAACTAGGTTGGGAAAACAAACTTCAAATCCCTATCATGCATGACCAATACATTGATATTTAAATGTACATGTGGCCTTCCTCAAGCTTTGATCCCTTTATGGCACTTCTTCGGATCTTCCGAGTTTTTAGCAAAATGATTAAACAAAATTCCGTTTACCAATCGTTATGGGTAACGGGATTCGGATTTACATAGCCCGTAGCAGGCCTGTAAGCACAGTTTTTGTTCAACATTTTATCGTCGCTCAGTCTCTGTAAGCAGAAATTTGTTTTGTACAGTATATTACATTGACTGCATGAGCGCGCGCCGTTAGCTAGCTATACTGTACCAGTACCGAGTAGGATTTTTGTCCCACTTAGCAGATTTTGTTGCAAGGCAAATTCATGCGGTGATTGGTTAAAAAAGCTTCCAATCATCTAACTTAGAGCTGTTGATTATCATTTGGGTCAGGAACGCAAACCATTATTAACGTGCATTCCAAAAAGATACATTCTTCACTCCATATTGATGTTGAGACCGACCCTAAATTATTTCTTGCCCCTGGCCCTAACAAGGCTTAATCCATAATAAGTAATAAGCATGTAATATTTTAATGTAACGATAATTCAATAGACCTAATCCACCAATGCAAATGACGTCATCCGGCGGCAATTTTGTAAACAAACCAAATTTTGGTAGGTAAAGCGCAGCGCAAATTTCCCCAACTAAATTGCACAACAACGCAGCACGTCTGTAGAAAACGTAAACAAATACTAAATTTTTGGTGATTGATCTAAGACCTCTAATCTTGCCTCTAAAAACTGTTTGACTGATCAAAAACCTTACATATTGCACTCAAAAAGAAGTGTTATTTTATTCTGGAAGTCAAATTTGACGTAAAAACCATAATTTTTCAATCAATTCCTACGAGATATATGATCAGATTAGGCCTAGGCCCTAAGTTAAAAAGTCAGCGAACTTTAACCTAACGTTAGATATTCGATAACACCGAATTTCTTCTTATCTTACAAATTGCATGTTTTAATTAAGCTTACTTTAGTAACTTTAGTGTACTTCATTTTTGCTGAAAAAAAGAGACAAAAAAACCTTTTTGAATTTAATGAACTACAAGTATAGATTTCGCTCATAGATTTCGACTGAATTTCAAAGGCCTAAGTTACTAAGAACATTAAAAGTCCTAGACCTTACAAATAATGAGTTATACAGCATTAAATTTGTGCATGGCATAAGATCCAATGCCTAAAATAAACACAAACCTAATACTAGCAAGAAATTAGAATAGAAGATAGATAGGACAGAGGTATTTAGGCCTCGAAGTCATATTTGAGACTTTCACAGGTCTGCCATCCCTCCCTCTTTGTGTTCACTCCAAGTAATACTAAAAAGTGTTTTTATCACATATGATATAAAAGCAATCACTATTTTGTTTTTAGTTTTTATGGATAAAATGTGTTCACAATTCTCAATCCTGGCAGGAAATTGGCAAAGTTGTTTTCAATGTAGTTGGCAAAACTACTGGTATTATTCCTAGTAAGAATGCCCTTTGCCACACCCATTGCCAATATTTGTATATCATAGGCATATTTTGATTTATTTGGCCTACGCCTAACATTAATTACATTTCATTGCATCCTAAATGTGGTCAATAAAAAGTTATCTGAGCAGTTCATTACTGCTTGTCAGATATAAAAACATTAGTGGGTGCCATGCCAAAAAAAAGGCTTAAATTAAATTAAACTCTTATAAGTTACCTGAAGGGTAAATAATGCAGTACCATATTTGCATTGTGTTGTTATTCACTGGTACATATAATCACTTTGATATATAATTATTTGACTTCTTGCATAGATAATAATTTTCCTGCAAGTGTTTCATATTTTTGATGAAAATTTGGTCTTTGGTCTTCAAGCATGCACACAAAGCTCACTATTAAGTTAATTACTAGTGTAGGCAAAAGAAGAGTATGCATAGATGCACTGTTTATATTTTCATAAGCATTACACATTTCATACACTATAATTTAAAACAAAAAACTGTATGTATACATCTACACTATCAACTTGTATAACAGGTAATTTAAGCAGTAAGAAAGATCACATTTGGATGATCTTGCATAGTCTGAGAATACGATCTTACGATGTGATAAATAAACCATGTCCATTTTGTTATATATTTACATCACTCATCTTTATACAGGATAGCTCATTCAGCTAAAAGCTGCATGGTTTAGGTAGGAAGGATTAACAAAAAGACAAATACAGATAACGTGACAAACCATACATTAAAATGTATGATCAAATATGAGACATCTAAAGCAGATGTCCACTTTCCAAGTTTTGATGATAGTACTATAGTATAGTGCTTTAATTCAATTTTATCTTTTTATGAAGTTTGCTTGATGTTTGATGTATTTTCGGTGGTGAAACACTGACAAATAGGCCTATAGCTTGATAGGGAATTAGAAAGTATGAACTTGGTAAATACAACAACAGGTAGTATTTGCATTCATAAAATGATCAATTTTGCATTGTGTAATTTCTTGTAGTGCCTTCAAAATCATTCGCTTCATGTAGCATATAGCATGGATATCAAACATTTTACAAAGTACAACAAATCTTGGCATTTATATCTACAATTTATAGCCATCCTATACAGATACGATCTTATATCATTCAAAATGGTGTAAAAGAACCTTAATTCAGTGGCCCTTGCTTAGTTGAGAAAACACCCACAAAAAGTATCTATAAATCCCAGAGAAAAATTCCAGATCAAATCCACATTTAGATTTGATATAAATCACATGCATAACCAGATAAAGACATGAAATTCATTTGTATATAATAAAATGAACATTCAATCAAGTTGATATGGCCTACAGTAACTTCAGTGGGTTTATGGTCAAATTATTAGGTAGGCCTACTGGCTAAAAACATACCGTAGGCCATATCTACAGAAGGTTTTTTTTTTTTTTTTAAGGTTTTTTATACTAATTCTGGTCCTGCTCGGATTTACGGCTTATATCTTTTAAGTTTAATAAAATTTCATTAAAATTTTAATTTAGCCTAGACCTTATACTTATATTTTAATCGCCAAAAGAGTTATCACAGCAATTACTGACTGATTAATCGGATCCGTATTTTCATGCTTGAACGCTAATGCCTTGTTGAACGCTAATGCCTTGTTGAACGCTAATGCCTTGTTGAACGCTAATGCCTTGTTGAAGGCTAATGCCTTGTTGAACGCTAATGCCTTGTTGAACGCTAATGCCTTGTTGAACGCTAATGCCTTGTTGAACGCTAATGCCTTGTTGAACGCTAATGCCTTGTTGAACGCTAATGCCTTGTTGAAGGCTAATGCCTTGTTGAACGCTAATGCCTTGTTGAACGCTAATGCCTTGTTGAACGCTAATGCCTTGTTGAACGCTAATGCCTTGTTGAACGCTAATGCCTTGTTGAAGGCTAATGCCTTGTTGAACGCTAATGCCTTGTTGAACGCTAATGCCTTGTTGAACGCTAATGCCTTGTTGAACGCTAATGCCATGCAAAGTTTAAGTTTTGTTTACTTGCGAAACAGCAAATATTTTAGTTAAAATCACAACGAACTGTGTAGATTACTCCCCACTATTATTTTGCGTAGATATTATTGACTAAATTCAAGCGTTTTGTGCGAAAGTAATGATGAAATAGGTCAGAATAACCTATTTTACATTGATTTACCAATAATCAATCGAGCACAATATGCGTACGTACAGTTTTCCCGCACTGTGCCTACCAGTTTGCAAGCGATTGTAAAGTTCCCAGATGGTAAACAACTTTCGGATTAGGTCTATATCTGTGTAGAGTGACTCGAAAATCATCTGAGCTAAATAAATGTTGAATGTAAGTATACAATGTAAGACTCACCTAAAGGCCCTGTGTAACTCCATGCTGTTCCTGAAAGTATAATATGGCAGAGAAGATGTGATAGAGAATGTTTCATTGAATTACAATCACACCTAAAGAATGAATGTAGCAATTTGATTATTGTTCAGACGACTTCATAAATGGAGAACGCGAGAATGAATACCTGTGGCAACTACCTGACAAAGATACAAAATATACTTCTCTAAATACCTACCTTCGCCCAAAAATGTCAAGAAGACTCAAGTCAGGCTATTTAAATAGGTCAATATTATTGTAATGTTATACATTGTCGGAAGGAACCTTGAAGTTTGAATACATTCAGTCTAAATTGAAAGCCACTGACCTTTATTTAATCTTTTGGCATTCTTCTGTTACTTTTCTTTTATTGGTCCTTATAAAGCTTTTCAAACCGAGTTTAACCGAAGGTAAAACGTCAGGATACTTTAACCAATAAAATGCCGGGGAATTTTCCATTTTAACTAACCAACCAATCAACTGCAGGGAAATTGTAAACAACAACAATACGCGCGCGTATTACCTTCATAAGCTTGTACACACGTACACAATAGTACAATAAATACATTACACGTACGTACATAAACGTATGTGAAATGTATAAGCTTTGTGTTATATGCACACGTAAAGTATCTAAATTTGTGTCAAAGTTCCAACTGCTCTGCCCGGATAATTCTTTTGTTATATGGGGATGTTTTTTTTGTTGTTGTCATATTCCAAGAGGATCCGAACTGTCTTCCATTCAGACTGTCGCAATTAAGAAATACGCGATAACCAGGTAAGATTTGAAGTTAAAACTTGGCCTCACGTACGTTTATAACACTACGTTTAATGCATGTAGTTGTACTTGTATTGTAGGCCCTAGGCCTAGTGTGCACGTTAAAAAAAAATGTTTTTTTTTTTGTTAACGGATCATTGTATGTTCGTTGGTGTTTACATTCCTCCAACAGTTACGAAACATTAAAAATATTTGTGCACATTTGAAACACAAAAATAGGACGGAAATTGGCAAAATTCGTTCAAATTTTAAAACGTTGATGTTCACCGTGGAGAGCCTAATGGTATGCAATTGTGCAGTTGACCTTATTGCACAACATGTGAAAATAGTACCAAGAACTTTCGGCAGAAAATCCCTTCTTATCTGTGAATGAGACAACTAGTTTTACATATCGGAAAAACTGTGTGAATGGAGAGGATACAGTTTATACGAAGTTTTCTGTTTGGTATGAAGTTTCCTAACCAAATTAGTAAGCTATCATTTAAGTTTCAGTAGATTGCTTATTTGTGAACGTATATACTGTTGATTATTGTGTGAAATATTATTTTGAATGGGCTTGACCCCACACGCTGGTAAATTGTGCAGACGATCAGGATTCCCCAGAATTTGATTGGTCCATTATGGTCACGTGAATTTCGGCCAAGCTACATTATTTATATGAGGTTTCCGGAAATTACCGATTCTGATATGGAAAGGTCTATAGACAGATAGAGGTAAATGTCCAAAAACGGACACTGTGATTTCAGAAATTTAATGACACTGTATAAGATGAAATTTATTAAGCTGTTAACAGTCGTTGTACTTTTCCTTTCAAAACCTTTCGGGAATATCTGCGTATGGAATAACAACGGGACAAAATATAATGATCTTTCAGAACAATCTAGGCTGTTATAGAAGAGAATCACACATTGAAGGGAACTACATTTACTTTAATTTATAAGTTGTATTCAATTTATTAGGGATATGCTTGGAATGATCAATTGAAATAAGTTAATTGTTAAATATTTGCTTTTAATTATCTGAAGTAAATAATATATTTTTCATCGATTCTTGTCGATCATGTCATATTATTTACAGAAAATACTGCGAAAGAAAGTAACATAGTTATTGATATTGTGGAAGTTTAATTTACATGCTAAAAATGCATTACTGTGCAGTCAGGCTTTGTTGGGAATTTCAAGCTTCTAACAAATAAATATATACCCGTAAAAAATCCTCATTTACTCTCAATATTGAAACTCTAAAAAAACAAAAAAAGAAGGAAAAAAAAGTATATAAAAAGTAATTAAAAAATAAAATATATATATATATATATATATATATATATATATATATATATATATATATATATATATATATATATATATATATATATATATATATATATATATATATATATATATATATGTATATATATATATATATATATATATATATATATATATATATATATATATATATATATATATATATATATATATATACATATATATATATAAATATATATATATATACATATATATATATATATATATATATATACATATATATATATATATATATATATATATATATATATATATATATATATATATATATATATATATATATATATATATATATATATATATATATATAGAGAGAGAGAGAGAGAGAGAGAGAGAGAGAGAGAGAGAGAGAGATCTTGGTCAATAGATTAATACCAGTAAAAATACCATTAATAATATATTTCTACAAAACATTACAACATAAGCAAGAGAGAGTCAACTTCCGTCGGATAATCAGGCCCGTAGCCAGGGGGTGTAGGTGTGTGTGTGTGAGGGGGGGGGGAGGCTTTCGTCCGAGTGAACGAACCCCCTTTTGTTGAAAAAGTATCCTTTTTAAATCTTTTCAAGTTTTTTTCCCCTTTATACGAAAAACGAGCCGCCTTTCAAATTCCTAAGCCCCGAACCCCTTCCCCACCTTTTTTTTGTTATTAATGAGAAAGGAAATCTACCAACATAATAAGCATGGGGAATTTCAAGTTTTTGTACCCTTTTATACAAAAAATCAATCCCCCTTTCAAATTTATAGCCATGGGCTTAATGATACCAGTACAAAAAAAAGACAGAATTTAATTAAAGTCTGAGAAACTACACCAAAAAATCACTAATAAGAGAGTCAATTTACATGGATATCATGCAATGAAGTTTCAATACTTGTGCACCCTTGCAAAATTTACTTGAAATGTCAACTCGAACAGCTAATGGTTTATCAATCAGAAGATTTTGACTTCGATTTCATATATGTTTTCGTGAATGTTAAAGTATTTTTATGAGCCAATCTTAACCCCTTAGATTGAACTTAATTTAAGGGGGTGAGTAGTAACGAATAGTACCTCTGGTCCTCCATGGGAGTAATGCCTCTGTGGCCAAGGCTTGGACCCACGCTATTCGCACGCCTGATGCCTGTGACGTCAACAAATTGGTGCACATCTAAAACTTCTCATTATACACTCCTTTTTTCTGCAATTTTTAGATAAAACTCTACCCCCATCATTTCACCAATTCATTATTCCATATACTACCAAACTAGAACGGTTTGTAGTCGTAAATGATTTATAGGCCTAACTTGAAAGAATTTCATATCGGGTGTCGCCAGAGTTTTGTTTGAGGTTGAGGAGGTACACCAAATCATCCAAAACATTAACATGTTTAAGATGTGCCGAAATGTCGGCACTGTGCTTGCGCATAGCGTGCGCCTAACGGCTTGGAGTCCATGGGGCCCACTTAAAGACTTCTGATGGGTCCAAGGGCAAATTCTTGCTATAAGGCGTCAGTCAGTCAGTGGCGCAGCTCTGGAGATTCCGAGCTTTCAATAGCATAAAATGGCTTTAAAATGGTAGAAAACTTTCAAATGAAGATAACACATCAAAGGCTATTAAGAAAATGTGAGCATTCATTTATTTTATTTGGGGGTGGGGATGTGTGGGGGGGAGGCACGAGGGAAACACGATGGACCCCTTTGCGAAGCCATTGTACGTAGGTTTTCGTGATGGTCCACCCTACGATATAGTATTTAAATACAATTGTTCGACTGTATTCATGGTATTTTAGTGGTTAACTGGTTAATTTCTTGGGTGTGAACACGCGCATATATGTTCGTACGGCACACCCATCTTACTTAGGGGGGCGGTGACTTCTTGCCCGACTCGAAAATCTGTTACGAAGGGAAAATGCAATGAATCTGTGAATAAACATAAATTTTAAGCATTGGCTTTACGACAGTTTTTGGTTGGGGGTGGGGGCTACCAATAGCCTCTATTTCCGGGAAATTTCTTTCATTTTCGGGTAGGTTTTTCGATTTTGGGGAAATTTTCACGAATTTTTGCCAATTTTTCGGGAGCTTTCCTTAATTTCCGAATTTTTTTTCTTCGGTTTTCGAAAAATGTCCAAATTTCCTGACAATTTGGGAATTTTCTGGTAGGTTTCTTGCGACTTTTTTAGCCAATATTATCATCAATATGCGGGAGCTTTCATCATTTTCCAAACAAGCTTTTCATTTTTGGGAGATTTCTTTCATTTCCGGGCAATGTTCTTCAATTTTAGGAAATTCTTTCATTTTTCGGAAGGTTTTTCGATTTTTAGAATATTTAGAGTATTTGTGGCCGATTTTCAGAAACTCATTATAAATAAATCTCGCAATAAATATTCGGTCTTCATATCCGCAGAATTGTGAATTTCTGCGGGTGCTATTTCAAGACTCCAGCCCTACGCAAGTAACTAATACCACCACGCCCATCATTGAATCTAAGCAATCAGGAATTAATTGGATTTTGAAGGATGATTAAATCATGGGGTTGGTAGTATTTTGCCTAGGTGTATCGTTTGCACAACAATAATGAAAGAAATGGACTGGAAATGTATAGCCTGTGTTATTCGTCATGTTTCTTCAATTTTTGCGAACTTAATTATTTCCAGTCATTTTTTTCTATTTTCGGGCAATTTTTTTATATTTTTGGAACAATTTCTTCCTTTTCCAGGCAGTTTTTTTATTTGAGAATTTTTTTGTAATTATAAGGAAATCTAGCCGAGTCGGGCATGATTCCAACAAATCACTGATTTAAAAAGAACATTTTACCTTACGTGCCCAAGTATCATATTGTCAATATCATGCCGAGTCGAGAGAGCATGATCCATATATCTAGCCGAGTCGGGCACGACTCTGCCCGACTAAGATAGGTATCCGGCCGACAAGGAAGGACAGGAAGCAGACACGTAGCCAGACATTTAAAAGAGAGGGAGGAGGGGGAGCGGGGAAGGATTCGACCTCTATAGAAAATAATTTCCACCTGAGTGAAAACTATATTATATATAAAGCGAACAAACTCAGAAGCATAACCGTTAAAAAATTAAAAAAACGTCCCCCACCAAAATAAGAAATTCAGCAAAGGAAGGAAGGGAAAGGGGGAGGGGGTGGGGACCGCGGCTCCCACCTCGGTTACGTGCCTGGCAGGAAGTGGATTAATGTGAACTAATGGGGACACTATCTGGACTCGTGAAATTATATTTGCTATTTTAGTGCCAAAACACTTCAGTTCTTTGGCCAAACCAAAATCGTATCATTGTAAAATGGCAAAGGAATCGAAAAAAAATAATTTATCTAAAAAAAAGTAGCTTTAGTGAATACCTTGAATACCCGTCCGCGCCGCCGCTGCAGTGCTTTATTAAGAGTTTATACTCCTAGTGTGTTTTCGGTTACAGGGCGTCTTTATTAAAAGTCTACGGCCACGATTAACCCTTCTGAAAGGGCTATGCTTATTGTCTATAGATCTACGTACAGGTCTTGTGTATGTCTTAAATTAGGATGATTTTTAGGTGGTTTATTATCGTTTGTTGTTGTTCTGCTGTATCATCTGGGACGCATGAAGGTAAGTATTCCAAGGTGGGTGGGGAAAGGGGGTACGTTGTTGTTTGTCGATTTTTGGTAATATAGAAAGAAAGAACCGTGTACATTTAGGCCAATCTCTATTCGAGATTGTCAGAATATACAAATCTTGAAAACACGAATATCTTTTCGTAATCCGATTCAAATCGAAAATCGGATTTAGAATTAAGATTAGCTTTTTTCCTTTATCTGTTTATGAGATTGACGTCATAAAATCAAGACAATCAGTAGAATTGTCCGTTTTTAACGCAAATTAGTCAAAAACGAGGACAATTTTTGCCAAGTTGACTTGAATCTGGGGAAACTTTTATACTATCGATCGAAAAAGCAATGTCCCAGCAGAAATCAACTAATTTTAAATGCGAGCACCCAAAATCACACATATTTACACTGAAAAGTTTGTATCTGATTCGTAGAAGAAAATATCTATTAGATGTTGTTTGGTTTGCCAAAAGTAAATTTACTGGTTTACTATTTAGATTTAGTTGGTTTCTGGGGATTTTTTTTTACATGATGATGAGTCGTGAAAAATATTTTATCACCTGATTAGCTGATGACGCAGATGAAGAGTAAAATATTGATCAGATCATTATCAATTAAATCGAGGAAAAAAATAACAATTTTAAATACAAGCCCGAATTTCTCGGGCGAGTCGACAGAAATTCGATACCAAGTCAAGAACAAGCAGCAATATATATTTCCGTTTCCGGAAGTTCCTATCACATGTCGAATATATGCAGAGATCCAAAAGAATTGAAATACTTTCCTGAAGTGATTTCGAAATAAATCAAACTATAAGCATATACATAAATTGCGTTGGGTATAGGTTAAACGTGACAACGCCCCAACAAATTTTGGAGTTGTTTTCTGTCAACGTTTTGGATTGATTAGACATTCAATTATGGAAGAAACGATTAGACACTTAAAGTTTGTGTCTATATTTGGAAGGAAAGGCATTTTAAAATATGGCGGAAAAGCAAATATAAAACGTCAGTAATATAAAAATGCAATAAAAAACAAAAATAAATAATGTTATCTGAGTTCTACCCCCAACACACACTTAATGCGACATTTACTAATTCCGTTACCTCTGAAGATCATAAAAGCTTAACATTATGACCTAAACAAGAAAAAAATTCCTACCGTAAATTTCAGTGGCAAATGTCGATAGCAGCAAAACTAAAATTAAAGACGCCATGATCGATTTCCAGGCAAATAATAAGCAGTTGACTGGTTGAATCGCTCAGTGGTGAAACGGTAAATGAATAAATAAATCAACTTTCTCCACTTTTATATTCGACGATGTTACTTTTATCACATCCACATTCAATTTCTATAGTTTTTAAAGATGAACTTGACAGAAATTTGAATTTGCATAATTAGTATACTTTCACAACCGAGACCAGCACATTTTTGTTAATACGTTGTGTTGAACTTTGTCTATCAAATTTGTCTATCCAATATAATCACGATACACATTGTCACACAGTGAGTAAGTAGGAAAACAAATTGGTTTTAAACGACCTCATTTGCATACGGAATAGCAGAGATAACTTATTATGTAATCGGCAAAATAAAGGTGTTGACCAATTTCTCAATGTGGGTAGTTAGTTGCTGCACAACAGGCAAACCGGGAGGTCGAAGTTTTAGTGTCAGTGAGGACACAAGCGATAGTTAATGAGAATAACCGATTATATCAAAATGTAACTATTTTGTCATTAAGGACAAGACTTTTCGACTTGTAGTTAATGAGAACTATTTCATTGAAAAAAGTGTTTGTCAGTGAGGACAGTGAGAGTTATTTTACCTTGTCAATGAAGACGTAGGTGAGGGAATTATGTGCAGTCTGAGAGAGTCGGTATAACTTTTCGTCAGTAACTCGGTCTACCGTGGCACAGCATATGGTATCAGGTGTAGGAGTTAAAGCTAGATGTCCAACCAAGAGATTTCAGAGGGTTAATTACGCGTATCTTAGATGACCAACCAAGCGTTTCTAGTTGATTAGTTTATCGTATCTGGATGTTTGACAAGGCGTTGATGCTTAACTAAGCGTATTTGTCCATCAAAGCATATTCAGATCGATGTCGGCGTATTTAGATGTCTAATAAAAGCGCATCAAGATGTCGATATTATACGTAGAATGGTGATCGTATAAAGCGTGGTGTATTCATGTTAGAGCGTATATACTTGAAAAAAGCTTACTCATTGAACGTCACAGCTGTTACGCAAAGAGTAACTCGAGTAAAGTTTTTGTTTCTATTTTGTTTTGTGGTATAAGATACCGCACAGATTTATATATATTTGTGATGTTTTGTTATGTTGAAGCAAGAATAGCAAAAATTATATTTTTTTCTTATAAAAATTAAACGATGGTTCGAGTCATTATTCTTGGGTGTGTTTCAACTGGGTAACCTTTTTAAGCAAGTTTAACTTCGCTTTACGATTCCATAACCTGTGACATTTGGGGGCCTGACCGGGAATCGAAAGTAAAGCTTCAGATTGTTTTGGTCGCCGCCGAGACATCTCCTGGAATATTGGCTAAATAATTTTACCGTAAAAATTTTAATTGTAAAAGCAGGTATGCTTTTAGAGTTTTGCATGTCTACACAACAAAAAGGTCAAGCGTGTGATTGGTATGTTCAAAAAGTGTTTTTTTGAAGTCAAAGTTAAAGCGAACAACTACGGGAAAGGACACACATCAAACCTGGTCCATATAGTCAAAGGGGTGGTGAGTTTCATTCTTGTTGGTTATTTATTTTGGAAGTAGGTCATTTAAGGGCCTTTTCAAACAAAATGAATTTAGATGACTATGTGGAACAAGGACGGACTCTATGTCTTGTAGAGAAAGAGTTACTAGATTTTGCAAAACATGAAAGAAATTTGGCATTAGAAAGAGATAAAGTATCAAGGGAAGAGAGACAGAATGAATGAGAGGACAAACAAAAAGAAAGGGAATATGAAATAGAAATGAAAGAGAAAGAGTTGGAAGACAAACAAAATGAGAGGGATCATAAAAGTAAAATGAAAGAATTAGAAATAAGTACAGAACAGTCTATGTTAACTTCATCAAATGATGAATCGAATAGTGATAGCCGTGGTACTAAGAGAGGAACAGCTATGCGTCCAAAGTTACCGTACTTTAGGGATGGGACTGATGATATGGACGCATACTTGTGTCGATTTGAAAGGTTTGCAACAATAGCAGGATGGTCCGAGGGAGACTGGGCCACGTTGTTAAGCTTTTTGTTGACGGGGAAAGCATATTCGCGCATGCCCATTTCCCAATCCGAAGATTACAAAAGTTTGAAATGTGCTCTTTTGCATAAATATCATTTAAGAGCTGAAGGTTTTAGAAACAAGTTCAGAACATGCAAGTTAGAAATTGGTGAAACATATGGTCAGTTGTGTGAAAGCTTAAAAGGTTACTTAACACGGTGTGTAGAGCTGAGTGATAAAAAGAAAGAATATGATGATTTAGTTGATTTGCTTTTACAGGAACAGCTCATAGCTACTTGTAGTAGGGAGCAGGCGATCTTCTTAAAAGAAAGGCGTCCTGCTGATGCCTCTGAAATGTCTTCATTAGCTGAAAAGTATCAGGATGCTCATTATAACTTTAAAAGAGGTAGGAGTAATCACCGATTTGGTGGTAAATTTAAAGAAATTGTTAGTGGTAATAGTCACAGACAATCAAGGGTTGATTGTGTAAGTTCTGCTCCTGGGATTCCCAGCTCAAAATCAAAAGAAATTAGAAGTTGTTTTATCTGTGGAAGGTCTGGCCACATAGCAAAAGATTGTTGGCGCAAATTCAAATCAAACAATGAAAGTGCAGCGAGTTTGCAAGTAGAAAGAAAAAGTGACAAGAAACATGAAAGAGACGATGAAAACCAAAATAGGCCTAATTTAATTGCAGTTTGTCTAGATGTCAAATCGAATGTGTGTACTTGTAAGGAAATTAACCAAAATACAGTGAAATTGGTCTGTAGTCATGAATTACCAATTATGAGCGCGGCTTGTGCGCCTGACAAGGGTATGCCAGTCAGTAAAGGTTTTGTGGGTAATGAAAGCGTAACCATTCTACGGGACCCTGGGTGTAGCACTGTGAGAATCAAAAGAGTTTGGTGAGGAATGATCAGTTTCTTGGTTATAAAAGGAAATGTATACTATTGAATGGCACAGTTTTAAATTTACCTGCTGTGTCTCTGGAAATTGATTCGCCCTATTTTAAAGGCGAAGTTGAAGCTTTGTGCATGGAACAACCCTCATATGATGTGATTATTAGGAACGTTGTTGGCGCAAAACCGCCACACGAACCTGATCAAAATTGGAAACCTGCAAATTTCCAAATAGTTGATACGGCAAAAATTGAGTGTCATGAGACAAAATAATTGGAAAGCATCTCTGTTGTTGAAACACGGGCTCAAAAATTGAAAAAAAAAAGGCATTAAAGCCACTAAAAATTATTCAGCCTGATGAATTCAATTTAATCGAAGGGCCTGATGAAATTGAGGCTGCGCAAAAAGCAGACAAAGCACTTGACTCATTGAGGAAAGTTGCCATGGAACGCAAAATTCGTATCTTCAAAAATGGGAACCAAACGCAATTTGCATTAGACAAAGGTTTGTTATTCGAGTATTCACACCTGCAAACCTTAGGTGTGGACGATTAGTCAAACAACTAATTGTTCCTGAGGAATACAAAGACAAGGTTCTTCATCTGGCACACGATTCTGCTATGGCTGGGCATTTGCGAGTAAAAAAGACATCAGATCGAATTCTGCCAAATTTGTATTGGCCAGAAATGGGAGGAGATGTCCGTAGATATTGTGCATCTTGCGATATTTGCCAACGCACGGTTTCGAAGGGAAGTGTCCCGAGAGTGCCACTTGGTGCAAGGCCGATTATAGACACCCCATTTAAACGGGAAGCTGTTGACATTGTGGGTCCGCTTCAACCAATAACTGATAGGGGCAATCGCTATATTCTTACGTTGCTTGACTATGCTACAAGATACCCTGAAGCTGTCCCTCTACCGAAAATTGAAACAGAGCATGTCGCAGAAGCGTTTTTAGAAATATTTTCTAGGGTGGGCATTCCTGATGAAGTATTATCAGACCTAGGCACACAGTTCACGTCAAATTTGATAAGGGAAGTTGGGAGATTATTATCTATTAAGTAACTTACTACTACGCCTTACCACCCCATTTGTAATGGGCTCGTGGAGAAATTCAATGGGACTCTTAAACCAATATAAAAATGTATTCGGTTATTTTTGTCAGAAACAAGGATGAAAAGTATAAAAGTAATATTGAAAAGATTTTCTATGCAATTTGACAATCCAGAGAGAACTTATGCCCAATTTTGAAATGCTTATTCTTGTAATGATTTAATAGTTATTGAAGAAGGGTAATGCACCATCAGTTGTAAAATTCAATTGGATTTGAACAAACAAAAGTGCTATAATGAATCATTGAAAAGTGTGAGGCAGATTTTTCAAGGGGAAGGAAAACCACAATGTGTTAAGCTACCTTTCATTCAAATATTGATGTATGTCTGTAACAGAAGTACATTTTCCCATATAAATGAAAAATTGCTATCATGATCTTAATTTAGATATGCTTATTGGGTTGAGGACTCTATAGTACTGTGATGGTGCCACATTTGGTCATTTATTGGATTTTACCACTCATGTGAAGCCTTAGATAAGACCCTGTATTAAACATTTAGCCTTTCCTGAAAACGATTAATTCACACAGAAGAGGGGATGGACTTCGGTGAATGAAAAATTTGCAGTGACTTAAAATAACTCGAATTCCTGTTTGGAACTTTAAAGCACTTTGGATCATTCAGATTATCTTCAAGCACATCCAGATGAAAACTGTATCACAACATTGACAGACTGACAGTTAGTGACAAAGAGACGCGGCACAGCCCTCTGACTACATCACCCGTATGCCTTTTAGTCATTGATTTCCCTATCATTTTACTCCTCTCAGGCCTTTCCCATGATTGTTTGCGATAGGTTGCCCCAGACCTCATAACAGTGCTTTATTATTATAGGTTATCCGAGCTCCAGTGATGGGAACTGCTCCTAAGCGGTGTTATGTATACCCCTTATGTGCAACTATTCATGATCTTCCATTGATCAAGAGTTGTATTCTTCAATGGATTGCTTAGTGACAGTGCCCTTCGTGTCCCACCCTATTCACTCCCAACAGACAGTTTGCCCCACATTGCACATAATGTGCCACTTGAATTCATAACAGACGGACAGACTTATTTAAAACTGGAATGTTAATTCAACCAAGTTTGCAGTTCCATGTTACACAGGTGAGTTATACAAGTTTCAGAGGTAAATATTTCTACCTAGTGTGCAACAATAATAATAAAGTACTTATACAGCGCCATTACTAAAAAGATATTCTATCGCGCTTTCCAATCAAGATGTAAAATAATAAAACACACTGAGAAACTGCCAAAAGAACTAAAGAAGAATCAAATTAAAAAATTAATTAAAGGCCAGCTTGAAAAGGTGAGTTTTTAGGTTACGTTTGAATGAGATAAATGATGAATTAGACTTTACTGAATCGGGCAGGTCATTCCATAGTTTGGGACCGATGGAACAAAATGCACGAGAACCGAACGAAGTATGAGTACGGGGTAGAGAAAGAGGAGGATTACATGAGCTGCGTGTATTATATGTGGATTTACGGAACTGAATTAGCTGTTTGAGGTAGGCTGGTGCCTGATTATGAATACATTTAAAAACAAGACACAGAACTTTAAATTGGATACGTTTAACAATAGGAAGCCAATGCAGTTCTTTAAGGCAGCTTGAAGCACTATCGAATTTGCGTTTTTGCAAAACAACTTTAGCTGCCTGGTTCTGAATTGATTGCATTGGTAATACACTAGAAGTGGGCAGCCCAGCATACACAGCATTGCAATAGTCGAGGTGTGAAATGACTAAGCTTTGAACCAGTAGCCTACAACTTTCAGTGGTCAAGTGTTTCCTGATTCGACGAATCATATTTAGGTTGCGACTGGCTACAAGACACTTTTCCTTGATATGTAGTTGCATATTTAAGTTAGTATCAAGTAAAACACCTAGTAATTTAATGCAGCTGGATGGTTGTATAGAATCAGTACCGACTTGAATAGAGTCTGTCGCAATTCTACGCCTGTAATAAAGTGAACTAAAGAAAATGGCCTCAGTTTGTTTTTTTAACAACATGGTTAATAAGGAGCAGAGACTTCATTATAAGGGGGTTGGGGTGCCTCCCCTGCGGTGAAAATTAACATGGCAGTTGGAAATCCAACCGTTCCTTTTCGGGGAACCCTCATAAATCCACCCAGTTGGGAAACTGATGCCTCAACCCCCTCCCTCCACACTTCCACCACCACCATTCAGAAGACTCTGAGCTCAATCAGAATACCCCCGCGTAGTTCTTGGTAAGAAGACACATAGGGACTTGAAGATAAAAGTGCCAGCATATCAGGTTTGTGCTATTATTCCCAGGGTCTCTAACCAAAGAGGTACCAGCTTTAATGAGTAAACCTCCATACTATGCCAGTGTGATTAAAGTGTTTGCGTACATCTCAACATAAATGTAAGCGGCTCAAGCAATGTCATATTTCAAACACTTGGACAAGGGTCCTGAACACAATATCCCCCATGGACGATAGCTGTATCACTGATTGTGGTGTAGCCAGCATTCAAGAAGTGAGGTCCAAGACCCCCTTCAAAGACAAACGTGTTTAAATTTAGCCTAATTTTGAAGGCAATTTTGAAAAGCGAAATATATATAAACAACGAAGATCATCCTAATTGTTTGAAAATATTTTGTGAAAAGGTGGTACCCCATTCACCCCGTAGCTACACCACTGACTACAGAGTATGTTCAAGTCCCATGCTATGTATATGAGAATAGCTGCAAATTAACATTTTTTAACTTATTTTGGGAACCTGCCCCTTTAAAGTGATGTGTTCTAAATAGTTTAACATGGGGTTCCCATTAAACAAAGCTAAACTTATAGGAAGGGGAAGAGGGGGCGGTAATGGTAAAAAAATGTCCAAATTTTGCCACAAAATATAAAAAAGTAATAGATATATAAACAAGTCATTTTCCAGGCGAAATATGAAAGCTGTCACGGTTTTGTGGGGTCTTAGAGCCCCTCTCACTAAATTTCAGAATATTGTGTTCGATTGCTGGCTGATAGGAATAAGAAATATCTAAAAATGTCAATATTTGTAATATATGTTACCTAATATTATTAAATGAGGTAAATTGGGTCGGTAAAATACTCATGGGGCCTACTTATCTAGCTAAACTTGACAGTTATAAAAATTGGGAGATATCTAGCTTTCCAAACGCTAAAGCTGATATGACGGGTACACATCTCGAAATTAGGTATGAAATTACTCCTATAAATCACAAAATAAACTCTTTTTTTGGATATACAATCGAATTTAAGAATATTTTGTAAACCTCGAACGTTTCTTTCCCCTCCAATAGCATCAGTTGTTCTTGAGAGGCAGGAGCGCTGTAGATCGTCTATTGGTGTTGTACATCCGTTTTACGGACATACACTCAATGCGCATGCGTTACAATCATGGCGTCCAATTCAAGCCAACAGCGGGTCTAATCGAATTGTGATAGAACTTTTCTTAGGCTCTTGGTTTATATTTGTCCTAAGATAAATTTTAAAATATTTTTGTTCATAGTTTAAACAACATTTGGTTTTACTTCATGAATTGGTAAGTTTTTTTTTTCTCTCTCTCGTGATTTTTATCCTTTTTTGTATCGGTCTGTTGTCAATTTTGTCCCGGTTTGTTATCTTTCATAGGCTGTTGTGCGAAAAGTAGTGCTCACATTGTGACATAAAATGATGTCGTTTATTCTTAAAAGTCATATCTTTTATCGTGTATCCATACAATAAATATGTGTTCTTCGGTTTTAGAGCAAATTGCCCTGATCTAGAACAGAGATGAATATATTTGTTATTTCTAGAATGCTGGATATACAGTATAGGGGCCTTGAAGCAATATGCATGAAGGCAATTTGTGTACAAATCAATTGTTAGCTTTCTTAATAATGAATGTATGAAGGTGAGAAAAATGGCTGCTATATAATAGCAGAACTATAAAAGAGAGTAACGCTCTATATGGAACTGTACTACACCCAATTCATATCTTTTCAATCTACAAAAATAATATGACAGAATAAATGAACTGTAATGGCATGATTTTTGAAGACGGTACATATTGTTACTGTAAAGTCCTGTCAACAGTACACTGCTTTGTATTCTGTATCTAAGGGGTCAATCTGAGAATCAATAGAGCTAACAAAATTTGTTGTCTATCTCAGTATTGCTGAAGAATAAAAAATAAGTTTTTCAGATCTACATGTACTATAACATGAGTTTATGGGGCCTTTGAAAGCATGAAATAATCACAAATCTGCAATGTAGAACAAGCATAAAATGCCTCAAATGATATCAGTTTTAAAGTGAGAACAAGACTGGTAACAAGAACATGTAAATAGTGTATAGTACTGTAGCTTGTTTCTCACTCAGAAAACCCCCCAGTTATTTCTGCATTAATGCTCTATACTGGTCTAGCCACATACTCCTAGCTTGATCTAAAAAGGGGCAGGGTGCTAAACTTGTTGAGGGGCACATTAATGCGTGCGAACCGCTGCGTCTTTTCGACATGTAGTCCAGGTGCCCCTTAAGCAGTTAAGGCTCAAAGCCCCTGGTGAAGAAGCTCTAGGATTTATTTCTGCGGGGATTTTTTTCCAAGAGAGCGGGTGGGCCATTGGAGGGGCAGGGCGGGCTGCCCCTGTGGAACAGCAAAGCTAGGGGTCTGAGCCAAATAATGATAAAGAGTACACGCTTCAAATCAAGTTAGAAAAACAGCAAAACCTACAGACCTATGTGCTTAACATTTCAACATGCCAGAATTTTGACAAACTTGTTTTTGGAACAAACAAAAAACTAAAGAACATTTTGTTGTAATTTAAAGTAGTTAACATTTCATCAACTTTCTATATCAAGACGTTGTGTAAGGTAAATATACCATGTATGATCGGTCACTGCAAACTTATGTTCAAAACCAATATCAATTTATGTAATGTTTTTTGTGTTATATCTGTGATCCAACAGTAAATTGGCACATTTTTGACAAAAAATAAGTCGCGAAAAAGTAGCAAATAATCAACATTCATTAACAGTACCACGATGCAATGTTAAGGGTCATACTATTTTGTAACTGCGCAGCCTGCATTGCGTCTGCATGACAGTTTCAGAAGTTGACACAGGAGTTTTGTTTTTGATGTCAAAGATGACATAATAGTTTTAAAATATTTCACAGTAGTGTGAAATGATCTGAGTATGACCATGACTACTCCTAACTTAGCAGGACTACAGTATATTAAACTGTTACTTTAGTTAGGATATACCAGAGAAGACGGTAAATATTAAGAGATTTCCAACACTTCGGGACACGCAAACTAAAGGGAGATACTACTATGATTCCTAAATTGTGTTAGAATCTGCAGCAGCTCTTAAGAATGTTACACAAAAAGAAAGAGTAATATTAAAACTTAATACGGGGATGATGCGGGCTGTGAATGTATGCGTGAATTTATGGAACTGGCATTTCCAGCATTAAGTTGGATCAGTTTTGGTCTGCTGAAGCTTTGTTATGTAATTATTGATGTGGTCAACTGCCTAGAGGTCCTATGTCGCAAATTATTTTATGGGGTGACTCATAATAGTACTGGTCTAGTCTAACCTCTAAGAAGGGACTATTTAGTTATTGGTCTGACTGAGTAAGGCAATCATTGGAATAAGTTCTAGGCCTACATGGTATCTGATGCATGGCCATGATCTAGGCCTTATATGTCTTTCATTCACCTTTATATGCCTACTCTGTACTTATCAATCATGAAAATGGACTGTTTTACATAACAATTTTGTCCGACTTCGCTAAGGTATGTAACAAATTCGGGTATTACTACAGTAAAAGGCCGAGTAGGCCTTAGTACTAGATCTAGTATGCTTACTGCCAGTGCCACTAGGCCTAGGCCTAGAAATTCATAATATCGCAGTAACGATCATATAGCAAAGTCATGTTTTTAACTGTTTATACAATAAATATATTCCGATTCATAACCAATACAATTGGCTAATCATGATCTATAAGTCTATTTCCTTCCAATTTCCAGACTTATGATGTTTAAAATTTCCTGTTTTTTATTTTTTATAAATTTTTGGTATAAAGTTTGTCTATTTTACCGATTTTTGGACCAAAACATTTGAAACTAAAAAATTATTGGGAAAATGGGTCACCAATTTTCAGACATAAAAGTGAGGAGGGCAGAGGTTGACTGCTGGGGAAGAGGCTTGACTGCTGTGCTATATGGTATCAAAATATGACAGTTGGAAAGTGCCCCTTAAATCCAATGCCCCTCAGATCCAATGCCCCTCAGATTCAAACATCTTCCGCCTCTGCGGCATGCAGACAAATTTCACCGAGCTCGAAAGTGCAGCAGATAGGCCACACGTTGTCATGTTATACAGACAAAAGGTGAAGGAATAAATATTACCGTTTATCATTTAAGTGCATGCTTATGATAAAAGTCTATTAAAGAAACAGATTGGTAAAAAAACCATGTTTATATCTTAAGGAGTTATTGCATTATTTTGTCTTCTTTTTTTGAATTTTTTTCTATTAAAATAGATGTTCATATTTTTTTTTCTTCAGAATATTATAGATAGAGCCTTTATGAACATGTGGGCAAAGCATATTTCTATAATGTGTATGCCATACACCATCTCGCACTATTGAACAAAAACGTTTCGAATTATTTAGAAAAAGGTATTTAAGTTTCAAATAGATACTTTTAAGATGTATTGAAAGTGGAGCTGTGTTATAATACTGTTGCATTAAACTGACTGCACCAGTAATTCTTCAGCACAATAAAAAATATTTCAAATATAAACGGAATAACATATAAACATGATTTTTTTCACCACTTTTTCTCTTTCTTTTTTCCTCTTTCATATAAATCATTTTCCCGTAAATTGATAGAAACTTCTCGATTATTGAAAAAAAATTCACCGAAATGAAAAAAATTGCACGAAAACTGAAGCAAATTTCTCGAAAATTGAAGATTTCGGGAAGAAGAAAAAAACATGCCACGGAATCTTGACTCATCAAAATCAGTTCTTTAGACCTTCAAGTTTTGGGGCCGAAATGGTACTCGGCCTCCAGTAAAAAATATTGGGTGGAGGGGGTGAGGGTTGTCTCCCTGTGGATCATGGGACAACACGCTATTCATTTTGCTTGAAAATATTGACACAGGTTCCTAAAATGTGATTAAGATTATTAAAAATGATTGCTTCATTTTCTATAATGTTTGAATTATGTAGCCTGCAGTAAAGAATTAATGGTCTCGGAAATAAGTAGGGCTATATATCATCAATCTATTTGACGAATCAACTGGTAGTAACATGTGTTAAACATTTAAATTTCAAATTTGGATATTAAATGAAACATGGGAGGATATTATTTATTTGACCACATGACATTTGTACAAATAATTACAAAAGAAAATACAACAGCACAAGCTACTGCCAGTTGATTCGTCAAATAGAATGGGACTTTTCCCTCGTTAACAAACGGTTCCTGGTAGGGTTCTCAAATTAGACCATACGCTTCTTCTAATCCATTTCCATTTTGGCATTGCATTCGATGCATTTGTTTAAAGCCGGCGATTTTGCGAGCTTCATGAAAGATTCGCGCCCCAACATCAGCGATGTTCGAATTTACTACATGTAGCGAAACAAAACATCTCACAGAAGATCTCAAGGTCACCAAAAATCCACGCAGCATGGCCCACACCCCCCGTATATTTCACTTCAAGGAAAGGTATCGTCCCATGAATAAATCCAGAAGTGAACGCCGCCGTGCTGGTATATCGTCACTTCTGGTTTTCAATTTTCCTTTTTGATTGTTAGGAACCTGTGATGTTATCGATAATACATATAAGCCTATGTTTGATCAGTCTTTTTAGAGTTCATATGTATACCAGCCATCTTGAAAAAAAGGTTTACAAATATCTGACATTTTCCTCCAAATTTTTAAAGGTTTTTTTCTTCAAAATATCCAAAGGTTTGCCTCAAATTATCTAGTTTTTCTTCAAATATCATTTCCCCTCTCAAAATGTATTTTCTTTCAGAAGGCGGGATGGGAAAGAAGGAAGAAGGAGGGGGAGCATAGCTTGAATTAAGATTTTTTAATGGGTTGCTCCCCTCCCTTCTCAAAGAATATATATATATATATATATATATATATATATATATATATATATATATATATATATATATATATATATATATATATATATATATATATATATATATATATATATATATATATATATATATATATATATATATATATATATATATATATATATATATATATATATATATATATATATATATATATATATATATATATATATATAGATAGATAGATACATATACATATACATATATATATATATATATATATATATACTATGTTTGGTTCGGCGAATGTGTCATCCATAACATCAAAGATTTCTCGCTATCAATAGAAAAAAACTGAAAACCGGAAGTGACGTTACCAGCACAGTAGCGCTCACTTCTGAATCTATTTATGGGACGATACCTTTCCTTTACTAAATGCATCAAGTCGATGGTGCCAAAGGTCTCTAATGCTCATTCAAAACCAGGTATGACGTCACAGATGGGCTGAGAGGCCCTCGGAGTTTTAGGATGTGATGTCACAACTAGTCTGCTTTCAGTGGTTTCTACACAAATGGTACCAAATTTGAAACTTTGGTCGTTAACGAAATTAGCTTTCTTCACCATTTTGTTTTATTTTGAAGCCCTCTTTCATATAAGATAGGCGACGGAACTACCCCGATCACCCCGACCTTGGCCGGGGCAAATATTTGTCCGAAAATGGTCTGAAGATCCTGGAAGAATTTATCCCCATGGAATTAGTACTCTTACCAACCCAGTCAGAAATGTAAAAATAGAAGTCCTTACAAAATATTAAAACCGCAGAGCTGGCTTCGTCCCTGGACCTCACCGGAGCTTTCACTGTGGACCCCACTAGGACCCTTCCGCCGCCTCTGTATAAGATGGAGACTTTGAGTCGGACCCCTAAACTAATCACTTTAATACACACAACTTAGGCAAATACTGTAGACTATGTAGTTAAAATTTTGAATATATCACACAAAGACGTCACGCTGTATATTACTAATGCAATGCACTTAACGTATATAAAAACTTTCTCCTCTTAGAATGACCACTGTAGCATTTTCATTATTTCGAAAATGTGGACTTGGTGGTAGAAGCTGTACAAGCCTTGGGGTTACTTTTAGAAATTGAATTTGGTCTCACCCCTGCGCATGTTTAGTAAGAAGATACTCATTTTATCCAAGGTTTAACATATTATAACTGTTATTGCTAGAACGTTAAAACTAAGGGCATGGGAATTTCACCTTCTGCAAACTAAGTTTACTGTAAAAACATTATACAATTATACCATAGCTATGTACTTTTAATTGGTAAAACAGAACTTAAAATAATTGCTAAAAAATAATCATTATTGCAACCTTTATAACAGGAATATCAGCTGTCTTTTTTCTTTAATGTCTATAGCTGTATCTGTTTTAGCTGAGTTATATCAATCGGCCCGGTATAATTCCTGATTTAATTGCAGCAGAATTACTACACTGTACAAACAATTAGGCACGCATGATGAGTGCCCACCTTCCTGGCATCCTCCTAAATCTGTTCCTTGCAAATGCTGTGATAAGCGTTTCGCCTGATACCCCGAGAAAATGAAAAGCTCATCTCAGTAAAATTACAATGTTCATATTTTTCACGTCACATCCGGCTGTGGATCGTTTCTAATTAAGTACGTACTGTACGCATTTTGTGTATACATGTATAGTGTGCATGTCACTTCCGCGGCCGCGGTTATTGATTGGCTGTCGGTATTTGTGTATCTTTAAAGTGCGTGTGGGAGGGGGAGGAGGGGGCGAAGTGGTTGATAAAGATAAGTAATTTTGGGGCAATGATATTAATTGCGCGTTAGCGCAAATCCAAGGGCATAGCGCGAGTTTCACGTATGGGGTCCAGGGCTGGGTTAAGAGCCCCTGACGGGGTCCAGGGGAAAGCCTGGTAGGGGTCCAAAGAGCGAAGCCTCCAAAAGATCCTCAATTTGAGCATTTTTTAGGGTTATTATTGGGCCTTTTTAAGACTCAATTAGCGAGATTTGAAGACCATAAATGTTTTCCTTGTCCAGAAAAATCACTATGTTACGTATACCGCGCAAGAAAATTTTGATGGTAGCTTACAATTAATTGAATGTTTCCTTTCAAAAACCGCTGACAAATATAACAACCGCTTCTTCATAATATAATCTAATCGAAGTATTGACAGATAAAAGCAATTTCATTTTGAATTAAGCCTCTCAAAAACGTCAAAAGTTTGATTCCCACCCCCTGTTCCCCAACTCACAAAACTCTCAGGGAGCAATGACATGTCTAAAAGTGAAGGGACGAAAGAGGGCGTCTTCCAGAGGGTGCCTGCCAGAGGCGGAGGAGCCAGCCAGAAGGGCCTGGAACCATGGCCCCCCGAGATTTTTCCGATGAAACTTTCTTTACCATAAGACAATTCTTATGTCAATTTTCGGGACATCTCAATCAATTTTTGGGAAATCCCTTTCAATTTTTGTGAAATTTTCTTCATTCTCGTGTTATTTTTCTTCAAGTTGATTTTCAGTATATGTTCTTAAATTTCTGTTAAATTTTCTTCGTTATGGGGCATTTTGTTGCCAATTTTTGTTAAATTTTCTTCAATTTTCGGTAAATTTCCTTCAATGTTTGGGAACTGTTTTCAATTTTGGGCAATTTCCTTTATTCATTTTGGAACAAATTTTCCTCAATTGTTGGAAAATTTTCTTAATTTCAGGAATTCTTAATTGTTTTTTTGATATTTTCTTCCATTTCTGTGAAATTTCTTTTTCAATTTTTTTTCAATTTTTGGGAAATTTTCATCTATGTTTGTGATAAATCTCTTTCATTTAAAGAACATTTCTGTCATTTTGGGGCAATTTTTCTTCAATTTCTGGAATTTTTTTATTTGGGGACCATTTTCTTTCAATTTTTGGTATATTTTCTTCAATTATCGGGAATTTTGTTTCATTTTGGGGCAGTTTTGTGTTCGATTTTTATTAAATTCTTTTAAATTTTTGGAATTTTTTTTTCAATTTGGGACAATTTTTTCTTCGATTTTCGGTAAATTTTCATATTATGTTTGGAAAATTTATTTTATTCTCGTGCAATTATCGATAATTTTCTTCAGTTGGGAACAATTTTTCTTTTGATTTTGGGGAAGTTTTCTTCAATTTTTGGTAAATTTTCTTCAATGTTTGTGATATATCTCTTTCAATATTTGGAAAATTTCTTTCATTTTAAGGGCAATTTTTCTTCGATTTTTGAAAAAACATCAATTATTGGGAAATGTTGACAAATTTTCACTCATTTTACCAATGTTTTCTTCCAATTTTTGTATACAATTTCCCAATTTTCAATCGAAAGAAAACCCGTCAGGGGCACCTTTTTCTCTGCTCCCCGATTATAAGACTGTACACTTGTCCCAATATGTTTCATTAATCATCATGACAAAACTGCTCATAAAAGACGTTATCGTGTTTTGGTTTGACTTGCCACCCCCCTAACATTTTATCTTGGCAACGCCCCTGGTGCTGCCCCACCCTTGAGAGTGGGGGAGGTCGCCCCCGCTGCCACCCTTTTCCTATGCCATTGTGTATACCAATGAGAAATATAGATTTTTATAGTATATTACTTTTCATGTTAGCACGATATCTGGCCTTATAAAAAAAGCACTCTAAAGAAACAAAAATGTTGGAGAAAGCATTCAATTTTTTTTCGTTCTTAAGGAAATATTTCAATTTAAAGCTCTGTATCAATTGATTTGTGTAGAAACGACTGAAATCAGACTATACTTGTGACATCACAACCTCAGATTCCTCAAAACGTATATTATTGTCAGCAATTTTGACAAAAGACTGATAAAAGTTTGAGAAAAATCATTCAAACAGTAACAAATGTTAAATAAATGTTCTTCAAAATACATTCACAATTGTAAAAAATGTTAGGAAGAGGGTGCCAACCTTCTACAGTAAACTTACTACACCAGTCATTTCTACACAGGTGAGAGAAACTATATATTTAATGGATTTAGATATTGAAGCAGTTTCTCTGCCATTTTGTTTATTTTGAGTGCTTCTTTCATATAAGATGAACTTGTTCAACCACTGAAATAATTTTTTAAACTCATCTGTAATGGATTTTTCTTTCAAAGACAGTGTACATAAATTTAACAGACTATACACTGGAATTATAGATTCTGATTTTACGTCCAGGGGCGGACGGAGACACTTTTAGGCCTCGTACAGCAAAGACAATCCAGAAGTTCATATGCATCAAGTTTGTACCCTTTCCACTTCAAGCAGTGCTTGGACTGACTGTTGGAAAAGATAATTATCCGAAGGCGCCAGAGGCGGGCATTTAGGTGCAAAGCCATCAGGCCATGCGATTTTGATAATTCAGTAATTATTATTATCATTTGATTTGTATCATTTCATATTTTTTGCTAAGTAAGTACACATGGATATGAAGAAGCAAAACTTGAATAGAGATATAACAGGGTATAAGCTTATATAGTTATGTTTACAAATTAAACAAATAAAGGAATTTAAAACCATTTTTACACTGCTAAAACCTTGTCCCCAGTGCGTGAGTGACACCATACGGACACTGTTATATTTTAATCATGACTACACTTCGTGCACCTTATTCAAGGAACTTTTGGATCTTAAAACACTCCTTACAGCCTTAAGTGTAAGCCATGTTGCATGGATTTTTTTTTAATTTGTATTGTTGTATACAATTGAAAGTTTCTTTGGTTTCTTTGTAGTAGTACAAGTCTTAATATATGAAATAATTACAGGCCCTAGAATGGTTCGTATCGTTGACGCCCAGCTTAGTGACTCATTACTAGAATTTACATACAATATATTCATTTCATAGGGATATTTTCTAGGGGAAAAAATAGCCACTGAGGAGGGGGGTGTAATCAAAGGGAATGGGACTGAGATTTCCACCAGTATGTTGAAAGAAAGGCACTGATAATTTCATAGGCCTATATTGAATTACCAAGGCAACATTAGCTAAAATGCTTTTAAAATCTATTAAAACCCATAAAAAGAGCCAAATTATTGAATCAAAATCGGGTAAACATTGTTCATTTTACAGCGTTTTGAATTCAGTCATCAAGATGGTACATGTACTATTTTTGTATATGTAAATCCTTTGTAATTGATTTACCGAAGTATATTGCAGCAAATTCTGTTTAATTTGTTTTGGAGTCTTTACCGTACTTTTAATCAAATTCTAGCAGGAACAGACTATTCCATCGTTTTCCTTGACCTGCTGACTGAAATTTTAGAAGAAAAAAAATGTTAAAGAATTGCATAAAGGGTGTGATCCAATCACCTAAATTTGTGTGATAAGTACAATTCTTCAGACGTTAATTAGCGATAATTTAAAAGCTAACAGTGATATTTAAAAAAAAAAGGTCTGCTCTGAGCTCTCTTAATATACAATATAGAAATGTCAATATACTTTTAAGTTTGCATTCTTTCATAGCTATTTGTCATAAAAGTTCACTCAAAGTGAACGGTGTGAAATGAACAATTTTAAATGACTCTTTGACGTTTAATTTCTATGAAGATTATTGAAATCTCTTTGATCTATGTTCAGGGTATCAATGTCAATTAATTTCGCGTCAAAATGGCGGATAGATTTAACAGATTTAAGTCATGCGCGGTGAGAGGGGTAAATGGATTTTAGATTTTAGAACATCTAAAAATGTTAAATTATCAGACATACAATCTAAAGAAATCTTGAAAAGCGTTTAATTTTAATGTCACTTAAATGGCGGCGCTGCTTGAGATCCAGGGCACAGATACATAATAATAAGGTAGATACCAAACTTTGAAGTCAAAGTGAGGCAAGGTGGGTTTTCATTAAAGCGTGCGTACACCGTGCGCATATGCTAGATTCTGCATTGAATATTCATATCTAAAAGTCTACTCAGTCGCACGTTCGAGTAGACTTACTTTTCCTTAATTTAGGATTCACTTTTGATTAAAAATGCAGTAATTGCTTGACAAAAAATGATTATTGTATCTTGATTATGTTTTTATTACCAAATAATAGAAAATATACGGAATTTCAAGTGAAATATTTACAGCACTTGTCTACCTTAACAGCTGACTGATCAGCTGATTTCCTAGGTGTTGTAGTGCGTTATTACATGTGTACTGGTACCACGTATACGTTTACGGAACAGTGTGTCGAATGATTTTAACGTTCGCTCGAGTAAATTCACGATATCAATCATAAGTATCCCGTGTACAGATGAATAGAGATGTTAGTAATATAATCCTGCCTTACAGAGGTCTTAAATGAGAGCCGGAGGTGCCAAGTGGCAACGTCACGTCACATGTGACCTAGCCTGCCTGCGCCTATAATTTGTATGGCCAGTGGCAGTACCTAGGCTAGTTTGGGAATTGAAGCCACTGTCGCTCAGCTTGCCTTCTGCTTCTTCAATTAAGATACCATCGCTATACTCTCCGGTTTCAAGCATGGCCTACTTTATCATAACAGACATTTGCCAATGTTTTTGTTTTTTTATATACTATTTTATCTGTGCTGGCCAATACGTTCAATTATTCGTGAGATATCACTGGTCCCCGATTTCCATGTTAGGGGCCTAAGCAGTAACACTGCACTTGTGCATGCTTAGGCCTAAGAGTTTCCTAGCAAACACTGTTTTCGCCTAGCATGACAAGCCATATGCATTTTATTTTTCAAAATTCGTCTTTTTATGTTTGTCACGCCGCTCGTATGAGGGCCTATACGCTGCAGAAAAACAAACAGCGCATTACCGGCATTCAGTGTTAATGTATACAGAGTGGCCCAGCGAAAGCCTTTATTAAGTTGTGGTTAAGGTACAGCTAAATTACAGTATACCTTTGTCAAAAAGCCTGAGAAGTAGTAAAAAAATTCTTAGTGTAGGTGAATGCCAATTTGTTGGACTTTGAATGAATAATTGTAAAACCTATTAATTTCATTCTCCAAAACACACACTGCTTCTTGTTAATGTGTGTCATTCCTTGGGATCACTGTCAATGTCTTCAACTACATGTCATATTAGGCCTACATGCTCTGGCTCACCAGAAACAAACCTAGACTCTTAGAGTGATAGTAAAACACTTTTACATGCAAGAAAAACCTACCTGAAGTTACTGATACATTATTGAAAGAAATAGTTTAGTTTCCATATAGCCCATGGATTATCATTATGAGGAAAGTTGCTCAGAGGTAATGGTATATCTCCTAGGAGGAAAAAATTGTTATTCTAAAAAAAGATTTTTGTGTGTGTTAGATTCTTGTGGTATTCACCTCTTGAATGGTTTTCTGATATTGATTTACTGCATATTAATTCAAAATAATCAGCTAAAGATAAGAAGTGGGCTCACTTCATAATACTGAAAGTATATGAAAAAAGTCAATTTCAAATACAATATGTAGGCTGACTAGTGAGAAGGTGAAAAAATGTCTTTCCTAGATGACAAAGGTTGACAGTGCCACATAATGGGATTTAATTGTCACATTTTCTTACAAATGAATAAAATGACATAGAAATAATATAATGACAAATTTCAAATGGTATTTTCATTTTCAAACAGTTACCAGTATTTAATTAATTAATCATTTTTATGACAATTTCAAACAGTTACCAGTATCTTGCACATTTAATCAATTTTCAAACAACCTTCAATTTAATCATTTTCCTTATCACCTACCACTTCAGTTTACCAGTCCATGGAAAGGTTGAATTATTAAATCACAGGTGAGAGTCTCATTTACAACAATTAAATTTTATATAAACCAATCATTTTTCCAGCAAGTCATGATCAGATCATGATCCTCCTGACTACATAGCTCATGAAGATTCTTATAAACTAATAAAGCAAATTAATCCTCTGAATGTACAACAGGTTGGTCATAATGGGATATCCCTCATGACATTTTCCTTCCATCTCACTGTTCTTCTGTATAGTTGTGCATCCCCATTCCCTTCATTGCAGGACTTCTAATATCTTATCCACATTTTGCCAAAACCAAATTAAGCTTATGACAAAGATGATGATAAACCACTTCTTTAAACGACTATGGACATCTAGCAAATTTAAGATATATGAAAGATCATGGAAATTCTGAGAAAATATATTTTTTTTTTTTGTAAAATGGCTTATTCAATTTTCAAGTTATGACTAAATAGTTTCAAGATTTGTTAATTTGTGCAGAATTTTGTGATATAGTAAGAGGAACACATCTCAAAATCTTTATGTAATTCTTTAAATTTTGTTCTTCAAATTCAGCTACTTGTTAATTTCAGAATGTCTTTTTCTAGATACATGATTCGGGATGTGACCAAGTTCCAAAACTTTTGCTCTAAGTCCAATGCTATATTTCAAACTACATTGACAGAGGAATAAAAAAAAAAAGGTTTTGCCAAAGGTAATGAAGGATCCTTCCCCATTGATGTCACAGATTATGGTGAAATAACAGCTAAAAATTAAAATGCAGTAAATTGGTCAATTTTTAACCAATTTTAATGGAACGTTTTGCTATTTTAACAGTTTACATCATATTTTAAGCCAATTAAGCCACCCATGTTGCCTCTAGATGTCCATAGTCCTTTAAAATTGATTTGGTTGCTAAATCAAAATCTGTTTATTCTCTTTTGAACTTGTAGCCAAGGTTAATATGCTTCTATTAAGGTTCATCTAAATTGGATGCACACCTTCATTTACTCACATTCAATATAGGGGAAAAGGTTCAAATAATTACTTCAAAGCTTATAATTGTCATTGTCTAATAAGATTCTGCTTCCAATGGTCATTGTTAAATTATAATTTGTGGCTGTCAAAGTAAATAAGTTTTAATTCCATGCGCTCAATGGTATACACAAACTATGAAGTAATGTCATCTGTTTTTTCAGTTTGTTCAATTAACTGTATATGTTATTTTTGTACAGCCTGTAAGGACATTCACAGCCTCATAGAGAAATACTTCAGTCACATTTGGATTTGACATTCAAAATGGTTAACAAGCATTCTGTTCCATAGAAAGATACTGGGAAAAGGAGGGGGGGGGGGGGACTTTTACTAAAAGTGGTAGTTATGTGCAACCCATCAACTGAAAACTACACTCTAAAAAAGAATGGTCAAATTTGACCACAATATGGTCAAAATTTGACCAAGTGAGGAGTGAATTATGCACCGAACCATATGTGGTCAAATTTGACCAAGTTAGCGTGGTCAATATTTTTGACCAAGTCAACTTGGTCAAATTGACCACATATGGATCGGTGCATAATTCACTCCTCACTTGGTCAAATTTGACCATTAACACTTGGTCAATCTGTTGACCACTGCAGTTTGGTCAAATCTTCTGACCATTTTGTGGTCAAATTGACTACAAAAATGGCTCCAGTTGACTAAATCCTTGGTCAAATTAAAATACTGTTCTACAAAAAAACAGTAACAACACAATGTTTTAGTTTGGAATTGTTTAATTTCATAAAATTCCTGGGTAACCGTTAACGATACAATAATGGTTTTCTCTATAATACAGATAACAGAGAAATGAAAATATTACTACATTTACTTTAAAAGATGTGCAAATTAAAATCTTCTGAGTACTCCATTGAACCTGAAATTCAAGGCACATGAGCATGTCAAGTTGTCAGCATCGGAAATGATTAGTAACTTTTATATTAATATCTGGTGATAATTATCAACTATGTCCAACTAGCCATAAACTATGATTCAAACATCAAAACAAAGTTTCTATTCCAACTTAACTTACGATTTGTTTATGAAGCCTTGTGAAACTATCTTTAAAATGCAGTAAAAAAGTCCGGTACAAACATAAATGGTTGCAATACACTGGGCCTCAAGTTACAACATATTGGTATTTCATGAATTTAATAGACTTTAGAAGTTTTCTAATTTTGCCTCTACATGTTGAGATGTCCACACAACAACAAAATTATTCAAATTATAAGTTAGTCTACTCTCATGTATAAAATTGTCTGTTGTAAAACTGTCATATCTCTTCAGGCCAAATGCGAGCAAGTGTCATACTTCTTTTATAATGTATAAAACTAATCAGTATCTTCCTAAAAAGACATTAAGTTTTTCTGCAATTGACATCACATTCTAAGAAAGACTTCATTTTCTGTAAAATTGTACCCTCAAAAAAAAAACTGCCTGGACATGTACATAACAATTTCTATGTGATTAAATGAACATAAAAAATCTCAGCAGTTCAGTCTTTATAATTTCCAAGCTAACACTTTTAGTTCTGAAATAACACATAATAAATGTTTTGAATTGATTTTTTACGCATGACACAATTTGACTGACATAAAGATTAAAACTGTTTCAAATGACTGAGAGAGCCATGCATGGCAGAGGATAAAAACCAATGGGCTTACTTAATATGTGGATCTCCCTGGTCATACTGTACATACAACCTTACATACAAATTTGCATATTAAGACTACAACATCAAAAATCTTTATGGTCTATGGATGCATAGCAATTTGTATACTGATTAAAATAGCTTTAAAATCTTAGCACATCAGTTTTTGTTAATTTTGAAAACAGCATAAAGTTTTGGAACTTTTTCACTCTATGGGAACAGTCCACTGTCCACCCAGTCCAACATCACAAAATCTTTGTGTAATTCTTTCAGTTTATTTCCCACTTTACTGTCCATTGAAATTATTAGAAGCCTATTCCTCCAAAGAATTCGATGGAAGGTATGGTAAGCACTCAAATTTACTGCAACTTTTACAAAAAAATAATGCTAAAGAATTTTAAAAAGAACAATTTACATAAGAAAATACCAAGGGCACCAATACATCAAAAACTAGAATTATAGCACACTGCAGAGCACATACCTCTGCCCTCTTCATTCCCCACCGAATACAATCTTCCTCAGAAACCCTCGATCCAACAAGTTGTAACCCCAAACAATCTATTTCTCACTGTTGATCTGTATTGCCATTTACATTCTAAACACTTGAGGATTATCACATTTTCAGTGTAATTCAGGCTAAGCATTCATTGTTTGAGCTCTATACAAGGTAGATTCACATTCCATCATTTTCATTCATGGCAGAAACCAATTGTTTTGATTTCATTGATACCAGAAACCACTTCACTTGATTTTCTTTGAGTGCAGAAAATTCATTGTATGGCTGTTCTTTCATGGCATGAGTTCATTGTTCAGCACATTCTATTGAAAGTTTCAACTAAGTGTTGATAAATCTTGCCATAAAATATCCCCACCCTCCATTTTGCCCTTCCCTATTCCAATACGTCCCAAATTTTAAACACTTCTTCCTAAAGCAGAAAAATCCAAATCCAGTCATCAGTTCTACATATATATTGATGACAGACAAAATGTCCCCACCCCATTTGCACTCTTTCCCTGTTCTAATATCGCTCAAAATTTAATCACTTCTTTCTTAAGCAAGAACAAAACCACACACCAAAATTAATCAAAATCCAGTGACTACTTTTTGAGATATGATGATGACAAACAAACTCACCCTAAAACATCCCCACCCCTCACTTTTTGCCCTTCCCTACTCCAATACGTCCCAAATTTTAATTTTAATCACATCTTTCTAAAGCAGTAACAAAACCACACAAATTTTGATCCAAATCCAATCATCAGTTCTTGAGAAATCTTGATGACAGACAAATTGTCCCCACCCTCCCCATTTTCACCCTTCCCTTATTCCAATATGTCTCAAATTGTAATCACTTCTTTCTTAAGCAGTAACAAAACCACACACCAAATTTGATCAGAATCCAATCATCAGTTCTTGAGATATCTTGATGACAAACAACAAACAAATGGAGGCGAAAACATAAAATTACCTATAGCTATAAAAGTTTATATTTTTATGTCTGAAAATTCAAAAAGCTGTAAAACGGTCAATTTCTTTATTGATTTTGTGATAATTTTTAAACCATTTATAAATCAATTTAGTTAACGTTGCCTTTTAAATGTTCATACACCTGCAAAATATTAAAATGGGAATTTTGTTTCCATTTACAGTTGATTTTAAACTTATCAGCTAAAATTCTTCAACAATACATGAAAGTTCTTTTCGATACAAATCGCATCAATCCCTAATGTACTTAGAACGATCCTCTGTGTACCTTCAGTAATGGGTTACTCTAGCGACAAGCGTCCACTCCATTCTAATGACCACTGTTGGTCTACCCTTCAACATATTCTTTGAGCTGTATTGGTGTTTCATGAGATATTACCGCACTTCATAGGCTAGGCTAGATCAGCATCTGTTAAAAAAATGACAATAAATAAATATTTAGAACAATTAAAAATCATTAATGAAATTTAATGTCTATGGACGTGTAGAGGCAACATTACCTAAATTGCTTAAGAATATATTAAAAACCGTTATAGGAGCAAATAATATCATCAAGATTGGTTAAATGTTAACCATTATACAGCATTTTTAAATCTGTCATCAATTTGCATTTGCATATTTCTGATTTTAATCATCTTTCAACCAGTAGAAATTGCTATATGTCCATAGACCTTGAAATAAAATAAAAATGCATTTTCATAAAGGGCCTTTTTTTGTATTGTTTTCTTTTTCCATAAGTGCAAATTAGCACTAATAAATGGCATTTGATTAATTTAAGAGAAATGGTTATTAAAAGTCTTGCCATGTATTGACTTAGCACCATGGTTAGACCTTTTGCCATATCATCAAGATTTAAAGCATTTACAATCTGACAATAGAGTAACTACTACCATTTATAAATTATTTTAAAGTCATGCTGACTTTTTCTAAGTGACACAAATTTTCAAACTTTCCATCTTATAACCAGGAAACAACACATCAATTTTGTTCATGAACTTGTTGTCCTTTCTCTATTACTCTCATCTCGATCTTGGGGTGGAGGGAAGTCCATATTTGAGGTACATATATCAGCGACGTAGGAAGATATTTGACATTGGGGGCCAGATTTGATATTTGTCCTAACAAACCTACAAAAATGTAGAAGTCTTATCATGGTAAAACTATTTGTAAGGGAGGAGAAGGAAAAAAGGGAGGGGGGTCGTAAAATTATTTGAAATTTGGGTTTCCTGAAAATGGATTGAGGACATTTCACAAAAATTGAAGCAAATTTCCTAAAAATTGATGAAAACTTCCCAAAATGAAACAATTTTCTAAAAATGAAGATTTCACAAAAATTGTAAGGAAATTTACCAAAAATTGATGAAATTTTCCAAAAAGAAACATTTCACAAAAAATTAAAAATTTCACAAGAGTTGTGAAAATTTCCTGAAAACAAAAAGATTTCCCAAAAATAAAGGAAATTTCCTGAAAATTGAAAAAATGAAACAATTTCCAAAAAATTAAGGAAATTTCACAAGAGTTGATGCAAATTTCCCAAAAAAAAGAAGATATCCTTATAAAATAAAAGAAATTTCCCAAAATTGAAGCAAATTTCGTAAAAAAAACTTTCTGAAAATAAATTCCGGAAAATTGAAATTTTTCCAAATTTTATAAAAAAAATTGAAGGAGATTTCTCGAAAATTGAAGATTTCTGGAAGAAAAAAATGCCATGATAGAATCTGACTCTTCAAAATCAATTTGTTAGACCTTGTCATACTGCAGATATGGTTTTCAGTTGATGGGCTGCTCACCCCTACAACTTTTAGTATGAGTACCCCCTCCCCTCCAGCATCTTGTGTCACCCACTACATACAGAAGATAAGAAGATATAAATCATAAATCCTCTGCAATTCTGCATGGTTTGAAATGGCCTGAATGACATACATGCTTGTCCACCATCAAAAACTAAGAGGATATATGTGGCATGTAGAATTGTAAAAATATATATATATGAACATTTAACATGTGTTTAATACCTGTGGTGATAAGTCTTCCCATACCATTCTGCAAATTCCAAGTTGTTGTTCAAGATAACCCAATACCAAATGATTGTCAGTGCCTCTGGAATACCTGTAAATGTATGAATAAACATGGATAAATAAACAAGTACTGTATCATGATTAAATACTCTTCTGGTGCTTGTATATGTACATTTCTGCAATAACATCCTTTAATATTTCATCGAATCGATGGTCCATGCTTTGGTCCATCAGGAAACAGGTGATAATGTGGCGAAAATGATCTCTTTTCGACTTCTGTGGCTCTATATGCCTCTTGACCGCCTTCAATGATAATGAAGTGCTAAATAGTCCACCATTGATCACAGTATGTAAGGATTTGAAATTGTCCTCCTCTGAGGGCTGTTCATGAAAGGGATTTTTTTACTGTAGCTCAAGCAGGCCTATAAATAAATCCTGAGTTCATGTTATGTAAAAATATATAGTACCATTTTGTTTGTTACAACTTCCAAGTCTATTCGCAGATATGTATTGCAATGGAGATGAACACGTGAACAAGTACATACCTGAAATATTCATCAATTGAAATTGGAAAGGATTCCTGCAGTCCAGCCCCCATCAAGATACTTTTCTATCGATGCAATTAGCTGCCAAAGAAAAAGATGTATTGTTTTTAAGCTGCAGTACATGGACTGAATACTTTCATTCTGCTTGGGAGGTGAAATTGGGAAATTCTTAACATCAAATTGAAAAATTAGGTAAAACTAAAGAGAAATTCGGTAAAATAAAACAATTTGTTTAAAGTTATAGAAAAAAAATTTAATTTGTGTGGAATATCTAAAACAAGAGTGTACACTAAAACTGAATGTGGGTTAAATCTGTGGCAGTTTGCTTTCTAGTGTTGTTTCATTAATAAAAGAAGGTACTCTAGTTTCATTGAGGAGTCAAAGTTTGGTGTTTCAATAAAACTTTGAATTTTCATATGATCACAAAAACCATTTATACATCAAACTTTGTTATATCTTCTGTCATAACTATTTGATTACACTCAACAACACTACAGCAGTATTAAATGAATCAGCATCATGAAATAAAAACGGTGTGTCTTTTATCATTTTCATGTCAGAACTTGCTCCAAATTCACTAAAAGACAGTTTCATCCGCTTCTATTTCACCATAATATGCATCCTCTCATTTTGGATTTATGTCATATGACATCACTTTAATGTTCACTATTGTACTTATCATACCTTTGGAATTTTGGTAAACTGCATCTTCATAAAAACCCTCCTTGGTACTCTATGACAAGGTTAGGCCTATATGGTAACATCTTGCTCTGTTTGCTGTATGTCCTTCATCCTGCATTATAATGAAAATGATAGGTTGCTTAACTTTAATTTCTAAACATTGTGCTAGTTGCAAGTAGGTTATTTATTAAATATAGCTTATTTATTAAATATAGCTTTATCAATTTTATTTAAAATATATCAGTCAGCTTACTGTTGTGCATCAAGGTGTACTATGATATTCAGATCAAACCCTGATCAAATCAAGTCTCATTCTGGATGGGAGAAGCTACTTATTACGACAAAATAAGTGATACATTTATTCTAAGAAGTCACATAAAGGTCAGTTGTAATGTGGGTACAAACAGTGGCAGTTTGATAACAAGCTTGTTTGCATTGTTTCATAATTTACACAAGGTACTGTATATAATCTTCCATGGGGAGTCAAGTTTTCGTGTTTCTGTGAAAATTGAAGTTTCATATGAACACTCAATTCAATTTTTTTACAAATTTAGTCACAAATTTAACGACACTCAACTAACCTGTAAAGAATCAACAGTATGAAATAAAAATGGTGGTTTATATGATCTTCATTTCAGAGCTCCAAATTCACTAAAGAAATAGTTTCACCGTCTTGTGCTTCACCATCTTGTGCATCCTCTTCATTTTGGATTTATGTCATATGACCAGTGGCGTGTTCAGTGGGGGTCATTGGGGTATAAATAGATTGGGAGTTCCACTTCAGATAATGAATAAGAGACGTAAGACAAGTAATAGTTTCCATAATATAATGTTGGACTGTCCGATGAAGCGTGTTGACGATGTGATTACATGGTGATGAAAGAGGATGATTCAGATGGTACATAATCTGAAGTAGGTTTATGATGAGTATTGATACGCATGGTGATGAGGATGATAAACTAGATCTCACATTATTACAGGAAACTTGCCTCCCCCCACCCCCCCCTCTGTGAAATTCTGTATGTAAATGTAAGTAGCGGAGTATACCAGTACACAATATGCTATACAACATATTAGGGAAATAAACGATGAAAAATAAATTGATCATAAATTTGGTTCATCTTCAGTTTTCCAGAAATTTCTTTAATTGTCAGGATTTTTTTTTAATTTTTGGGAACTTTTATTCTGCTACTTTCATTTTCGTGCAATTTTTTCTGATCTTTCAAGCAATTGTCTTCGATCTTCCAGGAAAATTTTAAAGAAAAATCTTTTATTTTCAGGAAATGTTACCAATTTTTTTTAAATAGTTACACAAATTTTCAATAATTGTATCAAAAGTTGCAATAAATTGACCAAATTTTCTTTCATTTTTTCAAATTTATATTAGTAATATCCCAATTATACCTAAAAATCAGGAAGGTGAAATCAGAATCCCCATCGCTTCCTATACGCCTCTGCATACAGCCCTTTTCCGATAATTACCATTTGTCTCACCCCTACTTTTGTGCCAGATTTGGAAGGCACATGCTAATCTATTTACATAATCTAGGCTTTTTTTCAGTCGTCGTGCCTTTGGAAAACTTTTTCTACAGCCGACCAAACGTTTCGCGAGTAAGCGAACGGCAAAAGCAAGTAAGCTATGCTTATTTTCATGTTTTAGCTCATTATTCTGAAATATTGAAAAAGAAAATAATTAATTGCAATTGTTAAGTCATATTAAGTGCTTAGAAAGAAAACTAAGCCCCGAATATAATCTCAAATGATTCGAGAGTGAAGACATTCACTGTCTTACTAAACTCCACAGTGTGGCATATACACCTATTTCAAAAGGTTGCACCTTCAAGCCATTAATCATTTGGGACTTCTGTCTATTAAACGTTAGGCTTACAACTGCAAAACGATACATGAATGTGGCGATTAGTTTGAAAAATTAGTATCTCAATCTCAGTTGTAATTTCGTCACCACGTACAATAACGTATAATAACAAGGTAACATTCACAGGTGTTCCTAGTGTTATGGCAACCTATATACTTAATACATTATATATGTATTAAGTATATAGGTTACCATAACGTTAGGAACACCTGTGGTAACATTAGAGTGATTGAAATTCGGGTCACTATCGTTAACCATAGGCCTTATGGCATGCCTAAATTTACGCCTAACGTTAGGCCCTAATATGTAATAACATAATAAGATGACAGGCGAAGAAGGACCATATCACATCATATAAAGCCCAAAGACGGGCCACAAAAGAAAATTACAGTAAACGTAAAGATGCCCAAAGTTAGTAAAAAACTTTTATAAAAGTTCTTAATTTTAAATACTTTTTTTTAATGAATGAATTAAACAAATTACTTGGGGCCTACCTCACAGCATAATACTATTAGCAAATTTCATGGAGTTAAGCTGATGTAGGTATACAGTTGTAGGCCTAGTAACTAGCACTACACTAACTTATAAACCAAAGTTAAACAATGTATCATTTTCATCTTTTCCTTATGATGCAGGATGAAGCATGACAATGCTACATAAGTCTTACCTTGCAACAGCCTGCCAAAGAGGGAAGTATTATTTTGAAGATGCAAGAGGGTAGATTACCAACATTCTGAAAAGTTTCATTGAAACGTGTACTGTTTATTATGAACTACACCATAATTTATTAACACCCTCTTGGCACATTTGACTCTGACTGTCGCGGTGCCGTTAAACATCAACAAACCAAACCAAACCAGTTATAAACATTTTTTAGGTGATCATTCAAGTGGCCTCATATGCCGTATTCATCTTTCGATGCCAGGGGGTGGGGGAAAATGGTAATTATTGGAAAAGGCCTGTATGCAGAGTATGCATTGATGTGTTGTTTTCAGGTTATACAGTTCGGGAGCAACCCAAAAAACTGGGTACTTTAAAATACCCAAAAAATTGGGTACTTTTATGTATTACGTCATCGCATGAGTCTACTCATTTGACTAGCCTACACTAAACATATGAGGTTTCTCATTTTCCGCTCCGGATTGTCAAAAATTTCAATAGACATCCTGAAATTTTGGAGACTGGTAGTAAATAGATATTCAAAACTTTTTGCCGCTGCTTTTTGAAATTCACGGTTGCCTCGTTGAGAAAATTAATAAAACAGACTACAGGCAGTCTGCTTCGTTCATTTTCTCAAAATTGCGAATGTGAATTTCAAAAAGCAGCGGCAAAAAGTTTTTGATATCTAATTACTTTCAGTCTCCCAAATTTCAGAATATCCATTGAAATTTTGGACAATCCGGAGCGGAAAATGAGGAACCCCATATGTTTAGTGTGGGCTAGTCAAATGTGTAGGCTCATGCAATGATGTAATACATAAAAGTACCCAATTTTGGGGGTATTTCAAAGTACCCAGTTTTTTGGGTTGCTCCCGAACTGTTATAAAATGGAAAGTTTGTGTGAAATTTGTGTCACTAAGAAAAAGTCAGCATGACTTTAAAATAATTTATAAATTGTAGTAATTGCTTTGTCAGAGTGTAAATGCTCTAAATCTTGATGATATGGCAAAAGGTATAACCATGGTGCTAAGTCAATACATGGCAAGACCTTAAACATTTCTTTTAAATTAATCAAATCCATTTATTAGTGCTAATTTGCAATTATGGAAAAAGAAAACTATACAAAAAAGGAAAACGCATTTTTATTTTCATGTCTATGGACATATAGCAATTTCTACTGTTTGAAAGATTATTATAATCTGAGCAGATTAGATTTTTCAATTTTGAAAGAAGCAATTTTAGTTTTAGAGATACAGTTGATCAAAGTTTGATCAGTTTTTGAATTGATGCTCAAATTCGTTATGTAATTTGTTTTATTTTTTTCCTAAATCATAGCTACTGATAATTACTGATTATCAATTTGCAACAACCGGAGAAATAGTAGTGCCCAAAATTGCAGCTGCACCAGATATGACGTACAAAACCATCATGAATAATCATTGTGAAGTACACCTTACGGATATCGGATCAACATATTGTTTGTTTTATATGTCTGCAAGACCAGAAGAGACAGACATTAATTTTGCCGAAGAAAATCTAGCAATGTCAAAAACTGCAGTTCTGCCGAACAAGACGTCAAATACACTATTAGAGACTATAACTGAGGTTGCAACGGATACAATGTTAAGTGGTACAATGGGTCAACAGTACAAAACAAGTGCCCAAGACATTTGCACTTCATCTCAATTGCTTGCATAACGAAGGAACACGAGTTTAGACAAGGAATATCTCGCAATATCTGAATCTACGGCTGTTCCAGGAGAAATATCTAATGGTATCATGGATATTCAGCACGAGGCAGTCTACACAGATGTGAGAGCAAACGTCGAAAAATGTGTACTAGTGCCCGAGTATACCGTTATAATGCCCAAGATGATGGCACAGAGTGAGCCAGAACTGAACAATCAAGACGGTAGAACAACCACACATCTGTTTGCACCAACTGGCGAAACAGACATGAGGTTTGCCGAAGAATATCTAGTAGTGGCCGAATTTACAATTCCAGATATGCTAGTACCTGAAAATGTTGTTTAACCCGCGATGATGGAAAATACTGAGCCAGAGCCAAACTATTCAGGTACAGGAACGACGGCACATCTGTTTGCATCAACTGACAAAGCAGACTTAAGTTTTGCAGAAGAATATTTAGTAGTACCCTAACCTACAGTACTTGCACCAGACATAGCTTCCAATATAACAGTAAGTGAAAAATCCGTTACAATCGAGATGGCGTCAAAGATTGTTGTGAATAACGAGCCAGAACCAAACTACGTAGGCGTAGGAACGACCGAAAATTTTGTTCACATCAACTGGTGAAATGGACTTGAGTTTTCAGAAGAATATCTAGTAGTGCTCGATCAAACAGTTAAACCAGACGTTACTTCAAATACTGCAGTGACTGAAAAATTCCATTGCAACCGGCTTGGTGTCAAACATTGTTGTGAATAACGTGCCAGAACCAAACTACCCAGGCATAGGGATGACCGCACACCTGTTTGGTAAAACTGGCGAAATAAACATCAGTTTCGCCAAAGAATATCTAGTCGTGACAAAACCTACAATTGCGCCAGCTATTCTAGTGCCTGAACAAACCGTTAAACCCAAAATCATGCCAAATATTGTCGTGAATGATAAATCAGAACCAAACTACCTAAACGAGGGAACTACCACACACCGGTTGTATCAACTGGCGAAACACACATGAGTTTTGCGGAGGAATATCCTAATGTGCCTGACCCTACAATTGCACCTGCCGAAGAATACCCAAATGTGCACGAACCTGCAGTTTCACCAGACAAGTGCCCAAGTACGCTTATACCTAAAAATGCTGTTGAACCCAATTTGAAGACAAATTATGTCGTGAATAATGAGCCAGAACCAAACTACCCAGTTACAGGAACAAGCGCACACCTGTTTTCATCAACTGGCGATATAGACGTTAGTTTTGCCGAGAAATATCTATTTGTAGCCGAACCTGCAGTTGAACCAAGCCTCTCGTCAGATACCCTTGTGCCTGAAAATACCTTTATACCAGAAATGATGGCAAATAATGTTTTGAATAATGAGTCACAACCACAATACCATGAAATGGGAAGGACTGCACATGTATTTGCATCAACTGGCGAAACAGACTTGAATTTTGCAGAAGAATATCTAATAGTGCTCGAACCCACAGTAGCATAAGATGTTACGTCAAATACTCGAGTGCCTAAAAATGTTGTTGCAACCGACGTGATGCCAAATAATGTTGTCAATAATGAGCCACAGCCAGACTACTCAGGCGTGGGAACAGCCACACATCTGTTTGCATTAACTGGTGATACAGACATTAGTTTGGCAGAAGAATATCTAATAGTGCCCGAGCCCATAGTACCATAAGATGTTACGTTAAATAGTCGAGTGCCTGAAAATGTTGTTGCAACCGACGTGATGCCAAGTAATGTCGTGAATGATGAGCCACAGCCAGACTACTCAGGCGTGGAAACAACCACACATCTGTTTGCATCAAGTGGCGATACAGACATTAGTTTTGCCGAAGAATATCTGAAAGTGCCCGAACCTGCAATTGCACCTGCCAAAGAATACCCGAAAGTGCACGAAGCTGCAAACTCACCAGACGTTATGTCAAATACTCTAGTATCTAAAAATGCTGTTGAACCCAATATGATGACAAAAAATGTCTTGAATAATAAGCCAGAACCAAACTACCCAGTTGCAGGAACAACCGCACACCTGTTTGCATCAATTGGCGACAGTTGGGCCAATCCTGTCGTCAAATACTCTAGTGCCTAAAAAAGCCGTTATACCCAAAATGATGGCAAATAATGTTTTGAATAATGAGTCAGAACCAACATACCATGACATGGGAAGGACTGCACATGTATTTGCATCATTGGCAAAACAGACTTAAGTTTTGCAGAAGAAAATCTAGTAGTGCCCGAACCTGCAGTGGCATCAGACGTTACGTAAAATACTCCAGTGCCTGAAAATTTCGTTGCAACCGAGATGATGGTGTCAAACAATGTCGTGAATAATGAACCAGAAGCACAATACCCAGTTGCAGGAACGACCGCACATCTGTTTGCTAAAACTGGCGAATCAGACGTGAGTTTTGTCGAAGAATTCTTAGTAGTAGCCGAGCCCGTAGCTGCACCAGACATGACGTCAGCTATCCCGAGTGAAGAAAACAAAGCAAGCCGAAAAGATCTTAAATTCACAGCTCATCTGTTCCCATCACAAGGGAAAACAGACATAAGCTTTGCTGAAGAATATATAGTGGCGCCTGAAGCCGCAGCTGCGCCAGACGTCACATCAAGTACCCTTGTCAGTGACGAGTACACAACAAGCCGAACAGATAGTGGATCAACACTTCATCTGTTTGCATTAGAAGGGGACACAAACATGAGTTTCGCTGACGAATATCTAGCAGTACCCGAATCTGCAGTGGCGCCTACTTTGAATGAAAAACACAACACAAACCGCACAGATAGTACATCAACCATATGAACGGCTCATCTGTTTGTACCAGAAGGGGACATGGACATGAATGTTGCTGAAGAATATCTAGTAGTACCTGAACCCGCAGCTGCACCAAATGTGAAGTCAAGTACTCTGATCGGTGACGAACCAAGCACCACGGCGAAGATGGCATGAATAATCAGCAAGAAGAATGCCCCACAGCTCACCTGGTTCCAACAACAGCGGACGCATACATGATACATGTGCAAAGTGGTCTGTTAACCCCTGAAGCAACAGTCAAACCCGGTATTGCGTTAGACCCTCACAAGCAAAACCAGCCCAAAGTGAATCCCATAGATACAACCACAACCCCTTTAGCTGCAACAGCAGGCGATTATGATTCAGATTTTTGTCGAAAAAATACAGTGGTGCATGAAATTGCCGTGTCACCCAAAATGACATCGACGAATCGATGAAAAATCAGCACGAAGCAAATCTAAGTGATGTCGGAACAACGCTCAATGTGTGCGCATCATCAGAGGTACCAGGCAACGATGGCAATGACGAGACAAGGCTGAAAGGTGAAGTTGAATCACAAAACCTTGATGAGTTTTTTTGATATCTGCTGAAGAAGGAACGTCATCAGTGCCAGTCGATATCGCAGGAATTCCCAAAAATGGCATGAAATTTCCCGCCTATTTGTTTTACGTCAATGAGATTAAATTAACACAATCACCAAAAATTGTTAAATGCGAAAGAAGCAAAAGATTACATTTACGTCAGACAAAAAAGGGAGCTGTAATAAGGAAGAGCGAAATTGCAAAGTCTAACAAACAGACAAAGCGATTTAAAACGAAAGTGTTTCTGCAAATGCAGAATGGTTTATGAGCGATGCAATCACCGACCGGTCAGCAACAACGTGGTCATCTTACCTAGATGACCATTTGGAAGAGCTGAACCAGCTTATGAAATCCACACGAAGTAAATTGACGGAGACCTTCACCCATGTGCGCAATGGGCATACGACCAATGAGAAGCAGCGTAAGACGCATCATGCATCTACAAAGTCAGGTCAAAAGAAGTCATACATTTCCGATTCATGGCCTAAATCAAAACCGACTCCACAAAAAGAGTTGCGGTATGAGAGATGATGTCCGTCGTCCTAAGAAGACAATGACCAAGAAGACAATGACTAAGAAGACAATGACCAAGAATGATGACCACCTCGAAAAAACGAACTATGAAAAAGTTGTTGCTGATGTGTGTAATAGGTTGCGGAGTAGCGGAATTACTGAAATGATCAAAAACGGGCTTACAATGAAGTGGTTAATACCATTATTGAATGTGACAGACATGACAGATGTAACCATCGACACTAATTCGCCGTCGGAGTCTAGTGAGCAGAAAAATGACCATCGACAAATATCGAGGTAAGAATATCCTTCATTTTGTATACTCTCTTAAATTTTCTATATCTAGATGCGTAACATGAAGGAGGGAGTTTTCCTTTCAAATGGATAACAACATAGCATCTTTCTATTTAGCATATCGAACATGTTTAACTTCTTTTCAAATTTAAGTAGGTCTTCTAAGTGTATCTTTACATAGTGCAGAAGCTCAACTGTGTTAACACCCAAATAGTTTTTTTTTTTTTTTAAAGGAGGGGGACTCCTTAATTTTTGTAGAAATGAAATAAAACAAAAGAAATGTCCTTGTTATGATTTATGAACATAAATTACCAGTTATTTGAAGGTCCATCATTTTTCTCTATATGCTTTAACCAATAACGAACGTTATCTTTATTTTTATAACGAACGCTATATTCAAACGCAAACGATCTGTCGATCGCCACAGAGCGCTCCAGCGGCTCGTTTCAATCACGCAATCCTCACACTGCCAAACACAATCAGGCGCCGCCCGAATCTGCCGCTATAGTCGGATAGCAAAAAGCTCCGACTACGGAATACGTTCCCCACATCTCACAGAGAAAATATCAACCATTTAGATTTTGATCAAAATAGTTTTTAAAATAGCATAATAGAGTTAAAGTTTCGGGCATGAAGAGTTGATAACAATCTATATGTTGAAATCCAGAGGAAGTAATGATGATAATTCATCTTTTTTTCTGTAATTCTTTAATTCCCTCAACTGCAATTAATAGGTAATGGTTATAAGATAATGAATTCGGTTGGACTATACATAAACATATGCAAAAATAAATGTTGTGATCCTCCATATCCCCTAAACATACACCTGCAGCTTTAAATTTCAAGACATTCCCAATTTACCCCTCATTTTTCAATTAGGCATTTAACTCTTCCTCCGAAATGCAATTGTCAACATCGATCCTGCCCCTCCCCCCTAGCCTCCCTCTCACAAATCTCAAACCTGTATTGAGGCCCTGTATTTGATATATAAATAATAAATGGATTACAATCAAACATTTAATTTCCTTCTCTTTTGTTGTATTTTTTTAGTCATGGACGAGGAATCTGCATCGACAAAGCGCAAAATTACGCAACAGAAAGACAAGACGCAACTAATACATCTGAAATTATGAAAAGTTTTTTTTTCCAAGAAACAATCTTCTGGTACTAAATACAAGGAAATATCCAGTACCCGAAAAGCTGAAACATGCAGTACCAGAAAAGCTAAAACATGCAGTACCAGAGAAGCACAAACATGCAGTACCCGAGAAGCTGAAACATGCAGTACGCGAGAAGCTCAAACATGCACTACCCGAGAAACTGACTCAAAGCAGATAGATCCAGGGGCGTGCAGTATCACACCACAAGATGTGGCAGCTTACTAGGGTTCAGCAAAATCAAAGAAGAAGAGATATCGCCGGTCTACAAAGCCTTGCTTCCAAGTCAAAATCTAAGAAATATAAACTTGTTGAAGCTTAGAAGAAAACTTGTATAGTTTATTTAAACAAAGACACTAGCCTGCTAGCAGTATGAATCAACGTGTTAAATTTAGGAAGAATACAAATTTAAATTTTGATCATTAGTTTGATTTGTATACTGTTTTATATTGAACTTTACATAAAATCTGAAATCTAGATGAAATTACACAAAAAGATATTACATGAAAAAAGATCATCAAACAAATCATTTTTAATATATATTTTTGATATGATACATTGAGTACAACAATTGAATATAATGAAAGAAAATTTAAAAACATTTTCGTATTTCTTACAATTTTAACAAGATAAGGTAACCTTAAGAATAACAACACGAGAATCCTTTATTGATAAAATTAAAGAGAAGATATAAGGTCAAGATAAAATTTATGTTATTAAAGGCATTTCATGTCAATTCACTTTTCTGCCCATACGCCATTTTGAAGCTGAAGCATCAGATCAACGTAATATTTGTTGTCCTAGTTTGCCATGTGTGTATTTTTTACTAATATAATATTTTATAAATTCTTTTTGCTCATTTTGCGTACATCGTTTGAAAGTCTAAATACTAAATATGCAAATATCAAAACTAAATATCAAGACTAAATATCAAGACTAAATATCAAATTAAACATCAAACTAAATGCATATTTCTGTCGTCACAGGAGGAGCTCTTGTCCATTTTGTTGTGCATTGATGTCCATTTTTTAACTTACTGGTAAATAATGACATTCCTTGATTGGTATTATAGACGCAGGGGCACCAGAAAGAGCTTCAGATTGGTGGGGCAAAAGATAATTGTTTGAGTATTCGTGCCATGCGATACAATCTCCCGGCTTTTGGCATTTAAAAATCCTTCAAGTTGATTAATATTGGGCTTTTTGTTTTTGAAGAAAACCATCGCTGACAATTATGGTCATATAGGAAACAAGTATGATCAACCAAATTTTAATGGGGCATATGTCCCACCTAACCACCCGTTCCGGCGTCTTTGAGATGTAAGACCTGGACGAGACGCATGGGTGGTGGAAGTAATTCAGTGCGTTGGGGGGGTAAGGAGGGGAGGCGGTGTCTCCAGTTAATATATTTCTTTATTTCAGATTTCTTACAGTCTAATGAGGATCTGAAACATGATTAGAGTCTTTGAGTTTAGTAAAGTGATCGATACCTACAAAGGTAAACTTAGGAGAATGTGTTCCGAATGTTAGAATTTCTTCGTGCGAGCAGAACATTAATTCCCTTATATATACGCAAATAGAGCATTTTCATATATGTTACTCTTAATCCTCTATGAAAGATTTTTGAGTGGATTTCGATTCATTGTTTTCAAACCTGCAAACTCTCAACAATGGAATACTTTCCTTATAACTTTTACAAGTTCATCTTCTGCCCGTCCGCCCTTTTTGAATCTATGGCAAGGGGAGTTCCCTCTCCCCCGTTGTCTGGTCGTTCCCAGGTATCCGCAATTACTGGTGAGAGGAACATGTATTCACAACTTAGAACTGGTGAAGTTCAAAAATAAGTATTCCTTTAATTGTATTCACATAATTGTTTTCGCTCTATTGTAAAGACGAATGTTTAATTTTCGACGATCTGAAAGAAACAATGAATCCTGCACCTTACATTGTTGGGTGCATCGCGTTATTTACGATCTGACGATGGAAACAATTAATCCTGCATCTTACATCGTTGAGTGTGTGATCAATGTTGGTGACCTCAGCTAGCCTAGCGCCTCAGCTGGCCTAGCGTCCCAGCTGGCCTAGCGCCCAAGCTGGCCTAGCGCCCAGCTAGCCAAGCGCCGCAGGTGACCGAGCGCCCCAGCTGGCCTAGCGCCCCAGCTGGCCTAGCGCCCCAGCTGGCCTAGCGCACGGCTGACCTAGCGCTCCAGATGACCTAGCGCCCGGCTAGCCTAGCGCCTCGGCTAACCTAGAGTCTCGGCTGCCCTAGCGCCCGCTTGGCCGCCCCCAAGTTACCTAGCGCCCCGACTGGCCTAGCGCCCGGCTGGCCTAGCGCCCCAGGCCCGCCTTTTTGCTGACGATTGCCTGCTGTATAGAGAGATTAAGTCCCAACCTGGTCATGTCACAACAACACCTAGATTCCTTCCAGAAGTGGGACGATAACTGTACTTCAACTCTACTATGTTTGAGGCACTGCATGTTTCAAAAAGAAATATGCAGCCCGCCAAACGTACACCATCCATAACGAATTTCAGAAGGCTGTCGAGAACGCCAAGTGTAGGCCTATACCTTAATTGGGCTCTACAACAGTAAGAGTCTCTTCTGAAACCACAATATAAACACCATCACCAGAAGAAGAAAAAACCCAACTTAGTTGCCGGTTTCCTGCGAACTTGACATTGGCAAGTGTTCACCGAAGATCAAGAAGTAGGCGTACCACCCTCGTCAGGCCAACCCTTGAAATGCAGCCACCGTGGCACACCATAAAAATGATTTAAAAGGGGAAAAGCACACTACTTGAGGCTGTAAAGGCTGTGCAGCCCGTTTGATCTGCTTCGTCTGTGGTCCGTGCACTATCCCGCTGCCATGTTGGCTTTCCTCAAATTGCCAACTTTAGAGAAGATACGTGAGGCGCTACGTGAAACCATGATGTATAAGGTAGTTCATCAAGATGCTGTCATCCCACAAACCAAGTCCACCCAAGTGGTCAAAAAACGCGGCTACTCTCAACGCTTTGTAGTTTCCTACTCTAGGATAGCCGCCCACCTGTGGTCTTTCTTTCCTACTACCATTCGTTTATGGAACAATCTCTACCTCTTCGGGAGGTTGGGGTGGGCGGGGAGAGTCGGATATTTTGAGCAAAAACTTTGGATATTTGAAAACTCTAGTGTTTAGACCTAATCTAAGAAATTTTGTTTTCGCAAATTTTGTGATCCTTTAGCAATGCATGGTTGGTACAAATAAACTCTACTAAGATCATCAGGATTACCAAAAAAACATACCGAGTTTCTAATTCTATTTTGCAAATTAGAATATGGAAAAATTCCTGAGTTTTGGGAAATTCCCGGTCGGGTCCTTTTCCCATTTGCCCACACGCATGTCCCTTTAGCTACGCCACTGCCTGGAGCACAATAAGGGGTTCGCTTTAATGTGAAGTTTCAAACGTGAAGTCATTCGGGGAAATAAAAAATCTAGCCCTGACCTTTGAAATCCTGCGCAAGCCATTGCCTGACTCATAAGTACCTAGAACGAATTAGAATGAGTTGTCCAATGAACATAAGAATTTACTAGAATATTGCAGTTAAAGCCAAAAATGGGAAGGCGTTAGTGGCAAATAACATCCAAAATGCGGTTTCTCCGTAATTTTTAATGCAAACGTCCAAAAAGTGTATGTGTGTGTGTGTATGTGGAGTGGGGGTTGGGTACGGTGTTAGGGACCTTGATAGCCAAAAGTGGCTACGCCATTAAGGGCATCTCAAGAAATCGCACGCACATTAAAGCACTTTTTGATTGGAACTTTTGAAAGAAAATGGGAAAATTATAGCAATATTTGTCTTTTTGGGGCGAAATGAGAAAAAGAGCTTTTTTTTATCCTAGAAAATCAAAACATTTCAAGATCATGATTCGAAAAAAATCAGAAAATGTATTAATCACTACATGAAAAATAAACAAACGCGCTAATTAGAACATAACATTGACTTTAAACATATCATTTTTTGATTTTCTTTTGAATTCGATCCGGCCATCCCCGGAACGAATCTTATGATTCACCTAAACCTATAGGAATTTCCCAGTTTCGGAACCCGCGCCCCCAGGAATTCCTAAGCTCAAAATACCCACCAAGGATTCACATCTTCAAATCTCCCAGGAATTCCCAAGTCCAACTCAGGCCAAGGGGGAGCCGTGGGAGCCGCCAGCTCACTCCCCGCCCCTCCCCACCTTGCTAAATTTCAATTTTTTAATATTTTTTTTTTTTTTTTTTTGGGGGTAAGGGGCCGGTTTTATCATTGTTATTATCATTATTATCATTATTTTTGTATATATTTGGTATTTATTATTATTTATTATTTTTTATTTATTATTATTATTATTATTATTATTGTTGTTGTTATTATTATTAATACTATTATTATTATTATTATTATTATTATTATTATTATTATTATTATTATTATTATTATCATTATCATTATTATTATTATTATTAGTAGTAGTAGTAGTAGTAGTAGTAGTAGTAGTAGTAGTAGTAGTAGTAGTATCATTATTATTATTATTATTATTATTATCATTATTATTATCATTATTATTATCATTATTATTATCATCATTATTATTAATATTGTTATTATTAATATTAACATTATTATTTTTATTATTATTATTGTTGTTATTATTATTAATACTATTATTGTTATCAATATTATTATTATCATTATTATTATTATTATTATCGTCATTATTGTTATTAATACTATTGTTATTATTATTATTATCATTATTATTAGTATTATTATTTTTATTATTATTATTATTATTATTATTATTATTATTATTATTATTTGTATTATTATTATTATTATTATTATTATTATTATTATTATTATTATTATTATTATTATTATTATTATTATTATTATTATTATTATTATTATTATTATTATTATTATTATTATTATTATTATTATTATTATTATTATTATTATTATTATTATTATTATTATTATTATTATTATTATTATTATTATTATCATTATTATTATTATTGTTGTAACAGCTATGCTTCCTTAAATTGTATGGCTACGTGCCTGGTCCAACCACCCTCCCTCAACCACCTGCCCCACCCGAGGAATTTCCACGGTTGTGAATAGGTTAATACTAAGGCCTGATGGAATTTTTTAATACTTTTTTTACGTATATTTGTTGTAAACACTGTATCCGCATCCGGTTACCGATCAACGGACCATTTATGATGACTTGACACCATAACATTATATTCGTCCAGCGTTGTTGAACTTGTTAACCTAACTTCCCAATCACTTCCTAACTTCCCAATGGAGAATCATTACAACAAACATAATCCAAGTCGACAATGTACCACTACAAAATGAATCCGGCCCATTTAGTTTATTACTTAGCATCGTAAGGATACAATTATAACAGGATCTGACTTCTCTATAGCCTAGTGTGACATTGTGAAAACGTGTGCTGTGTCACAAAATAAATTACTGATTTCACTCGGTCTTTAATGTGGCCTCATATGGTTTAAGATGGCCAGGGTACAATCCAACTTTATATACGCCTTAGCAGGGATAAAACTTCATGCCATGCCAGGGCGATACTACCATCCTCTACAAGGAATATAGTTTTGTTCTTTGTTTTGTGGAAATACGTAATAATTATTCCTTAAACATCGCTCTTGTGGTTTAAAAAAAGACCCTAATGTTTTACATCAGACAAGATTTCATTCTCAATGGTAAAAAATAGTGATTAGTTCTATGCTACCTGTCAATAAGTAATTCATGGCAAAGCAAAAAGGCAGAAGAAATCTTTAAAAGAAGGTATCATGGCAGTTTATATAGCCAAATTTATGTTGCGAACCCGGCCAGAAAGGCTAGGCTTTTTAGCGGTGTCGAAGAGATTTCTTGCTACAAAGTAAGTGTTAAAGTCGACCAAGCAACAAGATTTTATTGTGTGAGACACATATCCTACCGTACTGTAACTGTATATGCTTTTAACGTTAGGCTTTAGAGGTCACATTAGTTGGAAATTGAGGCGGTCGGTTCGACGTAACTGTGTTTTTATTAACCGTACACGGTTACGTCAAACTGACCGCCTTAATAGGTCACAAAGAGTTGTTGTAAATGGTGAAGTATTTCCATGGAAGAAGGTTACAACTTACAAGTGGTGTCCCTCAGGGTTCTGTATTGGGTCCGCTTCTTTTCTTAATCTTTATTTATGATATTGATGTTTCCCTTGGCTCCAGGATTTGTAAATTTGCTGATGACACTAACTTGCTGTACAGGATTTTTGATGATGTTAGGGATTCTTCACTTTTGCAAACTGATCTGGATAAGTTAGTTTCTTGGTCCCAAAACATGGCAGATTCAATGTTGATCAATGCAAAGTTATTCATTTGGTCAGAACAATTTGGCTTTTGATTACTGCATGAATGGTTCAAATCTTGGTTGTGTTGATCAAGAAAGAGATCTAGGTTAGCGTTGCACGGTACTGGTGAAAATGAGCACCGTTAGTACCGACACAAATGGTACCGGTAATACCGGTACCGGTATTTTTACAGGTGAGTACCCAAAAGTGACAAAAATGAAATATAACTCACAGTATTATGGAATTGTACACCAAAAGAAATTCCCACATTACAAAGGGGCTTCCCTTTTAAAACATAAATATACACCAGATCTCTAAGTTGATAATGCACCTGTCAATTGTATGACTCACCACTACACCCCTGGACGTGGTGCGTCATTGCACATTTTGCATCGTGCAAAACGCTACTTTGATCGCACCCTTCAGTCACTAAAGTGACTGTACAATACATAAAAATGACCCACACTACAGTCACAAAACTGACGGACATTGTGCTTTTTTGACGCATTTGAGAGTACAAAAATGACGGACAATACGTAGAAATTGACGCACACATTGACCCATCTCTGAAAAAGTAAAAAATACAAACCGAAAGTCCGACATTCATTGTACAATTGTTCGCACTTGTTTACTGTGACCCGTTGCAAAAAAATCGCTGAACAGTCATCATTGTTTCAACAAATCCATAAAGTACTGTCCGTCTCAGTTGACTATTGAGTCTGGCCAAAATACGTCCGTTTTTACAACTAGGAAAACTATTAAGTCGGAAATGAGTTCCTCAAATGCGTCACAGGTCGGATTTGCGTCCCCGTTAACAATCCCATTTTTTTTTTTTTTTTTGTAGCACATGTTGTAATGGTTGGGATTGAGTTGCAATTGCATCGGATTTGCATCTGCCCTCGTCTAAAAACTTAATACAATTTTCCATTCAACTTGAGAGTTAATCCTCGTCTTCTAAATTAAATTAAATTGCAATTGTTCAGGCTCTGTCACCAGAAATTTTTAGATACGAGTAACGATTATTACATCAATAGTTGACATTAAATATGAAGTTTAATATATATAGAAATATGTTTCATATACGCTTGGACCCTTGTAATATATATATATATATATATATATATATATATATATATATAAATATATATAAATATATTCCAAAAGACCTCTTAAATCTGAAATTGTTCAAAGATAATGATAAATATCAATTGTCAAATTCCCCACAGATAATGGTCCAAACTTCTTAAAATTCCTCATGTAAATGAAACACCATAAATCTTTTAAAATAGACATATTTTCGTAAAAACATCTCTCTTTTTGTTTTATTAGGTACCTAGATTTGTTGATGAAAAAGTGAAGATTATGAAGTAATACCACTAAAAAGATAAAACTGGTAATTAGTAACAGAGGAATGTTGAATAGAAATAACTTAGGATTGTCAACTTTCTAAATCCACTAGCATTCCTGCAAACTTTGTCACACAGACACAGTCTGAAAACAACTTTATGTAATCTCCGCCGCCGAACATAAAAGAAACGTTTTCAAAACTACGTTTTATTGTGACCTGTACCCCAGTACCCATTGTTTAAGGGTTCATGTAAAAAGATATCATATTCATTGACACCTTGATGAGAACATTTCAAAACTTGATTCTACTGGGTGATTTATGACCTTACCCAGGTGGTAGCCTAATATCAAAAGCGCCCGGTTTGTTGAAAGATTATGTAAACATTCAATTACGTAAAGCCATAGTTAATGACAAACTTCAAGAAGGGAGGGGACGGAGACACGTAGCGTATTCTAAAATGTCCCTTTAATCATGCAAAAAAAGAAGATCTAACCTGAAAACTAGCCCCCTCCACCCCCCACCAAATCTTGTTGCTATCGTTTTTTTGTGGAGAACTAAAAATAATAAAACCATGGGGAGGGGGAAAGACCATTGACTAAATTATGCATATGTATATAAAGGAGTATATGCCCCAGCCAACTAAGTAAAATCTGATATTCTGCAATGTCCATTCAAGCATGGGAAATCAGATCATAGAAGCCCCACCCCTCTTCTTGCTGGTTCTCTGATGACTGCAAAACCGCCATCAAGAACAGGAAAAGAGCCCTCAGGAACTTCAAAACTAACCCGACCACCCATAACTTCAACCTCTTTTGCATCAGCCGTGCCAAAACCAGACGCACTATTAAGGACAGTAAAACTAACACTTGGAACAACTTCATCTCTTCTCTCACCACCAACACCCCCACTAAGAATATTTGGAGAATAGTTAACAGCTTCTACGGCAGAGTGGGCAAATCTCCCATCTCCCTCGGAATGGTGACTTCACCGCGAAAAAGGACATCGTTAACCACCTCGCTGCCACTTTCATCAACATCTAGTCGTCGACCAACTACTCCAATGCCTTCAAAACAAAAAAAGCTTGCGACGAAGCCCGGAGAATCACTTTTCCTTCCGACAACTCCGAAAGCTACAACACCCCTCTTACCCTTTCTGAATTCAACCAAGCCATCCACGACGCTGGCTGCCCCTTAAAGGGCCCAGATAACATCCCTTACCAGTTCCTGAAACACCTCCCCATCAAGGCCACCACTACCCTACTAACTATCTTCAACCACATTTGGTCGTCGCACTCCTTTCCCCCTATCTGGAGGACAGCTATTGTCATCCCCGTCCTTAAACTGGGGAAGGAGGGTACCGACCCCTCCAGCTACCGCCCCATCGCCCTCACCTTCTGTCTCTGTAAAATTATGGAAAGGATCATTAATCAGAAACTAAACTGGTTTCTTGAGACCAACAGAATCCTCTCCCCCCACCAAAGAGGCTTCCGAAAATATCGCAATACCCTAGACCAGTTAATTACAATTGACACTGCTATCCGGGACTCCTTTGCAAAAAAGGAACACCTCATTACCATATTTTTTGACCTCAAGAAAGCTTTCGACACTACTTGGAAATACGGCATTACTTGCAAACTTCACACCATCGGCCCTTAGAGGCCATCTCCCCATCTTGAATAAAAACTTCCTCTCACCCAGGCAGTTCCAAGTCTGTATTGGCCACACCCTCTCCAACCCGTACCCCTCAAGAAGAGGGTATTCCCCAAGGCAGCATCTTCTCTCCCACTCTCTTCAACCTGAGCATTAATGACATCGCATTTAACCTTGGCCCCAACATCATCGTACCTTCTACGTGGATGACTTTACCATCTTCTACTCCTCCCCTAGCTTTCCCATTGTTGAAAATAGGCTCCAAATCAGCCTCAAGCAGCTGCAAGTTTGGAGCAACACAAACGGCTTTAAATTCTCCAAAGACAAGACAGTCTGCATGCACTTTTGTCATTTCAACAACCTCCACCCCAACCCGAACTTTGTGCTCAATGGCAATCGCATCCCCAAAGTTGAAGACACAAAATTCCTGGGTCTAACTAGACCCCAAGCTCACCTACAAGCAACACATCACCAACCTGAAACAAAAATGCAACAGCTCCCTCAACATCTGACGACTCCTCTCCAACACCACTTGGGGTGCGAACTGCTATGTTCTCAAAATTTTCAGGTTCACTATTCGTGCCAAGCTTGACTACGGCAATATTGTCTACTGTGTTACTCACAACTCATACCTCAACCATATCAACACCATCCAACATGAAGCCCTCGGGCTTTGCCAGGGTGCCTACAGGACCTTCCCAATTACCAGCCTTCATGTTGAAGCCAACGAACCCCCTTTCTACTTAGATGTAGAAAGCTTAGCCTCTCCTACGCTTTTAGAGTCCTCTCCAACATCCAGAACCCTCTATACAACCTCATTAGGTACCCTAATTTCTCCACCCTCTTTGATAGGACTAAAACCCTATCCCCTCCCTTCAGCTTACGCATTAAATTAGACCTTTTCCATATCAGCATCAACCCCGCCACTCTCAACACCTTCTCCTGGCCCACTTTTCTTCCTTGGCTTCCCCCTCCCTTCTGTCCACCTGGGCCACTCCACTCATAACAAAGCTCAAACCAACCGTATTCTCTTCATCAATCTCCACAACCAAATCAAAGACCAACTCTCAAATTACTCCTCCATCTATACTGATGGCTCCTAGGAAGGCAACAAGACAGCTGCTGCTGCCGTCATCCAAGACATCACCCTCAGTAGCAGACTTCCCGACTGCTCATCCATCTTTTCAGCTGAGGCTAAGGCCATTCTCCTCGCCCTTAACTTTATTGAGTACTCTCTGCCCAACCACTTTGCCATTTTCTCCAACTTAAAGGCTGTTCTTACTTCTTTACTCAACCTTAAATGGGATAACCTTACATGCCACCTCCTTCTCCGGAAACTCCTTTTTCCCACCCTCTGCAGGAAAAGTGTTCTTTTCTTCTGGATACCCAGCCATGTTGGCATCTTTGGCAATGACAGGGCTGATGCAGCCGCTAAGCTTGCCCTCAACCTTCTCCCTACTCCTCTTCCCAAAACCCTCTCTGACATCAAATCGCTTATCGCTTCCCTTGTTCGTGACCGCTGGCAAACCTCATGGAACTCCCAAATTGATAACAAACTCTATGTCATCCAGCCCACAATTCTGATTAAATCCACCATCAACAACCTCTCTCGTATCGACAATGCTCGTATTACCCATCTTAGAATTGGTCATACCCACCTCACTCACTCCCACCTCCTTATTGGTTCCCCCCATCCCCTCTGCAACAATTGCCATTGCACCCTCACAATTTATCATGTTCTCCTTGCTTGCCTCCTATACAACCTTACCAGAGCTTCCCTCCTTCCTTGATCATGCTTCCCTCTACAACCATATTTAATTCTCCTCTTCCATCCATTCTCTACTTTGTTTTTGTTTCAACCATGCACCTCCTTTCTCGATCATAGCTTTCTGACCTTTTGTTCTTGAATTTTTCTTATTCTCCCCCTGGTTCCTTTCTTTCCTACCTCTAAAATGATCTGACCTCTCAGGCACAATTTAACCCTCATTGTAGTGGTGCCATTAAGCCCTTATCAAACAAACAAACTTGACATATTACAGTTCTTTGTTCAAGTTTTGTTTGGAAATGAATAGTTGCTGATTGTGAGGAGAATTTTCATAATGTGACTTGCAGATTATTATTTTTAAGGTAAATGTGACATGATGGGGAAGGGGATTATTTTCTTTCTTTTAACCTGCTCTTTCTTGCCGAAAGGAAAAATTCACACTCAAAATGTTCAACACTGATGTGAATTTGCAACATGTATTTATTGATCGAAGCGATTCTCAGACGAAAGTAAATGCATACATGTCTATTTAAAAGAATTTAAAAATATTCTTATGAAATTTTCTTGTTACGATAATACTAAAAATACAGGCATATTCCATGACAATTGGGCCTAGAAAGTATGCACAAAAGTTATAATTGTTACATTCCTACTCTGTACTAACGTTACTGCACTACATGTAGATTGCATATTTGCGAAACTTTGTAGTGCACCATAACTAGGCCAGCTCTTATTGAAAGTTCAAGAAATAGAAAAAAGTTTTGCAACCATGTCTTTCCATGAATATTATGTTCTTTTTTTTTTTGTTTATGAAATTTTTAGGTGATGTACCATGTGCAAATACATATATATTTCTAAAAAATAATATTTTTTTTTTGATTTTTAAGTGATTTAAAGTATCTTTTATAACTTATTCTTGCAAGTACCGATACTGACAGTACTTGGCAATACTTCAGTATTTTTCAATTGGTGGTATCGTACCGTACCGACATCGTAAAGTACCAGTACTTTTCTTAGTACCGGTATACCGTGCAACATTAAACTAGGTGTTGAATACTAGCAATCTGAAGCCTTCTAAACAGTGTGTTTTAGCAGCTGCAAGGGCAAATGTAGGATGCTTGGTTTGATTAGAAGAAATTTTTGTTTTCTTGGTAGAGAGGTTCGTAATTTGTATAAGCAATTAGTCAGGCCTTACCTTGAGTATGCTATTCAGGCTTGGAATCCCTTTGTGAACTTATACTGTAAGTCATACAAAATATTTAATTGCAGAATTGAGTTTTAATGGCATTCTCCATGTAAATCCTTTAAGCATGAGGGATATATAACTCTATATATAAATAAGTTTGTGACTTGCTATTTTTGTTCGTTAGCTTACAATTTGATCATTTATCATGATACATAGGCGTATGGGACTATTCTATACTGAGAGGTGGGAGTGTGAACTCTTCTTACTTGAATGACATTTTTGAAAAGCAACAAAAAAAGTTCATTGCCTTTTTTTCTTCAGAATGTATTACATTTTATTGGTTGCTATACCTGAACAACTCCATGTGCATTGTTAGCAGGTAATTGGCAAAGTTACAAGGGGGGAGGGAGGGTGCCTTGGCCCCCATTAATTTCATTAGGGCAAGTACCATTTTTGCCCCTAATAATGAAGATCTAACAAATTCATTTTGAGGAGTTAAATTTAGACTCGATTGCAGCTTTCTGGCATTTAGTACTTCTGTCTCTCTCAATCTCCCCCTGTTTTCTTTCCTCACTACCTCTGGATTGATCTAACCGCTCAGGCACTATTTGACCCTCAATGTCGTGGTGCCGTTAAGCCCTCATCAAACAAACGTACATTTTTATCCTTTGCATGCAATTTCTTCACCTGAAAATCTGCTTTAGAAAGATGAATATACTATAGAGGTGGTATGGGTTGTTCGGGTGGCATATGTCCTTTTATTTGTAGTTTAGGGAATATTCTGGAAAGGCCTCCAAAATCATCGCTTGTTATGAAGACTCCCTAATTGCGGGTCAAGGACCACTTTGGCTTTATTGGTCCTGTGTCTGCATACCCAGTACCCCTTCTCGGTAGCTGTGGAATACATTGTGGTTTTCATTAAACCACATGTGTGCCTATATTTGCAGAAATCATCTTGGATATCAGGCCAGAACTAGTTTTAAATGTTCTTATTCAAATTTAGGGGGTAATTTGGATCTTTGGGGAAGGGGATCTTACCACAGTAAATCTCTGGCAATAGTAACTTATGACACATACTGTGTAGGCCTATGAGAGTGCCAAACATTTTGCAGTACTGTATGTTTCTTCTTTTTCTTCCTTCTTCACCGCTTCAATCCTCTAGGCTGAATCCAGCACTATCGATGAAAGCTGCCATTGCCTAAAGATCCCTAAAAGTGCCAAAGAGTTTCTTATGCACACTTGTTGGTGATGGTCACACAAACTATGATATTCTTTAAGAACTTGTAGCATGGTATTCTGGGGCCCTTTTAAGGTGTCTGGCAGGCCCTATGCAGCAGAAAATTTGTCTGGGAAGGGCCATTCTGTACTCTGTGTGATGTACTTGTTATTCCAAATTGGTTTGTGTTTGATCGAGTACATTTTGGGCCCTCTATTTGAGATCCCCTGGGCCACATGCATAGGGGGTTCCATATCTGCATATGTTATGTTACACCATGAGTGCTCCCGTGTTCAGATATTGGTACGTTGTTTGTTTCGTTTATTCAAAATGCTCTAAGCTGCCGGTCTATTTGCTATAATGCAAATGATATTGACATTTCATTTTTTCATTTGATGGTGTACTGTACATGATATTGAGATTTAATTCTTTTTTTTTCTTCCCAATTTTGATGTTATTTTAAAATTTACTTGATGGGGATTGCTACGTTTTGTTATTTTTGCAGAAAACTACAGACTGTCGGGAGACTTGAGACACCAAAGATCGATGGAAAATATGTAACAGGACAAGTAAGTAAATTTGATAAAACTTGTTTTCGGCTGTCTTAGGAAAGATGGTGTATTATGCATGTAGCTCTCTTTGACATGATTTTTGACTTGTATAATACACCTTCTTACTATGCATTGTGACATACTTTTTTGCCCTTGAAATGTTAATTTGTGAGAGAGCCCTGCCAGGGCTTCGCCGCAGGACCATCCCAGAGGGATTTAAGCGGGGCCCCTGGACCCCATGCTGACAAGTTAAGCGTTTTGCACTACGAAGTGATACCTTCGGTGTCACCCCAACTACACCACTAAATATTGTGTCAGTTGAATTTAATTACCGCTCCCCTCCTCCCCTCCCAATATGAAAATCCTCGCTATACCACTGGCTAGAGGTATGGTAAAGACTCAAAAACTTTGATCAGATTTTGCTGCTTCCCTTAACCCTTACTCTACCACGCGGCGATATTATCGCCGTTTTGGGTGCCCCGTCTTTGGCCCCGCCTCCCGAGCGCATTTTCAAAATAGTGCTGGTAGAGTAAGGGTTAATCAACCCGCGACATATGCGCCCACCCGAAAATATAGGCAGCATAATCCCGGTGGGCGGCCCAGCGGTCCCGACAGCGAAAGGGGCCCGACTTTTCTGCCTGGAAGACAGAGGACCCTTCAATAATCACGCCTGTATTAACCCTTACTCTACCACGCGGCGATATTATCGCCGTTTGGGTGCCCCTGTCTTTGGCCCCGCCTCCCGAGCGCATTTTCAAAATAGTGCTGGTAGAGTAAGGGTTAATCAACCCGCGACATATGCGCCCACCCAAAATATAGGCAGCATGATCGGTGGGCGCCCAGCGGGTCCCGACAGCGAAAGGGGCCCGACTTTTCTGCCTGGAAGACAGAGGACCCTTCAATAATCACGTCTGTATTAACCCTTACTCTACCACGCGGCGATATTATCGCCGTTTTGGGTGCCCCGTCTTTGGCCCCGCCTCCCGAGCGCATTTTCAAAATAGTGCTGGTAGAGTAAGGGTTAAAACAATTAAAAAGAGAAAGGAATTCCATGATAAACTACACACATCAGCATGCAGTACATCAGTACAACCAGGGAAGTGGCAGAGAACACAACATAACGGAAGGCACAGTAGACAGCAGCTGATTATTTATTTCAAAATTGCAAAAAGATCATAACCCTATTTCTGAGAAGAACTCATTATCACACACTGAATACTGATTAAAGAATTAGTTCAGTGGTCAAGCATGTTTATCTTATAGGAAAGAGGACTTTAAATGAAACAAAATGGTGAAGAAAGCATTCAGTAATCTTATTCTGTTAAGGAGATATTTAGGTTTAAGGTTTGGTATCATTTGTAAAATCAGACTACTTGTGATGTCATAACCTCAGCTTCCTCAAAGTCTTTATGTATTCTATCACATTTTGTCCTGCGATTTTGTGGCTTAAAACCATGGGACATGTCTAAAAAGTAGTAAACTGAATCTAGGAAGGGTATTTATAATATACCCACCTGAAGAAAGTTTGAGGGGAAATAATTTAAATAGTAAAAAATAAAATCAACTTTCTTTAAAATACAGAAAGATTTTGAGGAATCTGAGGCTGTGACATCACAACTAGTCTGATTTCAGTCAATGCTACAGAAATGATACCAAACTTTAAACTTGAATATCTCCTTAACGGAATAAGATTTTACAATGCTTTCTTCACCATTTGTTTCTTTTGAAGTCCTCTTTCATATAAGATGGACATGCTTGACCACTGAACTAATCCTTTAAGTACAGTAGAGCTGTGAACGTTTAGGGATTTTAGTAAACGTGTACACGCCAAAAAAAGCGAGCGTGTATCGTGTACACGAGTTTAGTACCGTGATTTTTGGAAATACACCAAAATTGCTCCAAAACTACAAGGCGAAGTAAAAAAATCGCGCAAGCAGTATGGCAAAAGTACTGACTGCATTGCCCAAAAAGACGCTGAGTTTTGCTTTCTAAATCGTAAAAAGTTTACTTCTACAGTATAAATCATCATTTTTATAGAAAATATGCATGGAAATTCAGTTTAGAAAGAACAGATAACTTCCTTTCAATGTCATTTAAACTCAACATCGCGTAACGTTTTTTCCCTATTCGCTACGGTTTTCAAAGTTCTGTGGAAATCTTGCATACTGAGGCCTATGATATACCTCACCGTAAAACATTTCAAAACTACGCCACCACCACCAGGAAGTTCTGAAATATCAGTCCTCTCGAAAAAATGGCCGCCATCTTTGCGAAGCATGCAGAATTTCAACTCTGTTAAAACCTTTTTCTGTTTATTTATTATGCAATATTTTTTCTTTCTTGCAAAATTTATTTGACTCATCAGGTAACATTTACATGTAAATGTACTGATTGTCACGATTCACGTGTTTTTTGGTTGATGAAACGGGCCTTGATTGCGTGGGATTTAAAGCCTAATGGCCTAACGTTAGGCCTATTGTTAGTTTCACTGTTTACTGCTGCACATTCGCGGTACATTTTACAACTTAGATTACTCAGATTTCGACGAAATTAAAGTGCATAATATCCCCATTCATTGGTGATTACTGCGCATTTGTGATTCACACATTTAAAAAAGATTATGCTAATCGGGTTTACAGTTTGTAAAAAATCATTGATTGGATTTTTGTCAGCCGAATGTGTGTGTGATTTGAATCATGAATATTGATTTTCAACAGCAAGACACTAGGCCTATAATGTAAAAGGATTACTCGCAATAGAGTATTTAGTAAATGTTTACAAGATTTGCAAGCGTGTAGTGTGTACACGCTAAACGGTCACAGCTCTAAAGTACAGTATAGTGCTATTTTGCATATTGATATTTTGATATCAATATTATTCAGGCGATATATCGATATTACATAATGATCTATCACGCCAAAGCTTATTGACCACTAAGGGGATTATCTGATGATTGATCCTTCCAAGGTCATATTGTTTTCATTTTTATTCAGGCTCAGTATTTATTGTTTTGAGTTCCATTTATTCAAGATTCACATTCTATCATTTTTCATTCATGGTAGAAACCAATTGTTTTTATTTTCTTTGAGTGTAGAAAATTGATTGTTTGAATTTCCTTTCATGGCATTAATTCACTGTTCACCCCATTCGATTGGAAAGTTTGAACTAAGTCTCGACAGACCACATTCTAAGCATCCTTCCTGCCCTTCCCATTTACCAATACCTCCCAAATTGTAATCACTTGTTCCTTAAGCAATAGTAAAATCACACACCAATTTTATTCAAAAATTTGAGAAAATGGTATATTTCTTTTCTTCAGCTTTTTCTTCATAGAGTTTTTGGTTACAGAGGAATTTTGCTCCTTCCAGCTCTTGCCAGACTGTATGACAGAGATATAGCAGGAAACAAACAGGAAAAGTATGTACCACCAATAGCATTTAATATTTGACATGTCACATGACATGAGGTATGACATGTCACATGACACGAGGTATGACATGTCACATGACATGAGGTATGACATGTCACATGACATGATGCATGGCATGTCAAATGACATGAGGTATGGCATGTCTCATGTCATGGGGCATGATATGTCATGTGACATGAGGTATGACATGTCACATGACATGAGGTATGGCATGTCATGTGACATGAGGCATGACATGTCACATGACATGAGGTATGACATGTCAAATGACATGAGGTATGGCATGTCTCATGTCATGAGGCATGACATGTCATGTGACATGAGGTATGACATTTCACATGACATAAGGCATGACATGTCACATGACATGAGGTATGACATTTGCATGTCAAAAGTTTCAGGAGATCAACCATTGTTTTGTTGATTGAAAACACTCCTGGATAGCTTCTCTACAGTTTTGTTAAACCCAATTTGCAGTTTAATTTGTGTGAATTTTATTTAATTCTTTGGTTTAAACCATTTTAACATTTCATTCAAAGTAAAAAGCAATATCAAAAATGCTCACATACTGACAATTTTTTTAGATTTAGAAATGCAGTTGTTTCTATCAATATTGTATGATACAACAGTGAAAGGAATGTTTGATGTGTCACATGCATTAACTTCACCATTCAACCAAATTGTACTTTAACCATTCAATCAAATGATAAATTTTGTGTTTTCTGCTTTTTCCAGTTACTCTGAGAATTCAAAGTTTGAATTAAAATTGTCTGCATCTGTGTAAGTGAAATTTCAGTATAAATTCAACAAAATATCCATTTGTTGAAAGCAATTACCATCATTATTTCATTCTCAAATGTGAAAGAGTGTCATTTCAAATTGTACAAATTAAAAGTTGTGTTTTAAATCACAGAAAACATCAAATTTATTGGACAAAATGATAACTTACTTCTTTCATCTGCTTTTGCCATCACTGTATCCAGAGCTTTGCAAAATACCATTTTAAGGAAAAAGAGTTGAGCAAAATAAGTTTCCCCTGTGTTTGATCTATGCTAATAGTATTTTTTTTAGTGCTGTGCAAAGTGCATTAAAATGAACAGATTTTGAAGAAATGCAAGCTGCATTAACAATGTCCTCAAAGTGAATACCTTTCATTCTTGAGACTTGTGGTGATAAATACTGTAGTAATAGTTTTGTGGTTCTAAGGTATAAAAAGATGCGTGCATCACTCCTTTCCATATCATATAAAAAAATCTTTAATTGTTTTTCGTTTAAACTTAAAAAACATCTTACAACATCCATTGAAAGGATTCAACTAGCCGTCAAACCTTTTTTAAGATGGAAGTATAGCTCCTAGGCTTTACCTTCACAATCAAAAATCATAACTGGTCATTATTTGCAGATAAATAAGACATATTTTACCATTTTATTTGCAATCAACATGAATTTACATGTATGTCTATTATTGTTTGCAAAACACAGCATCACTGTATAACTGCATTGTTCATAGATTTAATTGTGTAGTGTATATTTACTTCATTTCATGGTATATCAACCTATTGGTGCAACATCACTCATTGTTGATTTTTTCTGCAAATTCCAAGATAATTGTAGCGTAAAAAATCTGAAGAGAATGCTTGTAGACCAAAGAGTGGAATTATCAAATTGTCTGATATAGTGTTGTTTACATTAATGCCTAAAAATTGTAAATAAGTCAGCTTTATTCTTTTTCAGTTTTCTCAAATTTAACTTATAGAAAAATTAGTAAAAAGTATTAGTGACATATCCATACATGCACTCTGATGGCAGGGTTAGACAAATCAACCTGATGGCAACTTGTCTGTGGACGTCCTGCACATATTGTTGTCCAGATACAAAATCAGGTTGCCCTGAAAGTTTGATGTGTATCTGTTTAATATTAATTGTCTCAATATGTTGTTTGTCCACTTGGCAGCCCCAACAAAAATTATGGTTGGCCGGATATGATTTTTGGGTTGTTCCATGCAGCCAGACAAGTGATTTGTCGATTCCTGTGTGATAATGATATTCAATAGTTGTTATAATACCGGGATTATGGTCAAAGACAAATTTGGAGCTACTAATGTTTGAATTGAAACTTTTTTGTTTTAGAAGAAGAGAGAACCATTTGTAATGTTTTCCCATCCTATAGAAGTATCTAAACTTCATAACATGCATTGTCCTTTGCAGACCCCTAGATTTGTTGATGGGCACATTAATGTGCATGCGAAGTCCAAGGACTCCCTTAAGGCCCCTGGTGAAACTCAGGCATTTTATCTCAGAATGAAACTATTCTGACTGATAAGGACCATTCATGAGCCAAACAGGATAATTCCTTACTATGCTATCAATTCTGTGTTTGTATGGATATAAGGTATTTTATTTATGAGATTAATTAAGATTATCAAATTTTTAGCATTTTTTTTTAAATGTTTACATTTTAATTTTAAATTAACATTTGTTCTGATGAGAGGCAGGCGGACCAAAAGGGGGCAGAACGGGCGCTCCTCTGAAACAGCAAAGCTAGGGTTCTGCCTTGATTAATTGTTTAAAATGTCTTGTCCATGATTGTGTGCCAAGTAAAAAGGATAAAATAAGGAAAAAATAATATCTACAGAATAAGTTCATATGTGCTAAGCACATTACTTCAGCTAAAAGGAGGGTTTGTATGAATATTGTAAGGAGCTCCATGAAATGTTTGCCCTGGTAATATTTGTAGAAGGATACCATAAATATTGATGAGTGGCCAAGGCTTAGTTCATCATTCTTCAAATTGATATGTCTGCAAAGTCATACGATGTATGTTAATTATTTGGAACATACTTGATTTTTTAAACATATGTTGGACGGTGCATCTATACTTTCAATTTGACCTTTATACCAAATTGTGCTGTTATCAAGATACATCATATGTATTTCAGTACATTGGTACTTTGGTATCATACCATTTGCATAAAGAAACTAAAAGAGAGTAGTTTTATTCAATTGTTTGGGCAGTGTAACCTGAAAGTAAGTCCATTTTGTTTTCCATTTTCCACCATTTATTGCAAGTACTTTTTGTTTGTTCTCTGTCAACAGACCACCTGAAGATGATGGGGAGCAAATCAATGCAGGGAACAAAGAGGTTAAAGGCAAAACACATGTTTACTACCAGGTGCTCATAGACTCCAGGGATTGTCCATTCATTGTAAGTACTTCATCAGGTGCTGAAAGATCCTAAGGATTGCACCTTTAATAGTTAGTACTTTATCAGGTGCCCATAGACTACATGGATTGTCCTTTCATTGTAAGTTACTTTATCAGGTGCTAAAAGATCCTAAGGATTGTACCATTAATAGTTAGTACTTTGTCATGTACCCATAGGCTCTATGGATTGTCCATTCATTGTAAGTTAGTTCATCTGGTGCTGAAAGATCCTAAGGATTGCACCTTTACTTTATCAGGTGCTCATACACTCCAGGGATTGTCCTTTCATTGTAAGTTACTTCACCAGGTACTGAAAGATCCTAAGGATTACACCATTAATAGTTAGTACTTTATCAGGTGCCCATAGACTCCATGGATTGTCCTTTCATTGTAAGTTACTTCATCTGGTGCTGAAAGATCCTAAGGATTGTACCATTAATAGTTAGTACTTTGTCATGTACCCATAGGCTCTATGGATTGTCCATTCATTGTAAGCTACTTCATCAGGTGCTGAAAGATCCTAAGGATTGTACCTTTAATAGTTAGTACTTTATCAGGTGCCCATAGACTACATGGATTGTCCATTCATTGTAAATTACTTTATCAGGTGCTGAAAGATCCTAAGGATTGTACCATTAATAGTTAGTACTTTGTCAGGTACCCATAGGCTCTATGGATTGTCCATTCATTGTAAGCTACTTCATCAGGTGCTGAAAGATCCTAAGGATTGTATCATTAATATCAGGTGACCATAGGCTCTATGGATTGTCCATTCATTGTAAGCTACTTCATCAGGTGCTGAAAGATCCTAAGGATTGTACCATTAATAGTTAGTACTTTGTCGGGTACCCATAGGATCTATGGATTGTCCATTCATTGTAAGCTACTTCATCAGGTGCTGAAAGATCCTAAGGATTGTACCATTAATAGTTAGTACTTTGTCCCCATTCTATGGATTGTCCATTCATTGTAAGCTACTTCATCAGGTGCTGAAAGATCTGGTTGTACCATTAATAGTTAGTACTTTGTCGGGTACCCATAGGCTCTATGGATTGTCCATTCATTGTAAGTTACTTCATCAGGTGCTGAAAGATCCTAAGGATTGCACCATTAATAGTTAGTACTTTATCAGGTGCCCATAGGCTCCAGAGATTGTCCATTCATTGTAAAAAAATTATCAGGTGCTGAAAGATCCTAAGGATTGCACCTTTAATTGTTGACACCTTTATCAGGTGCCCATACACTCTAGGGATTGTCCATCCATTGTAAGTTAGTTCATCAGGTGCTGAAAGATCCTGTACTTAAATCAGCTGATCATAGACTACAGTGATAGTCCCTCTATGAACCTCTGAAACATAAGACTAAAGGGTGTACAACAATACAGCCTAAGGAGAACGTTTTTAAAAATTGTACCTCAATACAAATTACTGCAAAATCTCACCAAATGAACACAGAAATCAAAATTTTTGAAAAATAAAAATATTGATGTTGACTTTTACACAAAAATTAAGCCCAAAATTTGTGGGAAAACGTCTGATTGCATGGTGCCTATTGACTCTGCTTCATTCGCGATGGTGAAATGCTAATAATTTGCATAGATGCTTCTTATGTATTATGGCACAAGTGTTTGGAGAGCCAAGATTGGTCAGTTTTTCTGTCAAATTTTGGGGTTAAGATGGTAAATTTGTGTGTAAAAGTCAGGGTCTATATTTTTCTGATTGTTTAATTTTTTGGTTTTTTGTATTCATTTTGTGAAATTTTGCAGTAATTTTAGTGTGGTACCATTTTTGAAGACGTTCTTTATAGACTGAAACATTGTAACACAACCTTCAGTCTATGTTTCCGAGGTCTGCAGTCACTTCCACCAAATACCCTAAAACACCAGGGTGTCTCATTCAGACTGGCTTGATAGTATTTTATCACTTGATAGATAGTTTGTGAATAATGATGTTATTTATAGATGGCATGCTAACACCTTGAAAGGCTCATGGATTTGTAGTAACTTCGATATTGGTTAAAAGAGTTTTAACATTTGAGCAGATCATTTTTGAATTTTAAAAAATTGCACTTTTTTAAGTTATAGCTGATCAAAGTTTGAACTTTTTAATTAATGCTTAATTTGTGATGTACAGTATGACTAGACACACAGCTCAAAATCTTTATCAATTCTTCAAATTGCTTTTTTAAATCCCAGTCAGTGGAAGTGCAGAGTTGGATTGATGGCCTGGTAATGAGTCAAAAATTTGTGGTCAGAATTTACTGCACGCCTTCAAATAATTTATAAATAAGAATTAGATACAAAGGATTTAAATACGAAGTTATTGTGGTCACTTTGGAATACATCATACAATTGCATACAAATTTGCATATTTATGTCTGAAAATTCAAAATGTTATAAAACTATCAATTTTTAATGGAACTTCTCATTTATATATTCACTTTTGTGGCATTTATAGTCTTTTTTATTTTTGTATTTTCCTTCACAGAGAGCTCAGTCAGATTCTGTCACTTTTCTGGGAAATCAAGAAAATAAAAGAACGTTGTATGCAATATCAGGTGAGGATTGTGATCTCCTTATCAATGGAAGATGCAAAAGTGCAGCTCTTTCCTTTATCCATGTCTCTTGGCAGAATTTAAAAATGCATATACTAAGTTTGTTCTCATGCAATTGTTGCGGGCTTCAAATTTATTATGTTGAACCTGTGGCTTAGCAAATCAAATAAGCTAGAAGTATCATAAATCGATCTCCAACGGATACAAATTTCATACAAAGGATGTTTAGTTTTATATCTCATGTTAAAGATACTGCAGTTAAGTATTTTAAAAACTATGATAGTCAGATCATGGCATATATTATTGGATTGTAGAAGAGGTGGAAACCATTTTTACATGAAAATTCATGCACCTAATCACCCCACCTATTATTTTAGAGCCTAATGGCCATGAGGTTTATAAGAAACTCTCCAGTTGGTTCTGTTCTGGGCCACTGTCTTTTGGGTTGTTCCATGACCTCTGTCCTAGCTGCTCTTGTTTATTTTCCACCAGTCACCTCCATGATGTTTTCAGGCATCAAACCTTTTTCCTACTCTTAGGCACCCATGTCATGGCTGACCTACAGTTGCAGTTGTTAATCCTCTTTCAGAATTGCCAAATCCATTTCCATCTTCAAGCATTTACTCAGTGCACAGATTATTAGGATATTGTTTGTATTCAAATTTTGGATGTTATTTATATTTAAATTACATTCATATAAAAGCCGACTGGTAGCCGGAAAGTTGTTGGTTCAATAGTCAGCTGAGTCATACTAAAGACTTAATAGATGGGCCTGCTGCCCTCTCGCTTGGATGTTAGCATAAGAGATTGAAGTAGGGTAATAGCACATGCTTGTGCATTGTATATTGGCTGCAGCCGTGTGCCTCTAAAGTTTCCATTGTCAAAGGACGTTTGAGCATCACACATATTTGGTTGTCAGCATAAGGAATCAGAGCAGGGTTATAGCACATGTTTGTGCATTGTATATTGGCTGCAGCCATGTGCCTCTAAAGTTTCCATTGTCAAAGGACGTTTGAGCATCGTGCATACTTGGTTGTCAGTATAAGGAGTCAGAGCAGGGTGATAGCACATGCTTGTGCGTCGTATATAGGCTGCAGCCGCAGCCGTGCGCCCCAAAGTTTCCATTGTCAAAGTACGTTTGAGCATTGCTCGTACTTGGTTGTCAGCATAAGGAATCAGAGCAGGGTAATAGCACATGCTTGTGCATTGTATATTGGCTGCAGCCGTGCGCCTCTAAAGTTTCCATTGTGAAAGGATGTTTGAGCATCACACATATTTGGTTGTCAGTATAAGGAATCAGAGCAGGGTGATAGCACATGCTTGTGCGTAGTATATAGGCTGCAGCCGCAGCCGTGCGCCTCAAAGTTTCCATTGTCAAAGTACGTTTGAGCATTGCTCGTACTTGGTTGTCAGCATAAGGAATTAGAGCAGGGTAATAGCACATGCTTGTGCATTGTATATTGGCTGCAGCCGTGCGCCTCTAAAGTTTCCATTGTCAAAGGACGTTTGAGCATCGTGCATACTTGGTTGTCAGCATAAGGAATCAGAGCAGGATAATAGCACATGCTTGTGCATTGTATATTGGCTGCAGCCGTGCGCCTCTAAAGTTTCCATTGTCAAAGGACATTTGAGCATCGCGCATACTTGGTTGTCAGTATAAGGAATCAGAGCAGGGTGATAGCACATGCTTGTGTGTCATATATCGGCTGCAGCCGTGCGCCTCTAAAGTTTCCATTGTCAAAGGACGTTTGAGCATCGCACATACTTTGTTGTCAGCATAAGGAATCAGAGCAGGGTAATAGCACATGCTTGTGTGTCATATATTGGCTGCAGCTGTGCGCCTCAAAGTTTCTATTGTCAAAGGACATTTGAAGCATTGCACGTATTTTGTTGTCAGCATAAGAAATCAGAGCAGGGTAATAGCACATGCTTGTGCGTCGTATATTGGCTGCAGCTGTGCGCCTCAAAGTTTCCATTGTCAAAGGACATTTGAGCATCGCGCATACTTGGTCGCAGCATAAGGAATCAGAGCAGGATAATAGCACATGTTTGTGCGTCGTATATTTGCTGCAGCCGTGCGCCTCAAAGTTTCCATTGTCAAAGGACATTTGAGCATTGAGCATACGTGGTTGTCAGCATAAGGATTCAGAGCAGAATAATAGCACATGTTTGTGCGTCATATATTGGCTGCAGCTGTGCGCCTCAAAGTTTCCATTTTTAAAGGACATTTGAGCATCGCGCATACTTGGTTGTCAGCATAAGGAATCAGAGCAGGATAATAGCACATGTTTGTGCGTCATATATTTGCTGCAGCCGTGCGCCTCAAAGTTTCCATTGTCAAAGGACATTTGAGCATTGAGCATACGTGGTTGTCAGCATAAGGATTCAGAGCAGAATAATAGCACATGTTTGTGCGTCGTATATTGGCTGCAGCCGTGCGCCTCAAAGTTTCCATTGTCAAAGGACATTTGAGCATTGCGCATACTTGGTTGTCAGCATAAGGAATCAGAGCAGGATAATAGCACATGTTTGTGCGTCGTGTATTGGCTGCAGCCGTGCGCCTCAAAGTTTCCATTGTCAAAGGACATTTGAGCATTGCGCATACTTGGTTGTCAGCATTAGGAATCAGAGCAGGATAATAGCACATGTTTGTTCGTCGTATATTGGCTGCAGCCGTGCGCCTCAAACTTTCCATTGTCAAAGGACGTTTGAGCATTGCGCATACTTGGTTGTCAGCATAAGGAATCGGAGCAGGGTAATAGCACATGCTTGTACGTCGTATATTGGCTGCAGCCGTATGCCTCAAAGTTTCCATTGTCAAAGGACGTTTGAGCATCGCGTATAGAAAGCACTATATGAAAACTCACTATTATTATTATTTTTTGAAATGAGAGATAAACTTTTATCTTTGCTTTTATTGATCCTTTGTTAGGTTTTGACTATGTAGCACACGAAGATGTCATGCCCTACTCAACCGCAGAGAGAACACCCATCCAGCATGAATTGTTTGATAAGTTTCTGGAATATACAGGTGGCCATGGTGAGTACAAAGTACTGTATTCCAGTTAACATTCATCTTACTGCATTTTCTATCTTGGGAATGTATTGTCAGTATGGAACTAATCAAGTATTAATTCACAGGCCTAAAATGATAACGCCCTGCAAAAAGCTGAGTAAACATTTTTGAGGGGTTGTCATTTTACAAAGGAACAAGCTGGAGACATTTTGTTTAGCTATATAAAAGGACTATATCTTGACAGTAAATATAAAATTTGTTTAAAATCACATTCAGGAAAAGTGTTTTTGTGGGACTATTTCATGGTGCAACAGTAGTGAAAATGATGTTGTCAATTTAGGATTTACTACCTTTTGGCTTTGGGCCTCAAAAAAGGGCCGAAACCTCAGGTGAACCCATAGTGAAATTACCCTCATCAATAAGATGGTACTTTTAAAAAAACAATGAAAACCCAAACTTGATACTTTTATCATAGGTTTCAATGGGGTAAATAATTAGTCTTGTACTACTATTTTATGTTGGTGTGTGAAAAGTTTCCTAGACATCACATTTACTAGCAACTAATTAAGAATATTATTGGAGGTGTATCAACAGTTTTAATGACCTGCGAAAAAGAGCTTTAAATTTGAAATGTGAAAACCATTTTTGTAACCATTGTGGAGCACAATGGCCTAGTGGTTAAGGCGTCGGGCTCTGGTGTGGAAGGTACTGGGTTCGATTCCCGGCAAGGCCAGTGTGTTGTGTCCTTGAGCAAGACACTTTATCTTCATTGCTTCAGTCCACCCAGCTGTAATGGGTACCTGTGAGGGCAGTGACAGTTCTATGTGTTTGGAGCCCGGTGCCTGTATATGGCTGCTGATAAAACGGGCTTGTGACTCCCCAGGGAGTGAGAAAGTTTTTAGGAGAGTTAAGGCCCAGTGACCAGGGTAATAATTGTAAAGCGCTTTGATACAGTCTATGACAGTCTAAAGCGCTATATAAGCAATACGATTATTATATTATTATATTTGGTTCAGAGTTACAGCTGGCCACAGTTTGAGATATTCTTCCAAATATATACAAATTTTGTATGTATGTTTAGGAAGACAACTTAAAATTGATTTTACAAGTCTTTAGAATTCTTTAATAAAATTCAGTTATTAATACCAGATTGTGCATTCTCAGTTCTTGGGAGGTGACATTCCCTGCATTCTTTGTTCATGTAAGGTATATGTTGTAACCATGTAAGGTATATGTTGTAACCATGTAAGGTATATGATGTAACCATGTAAGGTATATGATGTAACCATGTAAGGTATATGATGTAACCATGTAAGGTATATGATGTAACCATGTAAGGTATATGATGTAACCATGTAAGGTATATGATGTAACCATGTAAGGTATATGATGTAACCATGTAAGGTATATGATGTAACCATGTAAGGTATATGATGTGACCATGTAACCATATGATATAACCATGTAAGGTATATGATGTAACCATGTAAGGTGTATGATGTAACTATAGCTCGTGGTTGTATTAAAGGACCAACATACAAGCATTCTGTTTTCCCAGTTGAAATATTCTACCTAGTCTTCTTAAATGGCAGAAAAACATCAAATTAGTAGTCCATTTCACAAATAAGCTTTAATTATTTATATTTACTTGAAAATTCACAAAAATGCATTTCATAAAATATGTCCTATTTGAAGTGATATATTTTTTCTAGGTCGCTGAAATGAAGGAAAAAACATCAAATTGGAAGTCCATTCCACAAATAAACCATAATTGTTGAAAATTCATATAAATGCAAAAAAAACCCTGATTGAAATATTTTTGAGTTCTTTTGAAATGAAGGAAAGATAACATATTAAAAGAAAAATTGGTTGTTTAATCTGCAAATTTACCTTTTGTATAGAAAAATTAAAAAAAGCAATGTTAAAAAAATGTTTTAAAAAAATGTGCACTTGATAATTGCTTATACCTCCATTATCTTGAATTACAGACCCACCATTTGTACCTAAAGACTTTCTCCGGGCTTGGCAGGAGAAAAATCACCCGTGGTTAGAGCTTTCAGATGTACACAAGGAAACAACAGAAAATGTTACAGTCACAGTCATGCCCTTCTACATGGGTGCACGGGTAGGAAGTTTGATATTTTTGACAAAAAAAGAGAAGGGTTTTGATCCCCTTGCATATTATTTAAGTGAGAAAATGGGTGTATACTATTACCATCCATTTTTGTGTCCTATTCTTTACATTTGCCAGCATAGTTATTGAGTTGCTAAGAAAAAATGAATTTCTTGCTTGGACAGGAGTTTTAAAACCTTCTTATGTTTGGCTTGAAAGGATGTATATGTAACAGAACTTGTGGCCTCAAAAGAATTACAAGGAACTAACATTCTCAGTTCCTTGTTAATTTGGATGCATGTTCTTGCCTGAATTTATAATAAGAATTTTTTTGTGGCAATGAAAATGGTTCATGTTGACCTATATTTACACATATATTTCAGAGGTTGGGATGGGGGGTAGAGATGTGGAAGCTGTGTAGGTAAGTGGAGGGTGAGTACGTAAGTGTGGAGTGGGTAGATTATTACAGGTGGGTAGGTGATTTAAAGGTAAATTGAATTGGACAGGTGAGTACAGTGTTTGTAGATTAGTTTGGACATTGGACAATGGTGTATATTAAGAAATATTAACAAGGCAAGTTTCAGTGTCTATCATGTCCTCATTGACTGCCCCCCCCCCCTCCCCTCCAGAGCTTCCTTCACTCCTCACAATTCCATTGCTGAGCTCTTCCAGAAAAAAATGATCTCCTTTCTTCATCATACTTCTCTCTACAACCATATTTTGTCTTCCTCTCTCATCCCCCTGCCTCCATTATTTAAATTTCTTTTGTACACCATTGCACTTCCTCTTATGATCCTAGCCTCTTGTCTATTGGCTCTCAACCTTTTCTCAAATAATTCCTTACCTTTTTTCCCACCTATGATATAAGCTAAGCTCTCGGGCACAGTTGACCATTGCTGTCATAGTGCCAATAAACCTCATCAAACAAAAAAAAAAACTTTCCCAGGCAAAGTTTGAAAGCAGCTTTAACTTTTGGCTCCCATGAGCCTTCTTCAAAACACCCTGAGTATTGGAAGATTAGTAGCATCGGTAGGTGAGTCAGGTCCCTAATTCCCAATGACAGGGGGATATGCAAGGGTAGGTGAGTCAGGGCCCTAATTCCCAAGGACAGGGGGTTATGCAAGGATAGGTGAGTCAGGGCCCTAATTCCCAAGGACAGGGGGATATGCAAGGATGGTGAGTCAGGGCCCTAATTTCCAAGGACAGGGGACATGTCCTCCTACTTTTCTGTAAAATTTTACAAAATCAGTACTTTTGGGGGAAAATTTGCCTCTTGCCCCCCCCCCCTCACTTTTTGGATGAGAGGCCATGTCCCATCCCTCCACTTTTTAGATGAGAGGTCATGTCCCCCTCCCCCCCCCTCTCCCTTTTTTTTTTCAGGATGAAAATTACGACCCTGGAGTGAGTAGAGGGAGAGTCAGTTTGTAGACAAATGAGAAACCATAACTGCAAATTGCTCATTTGTGGTGCTTGATTGTTTTTGCCTAAGAATATGATTTATTTCTCTGCAGGTTTCACAAGATTCAAGTGAATATTGGGTAAGTTTTTATTTACATCAAAATATGATTAAAATCATTATTTGAATAAAACCTACTGATATTATGAGTGTTAGTACCTTTAAGTAAATTTCTTTATAGAAAAATTACTGAAAGTAGGTAACATTTATTCCATTGCTCACCATTAGTATGTCTTCTCTATTCAATTGTCATTGACTGTCCCTGTACCATAACAATCAATCCCCAAAATTCATGTTAATTGAGGCATTCTCTTTGAAACCCTTTCCCCTAACCCTTTCTCACCCGGTCATTTCTGATAATTTTGTAATTTCCTTTTAAATAGGTACCACAACGTCCATGGTCCGTAAAATGAATGTTGCCTTGGATTTGCTATTGTGTTAATTTTAGAAAAATATCAACTTAAATATGTTTTTTTGTCACTTTCTGGGTAATTTGACCCTCAAAGAGAGTAATTTGATTTTTGGCTACATGAAAAATAGGTTAAAACTTGCCGTGCTCCTGACCCCGTTTTGGCAGATTTAGAAATTTAAGTGGGATTTATTTGGAAAGATTATAAGGTACTTCACATTTTGATACCTAATACAGTTTGTTGCGAAAACATTTTACGGAGGTTAAAAGCAAATCTAAAAGTGTGCATTTCTTACAAATTGTTATTTGTTTTTCATCGTTTCCAAGGAGTCTAGTCTGGGCCTAATTGTACTTCACAGAATTGGGAGAATTTTATACTTTTTAAATGGTAATTTCTAGCTGAATGTGTTTAATTTTGGGAAAGTTTAACGGTAACGTTAAAGCTTAACATGGACCTAAGACAAATTGTATTTTCAAGTTAAGACTTCAAACAGTAGTCTTGGTTATGAATTGTGTACAGTTTGAAGCGTAAAATAGAATTTGACTAACTCTTGACTAGATTTTGTATGCGCTAGGACCGTACGTTTAAAAGTTAAGACTTGAGTTTAACCATCTTAGGTCTGGGCCTGGATATAACTTGATATTCACACCTTCGAAGGTTAATTAAGCCTGATATGATAGGACTAAAACCCTATCCCTTTCCTTCAGCTTACGCATTAAATCAGACCTCTTTCATCTCAGCATCAACCCCGCCACTCTCGGCACCTTCTCCTGGCCCACTTTTCTTCCTTGGGCTACCCCCCTCCTGTCCACCTGGGCCTCTCCACTCATCACAAAACTCAAACCCACCCTAACCTCTTTATCAATCTCCACAACCAAATCAAAGACCAACCCTCAAATTACACCTCCATCTATACTGATGGCTCCAAGGAAGGCAACAAGACAGCTGCCGCTGCCGTCATCCAAGACATCACCCTTAGTGGCGACTTCCCGACTACACATCCATCTTTTCAGCCAAGGCTAAGGCCATTCCCCTTGCCCTTAACTTTATTGAGTACTCTCCGCTCAGCCACTTTGCCATTTTCTCTGACTCAAAGGCTGTGCTTACTTCTTTACTTAATCTTAAATGGGATAACCTCACATGCCACCTCCTCCTCCAGAAACTCCTTTCTCCCACCCTTTGCAGGAAAAGTATTCTTTTCTTTTGAATACCCAGCCATGTTGGCATCCCTGGCAATGACAGGGCTGATGCAGCCGCTAAGCTTGCCCTCAACCTTCTCCCTACCCCTTTTCCCAAAACCCTCTCTGACATCAAACCGCTTATCGCTTCCCTTATTCGTGACCGCTGGCAAACCTTATGGAACTCCCAAATTGATAACAAACTCCATGTCATCCAGCCCACAATTCTGATCAAATCGACCATCAACAACCTCTCTTGTATTGACAACGTCCATATTACTCATCATAGAATTGGTCACACCCACCTCACTCACTCCCACCTCCTTATTGGCTCCCTCACAAATCTCATTTAAAATCCTAAGTTCATGGCCATAGCCTATCATTTTCACTGAGTGTGGGCGCCTGTATTAGACTAGCTAAACTTGCAGCACTCGCAATCACAACTCCACGTGGGTGTGTTCGTTGCTTGCATATTACTCTGTGGTGTTGTTGTCAGGTGTTATGTATACACCAATAGCAGTAGCGCATTTGCTGTAATCACACTGTCCTAGGAATAGGTCTGTATTTGCTGTGCTACTGACTGGTTTGGCTGTGCTGCTGACTGGTTTGGCTGTGCTACTGACTGGTTTGGCTGTGCTGCTGACTGGTTTGGCTGTGCTACTGACTGGTTTGGCTGTGCTACTGACTGGTTTGGCTGTGATACTGACTGGTTTGGCCGCGCTACTGACTGGTTTGGCTGTGCTACTGAGTGGTTTGGCTGCGCTACTGACTGGTTTGGCTGCGCTACTGACTGGTTTGGCTGCGCTGCTGACTGGTTTGGCTGTGCTGCTGACTGGTTTGGCTGCGCTGCTGACTGGTTTGGCTGCGCTGCTGACTGGTTTGGCTGCGCTACTGACTGGTTTGGCTGTGCTACTGAGTGGTTTGGCTGTGCTACTGAGTGGTTTGGCTGCGTTACTGACTGGTTTGGCTGCGCTACTGACTGGTTTGGCTGCGCTGCTGATTGGTTTAGCTGCGCTGCTGACTGGTTTGGCTGTGCTACTGACTGGTTTGGCTGTGCTGCTGACTGGTTTGGCTGTGCTACTGACTGGTTTGGCTGTGCTACTGAGTGGTTTGGCTGTGCTACTGACTGGTTTGGCTGCGCTGCTGACTGGTTTGGCTGCGCTGCTGACTGGTTTGGCTGCGCTGCTGACTGGTTTGGCTGCGCTGCTGACTGGTTTGGCTGCGCTACTGACTGGTTTGGCTGTGCTACTGACTGGTTTGGCTGTGTTGCTGACTGGTTTGGCTGTGCTACTGACTGGTTTGGCTGCGCTACTGACTGGTTTGGCTGTGCTACTAATTGGTTTGGCTCTTTTTGCAATTAAATACTATTTGGACGATGTGTAAAAGGAAATTCTACATCTCATAGTCAAACATCAATTTGTTGTGAGAATAATTACCCACATCGCACAGGAGAAATTCATTGGGTCAATTTTTCAGTTTTGTAACAGTCTTTTTGTCTGTAAATTTCATCCTTTTTTCAATTAATGATAAGTTTAAAAATCAATGAACATAATTTAACCTCTACGAGTTTTGCAAATATGACGTTTATTTGTACATTCTTTGACCATGAAATCGTCAGCAAATGACACGCTCAAAGCTGATTATATATTCATAAATTTGAGTGGGCGTGAATACGTACCGAGTTTGGGGATTGACTGATATGTCTTCAACTTGCTATATGTTGAATATTTCATCAGTAATTTTACACAGCACCCGTATAACGATATGAGATTAGGTTTGAAGTGTTTTCACCCGTATAACAATAAGAGATTAAGTTTAAACTTTGTTTTCACCCGTATAACCATAGAGATTAAGTTTTAACTTTGTTTTCACTGCAGTGGAGGTATAGCATTAGGTTGGAAAACACTGGGGATGAAATAGTTCAGCTAAGAGAGAGACATTGGAGGATCTTCAGTTTGTCAGGAACGTTAGAGACCGTCAGAGGCAGGGGTGTGGTCGGTCAGGTATGTCCAAATTTCAAATTCTGAAACAACAAGTACAACTTTGAGCTTGGTTATTTAAAATAGGTTATTTCAAAAATCTTGAAGCAAAAGACTCCTTTATAAATTGATCAGGAACTGTCCAATTTATAAAGTAAGAATTCTCAAAGAGTATACAAAAATGTTGCAATGGATCAAATTTGATCATTAATTGGAAGAAAACTAAGAGGCCTAATTTTTGATGATGGTGTTATTAAAAAATTACTTAAAGTATTCATAAAAAATTATAAATATTAATTTAAACATTCGTATCAAAGGTGTCCAGTACCATCACGTGCATGAAAAGTGTGGTGGAATATTCTTGAGACTCAAAACACGATCTAGCTTTTCGGCAGCCAGCTCCTTTAATTTTACAAGCAAATCCATATTTTAATGTACCTCTAGTGGTGTGCATCAGTTCTTTATGTGACAGACAAGATACATTTCTTCAAAAGAGATTACCTTGTACAATTACATGCAAGAGGTGTCAATTTGATTAGGGCTGTAGTAAAGGCGCAAAACATTTTGGGAAGAATTTGTTGCACCACTTCAAATTAGTATAATAAACATTTAAACAACAGGATTTACATTAGAAAATATCAAGGATGCCCGGAATTACAAATTTGCAATAAAATATGTGTATTGACATCTGAGATCTTAAAACTGTAAATGGTCAATTTTAATCAATTTTTATGACATTTTTTCTACTGTCTTTCATTTGAGTAGATTTGATAAAAATGAGCTTATGTCGCCCATACACATCCATATATGTGAAATATGGCAAATGATTTAATTTATTTTGTTTATGATTGTTTTTGTCCAATCATCCTTTTATATTTATTTTGGATTGCCAGTCAATGTGACCTTTTTGGTATAGTTCAGTAAGCGACACCAATATGTTTATTAACCATAAAATCGGTGGTTATGCATTGCGGGTAATTTGTTATTGAGAAGTAACTTGTACTCTTCATTTTAGGAGCCCATCTTATCCAAAGAACAGCCAGCCTTCCAGTACAGCAGCCATGTATCCCTCCAGGCACCCAGTGGACACATGTGGTAAGTCATTCTATTGTGGTTCATCTCTTCTTTGAATCCTCTCCTTCCTACATCACACCAAACTATTATAACTATATCTAAACTTCTCCCTTCCCTGTCTTCCTCCTGCTCACCACACTTATCTCCTCAACCTCTTTTCACCTTTGACATAATCTAATCTCTCATGCACAATTTGACCATCGTTGTCATGGTGCTGTTAAACCTCACTAAACAAACATTGAATGAATGTCTCTTTGTGTGGTGTGTAATCAATATATGTTTCAGCTTATCACTATTATAGGATCTCTAGATTTTGATTAGTAATTGGTCAATTTATTGGTAAACTGGGCCACCGGCGTTGACACATATACAGAATGTGATACAAGAAACAAGTAATATACAGTAACAATTGAGGGAACGCAATCCATATACAAAAATTCAAAATGTGAAAAACAATAGACTGATAAATGGTAGTATGATGTTAATCAGCAACATGATTTTCACGGGCTTTCATGGCATATTTGATCAAAAGATATAGTAAATGACAGGTCTGCTTTAATAATGTTGATTAGGAAAGTTTTATGATGTAGCTGGCAATACCTGGGCTTTGTTTGAACTTTTTAGCACTATCATTTACAATAACCTCATTGCACCACCACAAGACTAACGCATCTCTTTGCACTCAGACCAAGCATCAAACAAGTAACCGGCCATAAATAATCTCTTTTGGCACACGCCATTTTAACTGTTTTAAGTGCAGTTAAACCCAAACAACCAAACACTGCTACAAATCTCAAAACACAAGAAATATTTGAAATGGAAATACATCAATTTTCACTTAAAATTCACAGTTATTTGCCACAATTTAAGTTTCCAGATTATCAGATGCTTGGTCTGAGTGTGGAAAAAAGTGTTAGTTTTGTGGTGGTGCAATGAGGTTATTGTAAATGATGGTGTTGAAATTAAAACATGTAGAGAAGGTAAAGGAGTGGTCAAATGGCCAGCTATTGGCCCCCAGAGCGGTTAATGGTTGAGCTGTAAGACCTGGCTTAAAAAGAGGGTAAGGAGTTTACGTGAAATGCATACCAACACATTCCTGCAAATTGTGCATTATGGTGATTAATCATGAAAGCTTGCATATGATATGACCATGACCAGATTTCATCTCTGCTCATGCGGTAAACACTTGGGAAATAATATTTGTAACTGGTTTCAATCATTTCCAACTTTCATTCAACATACAATTTTGTCTTTAAATTTCAGGGGACCTTTCGGATGGAGAAATCAGATGGTTACACGTTTGACTGCAGAATTCCTCCATTTACTCTGGAAAGCAAAAGTGATGACCACGTGGGCCCCCATGGATTCTTTGGATGAACGTGGAACATTAATATTTACAAACAAGTTGTGGTGCAGAATTATACACATGCAGAATGAACTGGCATTAGCATCAGAGGTGGTCCTGAGGTCATTGAACTTTGATCTCGGAGTGTTGACAAGAACATGTATCTAGATCCAATTTATTTTTGTGTGTGTTAGGAAATGAAACTTGGACCACCTCTCTGCACAGGAGATCATGAATGATGATTAAATGTTTGTTCGTTAGGACAGTGTATTTGCCTTGACTTCTGCCTGGATTGTTTTGATGCAAAGTTAAGGATGTTTACATAACAATTCTTCACGATTTTTCTTCATTTTTTAGAAACATGTGAATGATTCTGCTGTTGTTCCTTTATAGTCTCACTGCTGGGCCACTTTTGGACAATGGTAGTTACAGTTCTTTACTTTCTGTTACTAACTCACTAGTAACCCTTAAACATTAAAATCTTCAAAGAGATGCAAATATTATTTATAATTCATGCCTGTATTGCAATTTCAAAGACTTTGATTGTTGAATGACATAACTAGCTCTCATTCATTCAATCTACAAAAACTTACAAGAGTGACCACTTTCACTTTATATCTTTGAAACTAATTTGCCTTAAAACCCATTTGGCAGTGATTGTTTTGCATTCTGACCAGACGAAGCAACATCCATGCTGCTCAATATTTCTGACATTGAAGAAAAGGGATGTCAGTTAAAGGGGCACTAGACTGAAAAGTGAGAGCTTATTTTTCTAGAGACTAGAATATTCAGCAAAGCTTTTTCAAACATGTGGAGAGCTAAAACCTTCACTAACACATGTGGAGAGCTAAAACCTTCCTAACACATGTGGAGAGCTAATAACCTTCCCTAACACATGTGGAGAGCTGAAAACCTTCTCTAACACATGTGGAGAGCTACAAACCTTCACTAACACATGTGGAGAGCTATAAACCTTCACTAACACATGTGGAGAGCTAAAAACCTTCTCTAACACATGTGGAGAGCTTAAAAGCTTTCTAACACATGTGGAGAGCTACAAACCTTCTCTAACACATGTGGAGAGCTACAAACCTTCACTAACACATATGGAGAGCTGAAAACCTTCTCTAACACATGTAGAGAGCTACAAACCTTCACTAACACATGTGGAGAGCTAAAAACTTTTACTAACATGTGGAGAGCTAAAACCTTCTCTAACTCATGTGGAGAGCTACAAACCTCCACTAATACATGTGGAGAGCTACAAACCTTCACTAACACATGTGAAGAGCTAAAAACCTTTACTAACATGTGGAGAGCTAAAAACCTTCTCTAACACATATGGAGAGCTACAAACCTTCACTAACACATGTGGAGAGCTACAAACCTTCTCTAACACATGTGGAGAGCTAAAAACCTTTACTAACATGTGGAGAGCTAAAAACCTTCTCTAACACATGTAGAGAGCTACAAACCTTCACTAACACATGTGGAGAGCTACAAACCTTCACTAACACATGTGGAGAGCTACAAACCTTCACTAACACATGTGGAGAGCTACAAACCTTCACTAACACATCTGGAGAGCTACACACCTTCACTAACACATGTGGAGAGCTACAAACCTTCACTAACACATGTGGAGAGCTACAAACTTTCACTAACACATGTGGAGAGCTACAAACCTTCACTAACACATGTGGAGAGCTACAAACCTTCACTAACACATGTGGAGAGCTACAAACCTTCACTAACACATGTGGAGAGCTACAAACCTTCACTAACACATGTGGAGAGCTACAAACCTTCACTAACACATGTAGAGAGCTACAAACCTCTACTAACACATGTGGAGAGCTACAAACTTTCACTAACACATGTGGAGAGCTACAAACCTTCACTAACACATGTGGAGAGCTACAAACCTTCACTAACACATGTGGAGAGCTACAAACCTTTACTAACACATGTGGAGAGCTACAAACCTTCACTAACACGTGTGGAGAGCTACAAACCTTCACTAACACATGTGGAGAGCTACAAACCTTCACTAACAGATGTGGAGAGCTACAAACCTTCACTAACACATGTGGAGAGCTACAAACCTTCACTAACACATGTAGAGAGCTACAAACCTCTACTAACACATGTGGAGAGCTACAAACCTTCACTAACACGTGTGGAGAGCTACAAACCTTCACTAACACATGTGGAGAGCTACAAACCTTCACTAACACATGTGGAGAGCTACAAACCTTCACTAACACGTGTAGAGAGCTACAAACCTTCACTAACACATGTAGAGAGCTACAAACCTTCACTAACACGTGTGGAGAGCTACAAACCTTCACTAACACATATGGAGAGCTACAAACCTTCACTAACACATGTGGAGAGCTACAAACCTTCACTAACACATGTGGAGAGCTACAAACCTTCACTAACACATGTGGAGAGCTACAAACTTTCACTAACACATGTGGAGAGCTACAAACCTTCACTAACACATGTGGAGAGCTACAAACCTTCACTAACACATGTGGAGAGCTACAAACCTTCACTAACACATGTGGAGAGCTACAAACCTTCACTAACACATGTGGAGAGCTACAAACCTTCACTAACACATGTGGAGAGCTACAAACCTTCACTAACACATGTAGAGAGCTACAAACCTCTATTAACACATGTGGAGAGCTACAAACTTTCACTAACACATGTGGAGAGCTACAAACCTTCACTAACACATGTGGAGAGCTACAAACCTTCACTAACACATGTAGAGAGCTACAAACCTCTACTAACACATGTGGAGAGCTACAAACCTTCACTAACACGTGTGGAGAGCTACAAACCTTCACTAACACATGTGGAGAGCTACAAACCTTCACTAACACATGTGGAGAGCTACAAACCTTCACTAACACATGTAGAGAGCTACAAACTTTCACTAACACATGTGGAGAGCTACAAACCTTCACTAACACATGTGGAGAGCTACAAACCTTCACTAACACATGTGGAGAGCTACAAACCTTCACTAACACATGTGGAGAGCTACAAACCACTAACACATGTGGAGAGCTAAAACCTTCACTAACACATGTGGAGAGCTACAAACCTTCACTAACACATGTGGAGAGCTACAAACCTTCACTAACACATGTAGAGAGCTACAAACCTCTACTAACACATGTGGAGAGCTACAAACCTTCACTAGCACATGTGGAGAGCTACAAATCTTTACTAACACCAATAAGAGTGTTTCAGCTGACGACACAAGGTCACATAACTTTGTTTACGTCGCCATTTTGTGGGGCAATACCACTGTCATCTGCTGTACACTTTATTAGACTTGCATACGTTTGCATGTTGTTATATATAAGATTATCTTTGTAAAATAATTATGATGGAATCTTGCTGTGCCATTGGTTTTTCTCAATTTCCAGCTGATCTTGATTGACGTTCGAAGTAGGTTTCTGATGGCTTCAACCTATGGTTCACACTAGGATTTGCAGCGAGCACTTTATATCAGGTATGTAGGCTTTGTTAGAGTATAATGAACAATCAGCTGGCATTAAATTATCGTATACCTGGTGAAAATATAAAATATGAAGTAAAATCAGAAGCGAAAAAAAAAATTGCAATAAATAAAATTAGCTGAACTGGTCCTGGTAGGTTAGCATGTAGTATGTTTGTTATACGTGTGATGTGACTGAGTTGTGTGAAGATGTGTGAAATGCAACGACACTGCTGCCCTGAAAAATGGTAGTCCAGTTGAATTAAGAGTCATGTGATGAACTCTCTCTATATGTATACCAAGCAGTTATCTATGAGTCCTAAGCACTAACATTTTATCCCTTTAGTAGGCAAAACAGAGATAAATATTTGAAAAAATCACTAAAAAGTTGCCCTCACTAATGGGTCTAATTCTCCTTTACCTCACTAATATTTGAGCATAAAAAATGTGTTCCTTATCATATCAATACATTTGAATAATTAAAAGTTTTACAACATTTCTTGCCTGATAGCTGATTTATTATGTTGTTGAATCTTAATTTTACTTCATTGTGTTTTTTCAAAGTTTCTCTAAAACTAAAATTGAAATTCACAGTGACATCATCTGATAATAATGCATTGTTGGTTAGCCCAGCAATCATACAACATAAGGTCTTCCATCAAATGCTTCCAGCTAGCTACATCATCATAGCTAAAAAAATCGTGAAATGAATTTCAAATCAGTTTTATATTTCGTATAGCTACAAAAAGACATCATATTTCAATTGTGATTTTTCCCCAAAAGATTTTATTTGTTGTGATACCAGTTTTGACATATTCCCATGATTTATCCTGTTGTGAAAATTTTAATGTTGATCCTGTTGTATTGTTCATTAGTTGAGACAAACAAATGATTTAAGATTTATTTTAAACCCCACCTCCTTCCTCACCTGTAATAATATTAACAAATACAACACCTTGTAAGATTCAGTTGATTGAAAATATCCTTCATTCCAGAAGTTTGTTTCAATACATGTAGGCAGTTTGTTTTGTCACCAGTGTTTTTTCAGCCCAATTACTTCTAAGGCTATTTTCAAGGCTACTAGGTGGCAATGACCCCTTTATTTATTCACATTGTGACAAAGATGTGATCTACTTTTCTTCAAAAGAATAATTTCTTTACAGAAGGTGATTACTTGCAATATTTGCAATGAATGGTAATATGCTCAAAAATGTAAAAAAAGATGTATTTAAAACAATGTATTGTAATAAATTTATTTCAACCAAATAAATAGGTCTATAAATTGTTCACTGCATTGAATAATAGATTTTTCTTTTTAAATATTCCTCTTATTAATACTTTTTTTTAAATTATTAAAGGTGTCTTATTTCAAAAAAATTGCTTGACACACGGCCGGTAATTCTGATATATACTAATGATGTCACTTCCGTGGCTGTTACTGATTGGCTTGTCAGTTTATGTGTAAATAATTTGACTAATCAAAGCATTCAGTTGTATTGTATATTTCTGTCCAGGTTAACACAATAACTGGCCTTTAAATAACTTATCAAAAATCTCGAAGATGGTGAATAAAAGTTCAATTAATTATAGTCAATTTAGAATGTAAACTTGAATTTTATAGCTTAAAATTCATTTTAACAATTAAATTACTTTCATTTCTTCTCATGCTGTCTTGCTAAAAGTTTATTTTTTACAGTACCAAAAACTTGGCCATGATATAAACCATACAAATTTATTGATGAATACATGCATGCAATCCTCTGATTATATCGCCACTTGGACTCATTGAGGCAAAGGAAATAGTTTATAAATAAATAAAAAAAGACCTTCCACCTGTAACAGTATAAACCACGGGTTCTTAACTAATTTTTTCCAAGGGCCATCATTTCACAACAGCCTCAGACAGCTACCCAATCACGTGGCAAACCAGCATCACGTGACAAACAAAACACGTCAAATTAAATCCCTGAATACAAACAAAATGAGGACGTGCGTGATAAGAAAGATGTCTGCCCATTTTGTAGTGGAACTAAAGATAACATTTTGCTTGATAAGCCACGCTGTTATAGTGCACTGATAAGTCTAGGAAAAAACTCAAATAAACGAGTACTTTGGGATTTTTACGGATGTCATTAAGATTTGTTTTCCCGCTACGACTATTGTTCGCGGAAGAAACGCCGGTTTAAACATTTAATTCAATGGGACGTAAATGACACCCCTCACTGTCAAATATTTTTGGGTGAAGTAATTACAATTAAGATGGTATGCTGCTAATGACCTTGTTTTTAATTTCATGCCATATCTACCCTTATGTTGTTTTTAAATATTTCACCTATAACACTATATAATCGTCTAAATTATTTTTTCCAATAAAAATGATTTACGATAAGTTCATTATATAGAAAAGACTCAAATTGGCGAGAAAATGAACAACAGGAATATACCCTGAAGAACAGTTCAGAGTACCAGATTGGAGTTAGGGAGCGTTCAATACACCAGTCTCATCTGACTCAACCATAGTCCATTTTGATGGTGCTCTACCATCTGGTGACCATTCAGTAACATTACAAAGTTTTTTTAAGTTTTTTTTTAACACGTATTAAACGTCAGTTTCAGACAGTTCAAACTTATAGGTCACCTGGCCTGACGTTTGGTTTTGGTGGAAAAGTGGTGTGTCGAATAGGGGTCTGTATTAGGCATCCAGGAAATACTCTTACAGTCAAGAGGACATCAGCTCATCTGTTACCTGGAATAAAGAAAAATCTATGCAGATTGCCATCTTTGAAGTCTCTGTAGAAATTTCTTGATCAGTGGGTGTCATTACTACTGTCCCTTGTTTCTTCAACAAACAATCTGCTCCATAGTGTATAAAAGAGGACAAAGCAGATAACTAGTGCAAGAATGAATAGAAGTAGACTGGCAGGATACACCACCCACAAAAAATTCATTTCACTGGTAGACTGGTCTTCATCACCTGTAAATAAAAGCAAGGATAAAGTTGATATTTCCCATCATGAAAACGGCAACAGAAACATTCGTGCAGTACTGAGGGGAACGTAATCGATCACCAAAAAAACGTTAATGCCAGTGTACGAATTCCACCATGGTGGCAATGACTGCTGATGTAAAAGTAGCCGATTATAACTTTATATTAATTGCTAAGGTTTTCCTAAATGAGTTGCTTCTCCTTATCTTAAAGATACTATGATGTATATCTGAATGACAAGTAAAGAAGTAGTTATGTACACCAATGATTTAATAAAAATTCCAGACTAGTTACACAAATTCAGGATTATTTCTTTCCCAACTTATGCAAATGATTTAGTACAAACTCTGGACATCACAAATTTACAAAAAAAATATTTCAAAAATTTGAAAATCCTAATATGACTTTTTTACAAGCTAGGAAGGGCATGATGTTTCTTAAGTTCAAAATAATTAGAATTCTACTTCGTTTTACCAATTTTTCAGCTCCCCTGCCCCTCTCTGCCCCACTTGACAACATCGATTTTTCCATCAAGCATATTTCTTAACCTGTCCCCTATTCCAGATCTCTTCTCTCCTCAATCTTGGACCTATTCGAAAACAATTCTTCCTCAAACATTATCAAGTTTCTCCAACAACCTCTTCGACCACATATAATCTCCTCCCCTTCTACATCTAACCTTACACACCCCTTTTTTTTCACCTAACTTTTTCTCCCACATTTAGCTTTTCCCCTTTATCTCCTTTACAAACCTTCCATCTCCTCACTATCCTTTACTCTTACACCTTTATTCATTAACACATTTGACTGACTGTTGCGGTGCCGTTAAACTTCACCAAACCAAACCAGCCAATTTTTCTACCACTTTGATTTAAATTTCACTTCCCAGGGGGTAATACCATACATCTAAAGGTGAGCTGGCCTCCAAGAGTATTTCTCTCCAGTGGTGAATCCCATGCTTACAGCATAATTCCTATCTTCATTGGCAGTAATGGTAATCCCACAACTCGAGAAGGTAACCGCCACACCTAGCTGCAGTGCTTTTGTTCATTGAAATTGGGGATTGTGAGAGAGGCGAGATTAACATCAATCAAGTGTTATTGTGAGAGGGGATCAATGGATGTGCATTAATTCTCAAACTTGATATAAAATTTGCATATTTCTGAGACTGGCCAAAGACATGGAATAGCTATCTCACAATGAACAAAACGTTGAGTTTTTATTAACAGTTTGCATGTGTATCAAGAACTACAGAGAACACAAAAAACAAGAATTTGCAGTTTTGCAAATCTGTTTTCCACAAGAAATATAGCTTAACAGTATCCATTGTTGGAGGAATGGTAACAGCCACGGAGAAAGTTGCAAAGAGCACTGAAAGAGTTCAAAGTTACAATAATAGGGATATATTTACACAGCTAGCAATACAAGTCTTGCAATTACCACCAAGGAGTAGACTTGTTGATTGCATATTTACGTCATTCTTCTGTAAAGAAAATGATTCATGATGAATATTGGTGAAACATATCAGCTCTCTGCTGTGAAACAGAACTTGACATTTCAGTGATATATCAAGAAAATGGTACATTAGTGTATTTTTGCACTTCTAGAAGCAGTTTTAATCTTGAAAAAGTCATCAACCATTTGTAATGATCTGTATCTATGTATGGACTTACATTTTCATAGGCCACACTTCAAATGGCAACCATAGGGGTCATTAATGTTAGGCTGCATAGGAAAAACCTGAAATGTTGTTGAATTTTGAATACTTATGACCTTGTTGAATCTCTACCTGTCCATATACCTTTAAAACATTCTATATTTTGATGGTAAAACTGATATAGAAGATAATCGCCCCCTCCCTCCCTCCACCTTCCAATTCTAAATTCTATTGATTTAACACCACCTGACATAGATTATCAGTGCCATGGACGGTAGAAAATGGTACATTAGTGTATTTTTGCACTCCTAGAAGCAGTTTTTAATCTTGAAAAAGTCATCAACCATTTGTAATGATCCACTCCAGATCTGTATCTATGTATGGACCTACATTTTCATAGGCCACACTTCAAATGGCAACCATAGGGGTCATTAATGTTAGACTGCATAGAGAAAACCTGAAATGTTGTTGAATTTTGAACACTAATGACCTCTTGTTGAATCTCTACCTGTCCATATACCTTTAAAACATTCTATATTTTGATGGCAAAACTGATATAGGTGATAAGCCCCTCCCGCCCCCCCCTCCACTTTCCAATTCTATATTCTATTGATTTAACACCACCTGACATGGATTATCAGTGCCATGGACAATATTTGCCCACCAAAAATAAAGTTAGGAGGGGGATCATAAATTCACACTAAATACAACAAATCACCATACAAAAGATATAAATATGGGAAAAAGTAAAGAAAGGGGGAGGGGGTGAGAAGAGCTCCCACCAAATTCTGCCTATACGAGTAAGCACAAAAACAGAAACAAAAGGCAGACAACAAATTAAAGTCATCAATTTAATATCAACATAGATAGTGTCTGCTCTACCAATTGCAAATATATCAATCTCAAACTTTTACTTACATCAAATGTACAAAAGAAACAAGCAATGTCCTGTTAATGAAGAGTTTGTAAAATTCCACTTACTTTTAATGTAATATTGCACAAAATACTGCAGTGTGAATTTTGAACCAATGCATCCAAGCAAAAAAAATATCTTTTATTGATATTAAAATTTTTTAAATACAATTTTGAAATTCAGTGATGAAACCAAGGCTTGAGACTAGATGGAGAGCTGTGTTATCTCATTCAGATTTTTTTTCTTTAAAGATTTTATAACCAGTTTCAGATTTCAATTTCTCTTTTATTCAAATCATTGCCAGCAAATGTGATCTTACCTTACTTTATGACACAATAAGTGACCATTATTACAATTTTACTTTTGTTCGTTTGATGAGGGCTTAACGGCACCACGACAACAAGGGTCATATTGTGCTTGAGAGGTCAGATCATTCTAGAGGTACTTTTGTGTTTTATTGTTCCATTTTTACCCAAGATTCCCAATCTTAAAACAGACTGATTAGACTCCGAACATGGATCTAAAATTACAGTGGGATGTCATTCATCCAATTACTGGTGAATACCAAAACCTTCGAATCGCCTGAATAATATTGCACGTTTACTTTGTCCTAAACACACTGCTGTAAATACATGAGTTGAAAACTTTCAAGATAATTCATTTCAGTAAATCAAATATTCTCTTTAAATCATAATTATTTTGTATCTATAAAATGTAATATTTAAACACATAACTGACATAAAAATTATATGGAACAATGACTGATCATTTTTGTTACTATCTACATCTACAATAATATACATGTCAACCCTGCAGGACACTAGTTCAGCTGCACTTCCTCTTTGAGTACAGATCTTGTAATACATAGTACATTGAAACTGAGCAGTCTCTTCACTTGTGACTTTAAAAAGATCATCCTCCATCTGACTACAGTCCTGTACTAATAATATAAGACCTATAAATTGTTCATAATGTAGAACCTGCACTTTTCTTTAAATATTTACACCATTAGGCTTTATACAGATATATCAAGTTTTATTCCCAAATAAAATACATTTGTATCTAAATTAATATCTATTTTTATGTCTTTATATAAAACTATGTCCATAAATAAAATCTATCTGTATTTCAACTGACATCTGCATTTATATAGTTACTGTATAATTATCAAGATTATGTATCTACATATATGCTGGATATAAAGCCATACTGTATATACGATTTCTGTAGTATCAGGGATGAGTTTCTCTCAAATTTTACAATGATTATTCATTGTGACATCACTTTACAGTATGCAAATGATTGCAATCTGCATGAGTATGAAGAATATTCTGATGCATATGGAGCAATTGTCTGCTGAGGAGCAATTGTTTGCTGAGGAGCAATTGTTTGCTGAGGAGCAACTAATTGTTGAGGAGCATTTGATTGCAAAGGAGCAAAGGAGCATTTGATTGCAAAGGAGCAATTGATTGTTCAGCAATTGATTGCAAAGAGCAATTAATTGTGAAAGAGCAATCGATTGCCGAGAGCAATCGATTGCCAGAATAGCAATCTATTGCAAAGGTTGATTGATTGTTGAGGATGATTGATTGCAAAGGAGCAATTGATTGTTGAGGAGCAATTGATTGTTGAGGAGCAATTGATTGCAAAGAAACAATTGATTGCAAAGGATCAATCGATTGCGAAAGAGCAATCAATTGTGAAAGAACAACTAATTGCACAAGGGCAATTGATTATCAAGGGGCAATTGTTTATTAAAGAGCAATTGATTGAGAAGCAATTGATTGCAAAAGAGCAATTCATAAGTTGTTGAGGAGCAATTGATTGCAAAGAAGCAATTGATTGCAAAGGAGCAAATGATTGTTGAGGAACAATTGATTGCAAAGGAGCAATTGACTGCAAAGGAGCAATCGATTGTGAAAGAGCAATCGATTGTGAAAGAGCAATCAATTGCAAAGGTGCAATTGTTTGCCGAAGAGCAATTGATTGCTGAGGAGCAATTGACTGTTGAGGAGCAATTGATTGTTGAGGAGCAATTGATTGTTGGGAGCAATCAATTGCGAAAGAGCAATCGGTTGCAGGGGAACAACCGATTGCAAAAGAGCAATTGTTTGATTGCAAAAGAGCAATTGATTACAAAGGAACAATTGATTGCAAAAGAGCAATTGATTGCAAAGGAACAATTGATTGCAAAGGAGCAATTGATTGGAAAGGAGCACTCCATCCAAATCTGGGGGCGTATTATTCTGGAGTCTTTTGAATATAACTCACTTTTCTTGCACATGTTGGCGCTGAAGACCTTTAATATTAATTTTCAAATTAATTATAATTATTACTAATGAATACTTCAATTCATTATTTAACAACAAGAGTATTAAAAATGAGACCTGTTATTTTAAACTTCCCATGGATTAGCCTCACTAATAATTAACAGCTTTTTCAACCAATCAAGCGAGACAAAAATCCTACGCGGTACTGGTACAGTACAGCTAGCTCGCAGCGCGCACTATGCAGTCTAATGCAATATACAACACAAAACAAATTTCTGCACACACATACCTAGTGACGACAAGATGGTGAATGAAAATTGCGCCTATGAGCTTTGTAAATCTGATTCCCGTTACCAAAATAGTTAGCAAACTAAATTTTGCTTTATTTCTTTTCCTAAGATCTCGAAAGATATGTGGAAATACCATAAATGGATCAAAACTTACGTCAGGCCACACTGAACATAAATGTCAATGCATTGGTCATACACGATTGCGGATTTAAGGTTTGTTTGTCCCACCTAGTTACTGAGTTGCTATGATGGGTGTGGCTTATTTCATAAATCAGAGACGTTAATTAGCAAAGCAGATGTCCCCATTCTTCGACCAAGAGCACCTTACATTTGGATAAGCTGTCTTTCTATTATCATATTTATGATTGCTGTATATATAACTTCAATGGTTTAACTTCTATGATATTGACTAATGTAAGCATAAAGATAAAAAAAAAAGAGATAGGTCACACCCACCCACCATAGGTCAGAACTTAGGTTACACCCACCTCACTGACTTCCCCACCTCTCTGCAATAACTGTCACAAGCCCCTTACAGTCAAAACACATCCTCATTGACTGTCCTCTCTTACCAACCCCAGAGCTTCCCTAAATCTTCAACTCCATTGCCGAGTCACAAAAAAATATCTCCTTCCTACACCATACCTGCTACTATAACTACATCTAACTTATCTTGTTCTAAGCTTCTCCAGACGTTTACCTACCTACTGCCCTCTACACAACTTCTCTATTCTCTTTCCACCTCTGACATAATCTAATCTCTCAGGCACAATTTGATCAGCATTGTCATGGTGCCATTAAACCTCACAAAACAAATAATGAAATCTTGATTATATTGCGTCACTAAATTTTGCCACTTAATTCACTGTACTTTACAAGGACAATTTTCATACCATACTTTCTACATAATGAAATGAAAACTAAAATTCTAAACCTTTATATCGAAGGTGGGTTTGTTCGAAAGTTCTATTTTCTGACCTGAAAATTTTACACATATCTTAGCCCTAAGTAGATCATGATTTAAAATAAATCAAGAAATGTAATGGCAAAGTGATATTTTTGTTACAATCTAAAACTACGTAACATGAGAAGGCAACTCTGGTTGAAAACGGGGAATTGAAGCAAAAATTCAAAAGAATTTACTACATTCAGTTCATGAAAGTTTAAAGATTCATCTAAAGATTTGTTATTATATGTACAAGAAATATGACTGACAGACATACTATGGAAATACAAGATGACCCCATGGTCAAAATTCATGTACACCCTGTACACCCATGATTCTTATGTTTACAATTGAATAAATAAAATACAAAATTCCTACCTCACATAAAGTTATGAAAGACCTTCGGGTGTGAGTGTTCATAATTCAAATACAATTTTTATAAATTATAAATCATTTACATGTAAACGACAAAAACTTCACTTATAAGACATTATGAGGAAAGATTTTCTAAAATAGAAATTTGAAAGAGCGCAGAACATGGAATGCATCAATGAATATTTCCTATACCTCAAACTGTTTGCATTTGATTACTGTACATTTGATTACTTAATGACTTTCTATTTTTAAAGTATGAATTAAGGAAACAATACAAAATATATTTATTCATTCAGTTAAATCAAACTTTGTAGTTTCATATGTAATACTTCCTATCTGGTAGTCTTTGACTTCCTGTAATATTGTGTATGTTTCAGCTAATCCTCATTTGACATGGTAACAATTTGAAGTTGACCAAGACTTCCCTTGGATTGGTATTTTAGCTTTCGCAAAGGGCTGTTAATGAGTGTAATGGTTTACCTAAGTGGGTTAACTCCATTTCAGCTTATCCTCATTTGACACATGGTAACAGTTTGAAGTGGACCAAAGAGTTCCCTTGGATTGGTATTTGGCATTTTAGTTTTTCACAAAGGATTGTTTTTCACAAAGGATTGTTTTTCACAAAGGATTGTTTTTTACAAAGGATTGTTAATGAGTGCAATGGTTTGCCTAAGTGGGTACTTCACTCCATATCTGCTCACAATTTCAAAGCCAGCATTGATAACTTCTTTACTAACTCCAGGCATCTTTGATTTTATTCTGAATGTTCTTTTGTGGTGGTGGTGTTAGTTTGGGCTTTTTATGGGGTGACTAGCCCTTGCTAGCTCGTCATCTTGCTATGTTATGTTAAACTTAGTCAATTTCTTTGTAATTTCGCATTTAAAACCTATACATATAAATCACATATCTCATTTCATTTATTCAAGGATTTCTTGTCTCACATTAAGTTTTAAAAGACTACTTCTAAGACTGAAAGAGAAAGGCACTAATAAGGAAAGAATATCTAAATATAAACTATGAAAGAGTAAGGTATGGAATGTATAAGGTTGATAGAATCTGTCATACACCTCAAATTGATTTCATTTGATTATTATACTTTTACATACATTTCTTACTTGATGACTAATGATTTTTAAACTATAAATAAGGCAGACAATACAAAATGAGTTTGAACTTAAACCAAACTTAGTAAATTTCCTTGCAATTTCACATTTAAAACTTATACATGTAACTCAGATATTTTATTTCATATATTCTAGGATTTCCTACCTCACATTAAGTTTTGAAAGACTTGTGGGTGTGAGTATTTATAAATTCAAATACAAATATAAAAATCTAATCAAAGACAAATAGTTTACATATAAGACTGCAAGAGAAAAGCACTAATGAGGAAATAATTCATGAAATAGAAATTTGAAAGAGCAGGACATGGAGTGCATCAATGAAAGTTTAAAAGAATATTAAATTCACATATCTCAAAATGGTTTCATTTGACTACTATACATTCACATACATTTATTACTTGAGGACTTATGACTTTTTAAACTATAATTAAGGCAGACAATGCAAAATACTTATTAAAATGAAATTGTAAGTTTTCTTGTAATTTCACATTTAAAATCTATACATGACAGTAAAAGACATATCCTATTTCATTTATTCAAGGATTTTCTACCTCACTTTAAGTTTTTAAAGACTTTTGGGTGTTGAGTATTCATAAATTCAAATGCAAGTTTTAATAAATTTTAAATCATAATTTACACATCAACGACAAAAAATACATTTATAAGACTGAAAGCGAAAGGCACTAATGAGGAAATAATTCATAAAATAGAAATTTGAAAGAGCAGGACATGGAATGCATCAATAAAAGTTTGAAAGAATATTAAATTCACATATCTCAAAATGGTTTCATTTGACTTACTATACATTCACATACATCTATTACTTGAGGACATAATTTTTTAAAGTATAATGAAGGCAGACAATGCAAAATGACTTTGTACTTAATAAAATGAAACTAAGTTTTCTTGTAATTTCACATTTAAAATCTATACATGACAGTAAAACACATATCCTATTTCATTTATTCAAAGATTTTCTACCTCACTTTAAGTTTTGAAAGACTTTTGGGTGTGAGTGTTCATCAATTCAAATGCAAATTTCTATAAATTTTAAATTATACTTTACACATCAATGACAAAATATACATTTATAAGACTGAAAGAGAAAGGCACTAATGAGGAAATAATTCATAAAATTAAAATTTGAAAGAGTAAAGTATGGAATGTGTAAGGTTGAAAGAATATTTCATATACCTCAAAATTACTTGTTCACTAAAGTTACTTGTTCACTAATGACGTTTTAAACTATAAATAAGGCATACAATGCAAAATGACTTTTAACTTAAAGCAAACTTGGTAAATATACTTTGTAATTTCATAATCTGAACCTTAGCCTGTAAATATCTCATCCCATTTCACTGATGAGAGAGGATGGTTCTGTTGTCATGCATGCCTTACATAAAAGAGGATATAATAGAAGAAATAGTTTTGTCTACTAGCTGTGGTGTAGCGATTATTCTACCTGTCTACAGACCACGAGGCCCTGGGTTCAAGCCTGGGTTGGGTAAACACGCCAGTGCACCACAACTGGTTATCAAAGGCCATGGACATTGACTTGGTTGTCGATGTTATGTCTTTCCGTACGTCGTACCTGTGTTCTTGTCCAGGTCGTATTAAGCATTTCATGATAGCATTGTTACTATCATAACCGAATACGCAGGCGACAACCCCGTCATTGTAATTGTGTGTTCACTCGTCGTCGAAGAAATAGTCTTAAAATGATCTTTAAATAGAAAATTAGGATTTATAAAGAAATGACTGAAATCAGACTAGCTGTGACATCACATTCTTCAAAAGTTTTTGTGTATTTAATTGAAATTTCTTCTAACATTTTGTAACCCTCATCCACTGATATGCCAGAGAAATACTCAAATAGAATAGGGAAATTAACTGTGATTTTACACAGTAATAAATAATAAATAATAATTAATTTTCAATACACTTTATACCATACACTGAACTAATCCTTCAAATCTCCTTCCTTATTTCATTATTTATTTCTACTTGTGTATCTCCTTTCCAGTTTCATTGTTAAGAATCTAGTTGTAAATCTCCTTCATTTCTAATCTCTACCTAAACTTCTTCTCGTATTTCCTTGTGTATTTCTACCGGTATGAATTCTGAATAAATTCAGCTTCAATGCCTTTTTCAGTTTGTTGTACTTCACAAAATGAAATGTAAATTATCACTGTGTTGTAAAGCAAGCAAAAGAAAATATGCAATCAAATTCAGGAGATACCTCCACAACATTTATCAGTTTTAAAACCTCAATCCTCAATGACTAAAGACTGAGCATACAGACATCATTCAGCAAATAAGGTTCAGGAATATTGCTCATTTCAATACTTTCGGAAGAAAAATAATTCACAAATCTTGAATTTACAACTATTTTGGGTGTTTCCATATTTTTTTTTTCCATTTCAATTTCAATCTACTCTCTTTTCTACTTATCTTGGCTTCTAATAAATTATTATTTATATTAATTTTTTGAGTATAATATATTTACAAAGCGAAACGAAAAACAAAAATAATATTATGCATCAAAATTTTACAAGAGTTTCCTTGTTCTTGTTAAATAGACAATATATACAAGTTTAAGTGTTCGGGCCAGCATGATTTAAGTCGTGGCCTTCTTTGACATGCTAACACACACACATGCAGCAGCAAGCGTGATGACGAGGACAATACACACACAAAAGAATATGATCCACCATGGTTGTTGCGAGTTATCTGTCGCTGGTAACTTGTCTGGCTCCATTACTATGAAAGAAAATAGCAATAAGTATCATAATACGTTTTTTTCTGCAAAAAGGTACAATCTTTCTGGTAGCTTTGCAATCAAGTTATCCCATTTACAAAGTATTACGTCAACCTTGAACTCATTATCTCAACATGTCTACAAATGACCCATTCTCGACTGAATGTGATACAACAATTCCCACTGGTCCCTTTGACAGAAGTTTTTTGGAAAATAATCACACAAGTATATATTGTTAAAAACTTGTCCATTAATAAACCCAACATTACCCCCCATTCTAATCACCTCTGTTTAACACTTTCAATTGGTCTGAAATTAAATTCCAGGACTTCGATAACAAATCATAACCATTCCATTACTTTTCAGGATTGGAAACATTGGCCTAGCCAAGCCTGAAATCTAGAGGTGCATACTACAAATATCTATAGTCATATACAAAAGCCTCATTTATATTTAAAATTAACTTGGTTTAGGGGACATATTTTGTGGGTCATCCTACCCTTCATCGGCTATGTAAAGACATAGACAATTATCTGTTTATTCCCCATGACCATTTTCCCCCTGAATTTGTTTCTTTTGTATGGTGTTTTTGGTATCTTGGTGTGCTATTGTGACTTTGTCCCTCCCCCCACTTTTGGTAGGCAAATTTGATTTTGTGATTTTAACCCCCCTCCTCCAACCCCCCCTTCCCCAACCCCCTCCCCTTCCCGCTTTCCCCCACCTCTTCCCGCTGCTTTTGGTAGAAAAATCTACCATGACTCTCATGCTGACATACGAACCATCTTACACATTTTTACAACATTTTTTCTTAAATTACCTGTCTCACAAAACTTGCTGGTAAAGCCAGTTTTGCACATACAGAGGAAACTATTGACATCATCCTGGCATGTACCTCCATTCAGGCAGGGATTACACTCACATTCGTTGATATCTGTAAAAGGGCAAAAAATACATGCTCTCAAAGAATTGAAATAACTCTTTCCATTCTACCATCTAGATTTCCACTCTGCATCCTGGCTTTGATCCCCAGTGGATCTCCAGCCTTTACTCCACAACTGGTCACTAATACAGCCATGAGCATATATATTTACTCCAATAAGAACCTCGAATCAAACAACTTAGAGTTTTAAGTTGTTGTCAAGTTGCTCAAGTGGCATGAATAGCCCTAGCTGGGTAAATCATAATATTCTATTAATATTCTATCCTTATATTCTTAGAGACAATTTCAAATCTTAACTTTGCAGTACCCTTTTGCTCACTTTCTATTCAAGCAAAGAATCCCATCAATCTCCATAAAATGTTTTTATATTTCCTTTCAAACCACTTGCAATTTTGCCATACTCAGGGGCAGCTTTTCCATCATGTACAGAATCTGTTTGGCATTGGCTACAGAGCATGTTCAGTCAACGGACACAAGTTATGCAGAAAACATCTAACATTTCAGTGTAGAAAATATAATTTGTCTTTTAGTCACTTATTCTTTTTCGGCTCGTAAATTCAATTTCTGTGCTTGTTCACCTGGTAGAATCAAACATGGAGGGTGTAAGAATAGGAAGATGTTTTCTAACTGATTAATGATTCCAATATAAATCTCATCTTATACTTTTCTCCTTTCCATCATGCATATAGATTCTATAAATCATGGTATAGTTACCTAACATGTAATACAAACGGCAAGTTGGGCAGGAATCATGAAAGTTGCCTCAAATGCTCCTCACTTCCTGCATAAGGCTTAATCTACTCTAGTAACTTAAAACGATTAGGTCAGTGGTGAAGCAAGTTTATCTTATATGAACGAGGACTAGAAAAGGAACAAAATTATAAAGAAAGCATTCAAGAATCTCACTCCGCGAAGGAGATATTTAAGTTTAAAGCTCTACCTTATCTGTGTAGAAATGACTGGTGTAGTATACTGTGGAAGGTTGGCACTTTCATCCTCACATTCTTAATAGTTGTTAATCAATTTTAAAGAAAATGTATCTAACTTTTTTTTATGTTTGAATTATTTTTCCTTTAACATTCTTCAGGTGGTAAATTATAATCATTACCCTTACTATATTCCATTTTACTACTTTTCTGACATATTCAATGGTTTTTAAACCACAAAATCACAGGACAAAATATGAAAGAATACATGAATACTTTGAGGAATCTTCACAACTAGTCTGATTTCAGTCGTTTCTACACAAATGATACCAAACTTTAGACATGAACATTTCCTTAATGGAATTAGATGTTTGAATGCGCTCATCACCATTTTGTTTCTTTTGAGTTCCTCTTTCATAAGAGATAGACTTTGACCACTCAATTAATCCTTTAACTCACATCGGGCAGGAAGTAAGTGGTATGTCATGCAATTTTTTGAAGAATATTTGATGTAATCTGCTTATAATGCAGGTCAGGTTGGCTTTGTAATAATTTATAGGGACTGTATTCATAAAGGTAAATTGTTCTCAATATCAGATGCAGAATTAACCCGAGCAAATTATTACATAAAAGTGAAAATAAACTAAGTATTCACTTGTTTCACACAAAAGACCATTGAAGCCAGCAGGACATGTGCAGGTATAGTCAGAAGTTTGTCCTACTCTTTCGCATGTACCTCCGTTGTTGCAAGGGTTTATCAAACATGGATTTGCTGAGAATACAAAAAAAAAAAAGATTGCTAAATTACTTTCTATGCCCATTGACTCTATATTAGAGGTTTTAAATGCTTTTGATTAGAAAAAGCAATCCAAATATGTAGTTTCTTCACTGATATTTTTAAAACTACAAAAATAATCTTTCAATTCTTCTTTTTTCCACTCCTGGGAGCTAGGTTCACAAAGTGAAAACTTTTCTTTTTAGTAAGTATTTGTTGCAGGCAAAAACTACCAGTTTCGTATTCATGATATCTTCTCATTTTCACTTTTTATTCTTTGATCATTTGTGGGTAGGAGTGTCAGATGTGTTCAAGTCAGGCCTTTAGGCAAGGGGTGCAGTGGGTGTGTTTACACCCCTGCATCCTGCTTACCAAGGTACAAAAATATAAAGCATAATTTCATATTTTTCAATACAAAAATATAAATATAATTTCTAAAATACGTATCCTATTACATTATTTCATATAATTCCATATAATTCATGTGTAATTTTGAGAACCTCGTCTGCCCCTTTTACTCCATTTAGTTTTCACATCATAACAAAAGGTGCTCAACTTCAGGAAATATATGCAGCATGATCCCGGTGGGCGGCCCAGCGGGTCACTAAAGTGGAGCTGGCCTGACTCTGCTGCTTGGAAGACAAAGGACCTTTCAATAATCAGCCCTTGTTTAACCCTTACTCTACCACGCGGCGATATTATTGCCGTTTCGGGTGCCCCATCTTTGGCTCCGCCTCCCGAGCGCATTTAAAAAAAGTGCTGGTAGAGTAAGGGATAAGCACTGGGTAGTAAGTAACCCACATGCACCATACATGTCCATTAAACAAAACACAATAGAGCATGCTTACCATACTGACAGGTATCTCCAGAAAAGTTACCAATGCATGTGCACTGAAAGCTTTCCGTCTGTCCAGTTTGCACATTGGTGCAAGAGCCACCATTGGTACAAGGGTTAGAGTTGCATGGTTTAACTGCCAAAAACATAAACAATTGTCAATACCAAACTATGCTATGAAAGTAGTGAGGTTTTCATAAAACAATTACAAAAAAAAGAAAAAAGCTGAAAATTTCATCATTAAAACTTTATCGTCTATCTTTGATCACAACAAGCCAAGTGAAGGACGTAAAAGTGTAGCACCATCAAAAACTACTTTAAATTCCAAATCGATAAGATAGGTCTTTCGTGAATTCTAGACGAAAAAGAAAGTGCAGTTTTGCTGTATCATGATAAATTATCAGCTTTACTTTAATTCCTTGATTTCATGGAATTATAACCTAGAGTTTTTTTACATCTCTTTTTGAAAAGTGTGACTCCCATCAAAGCCCGCAGATGTCTGTTTACACCCATATCATATGAAGCAAAATAAATTATATTTGGCTTGCTGCGCTTATCACCTTATTCTACTTTAGGGTTGGAACACAAATGTAATAGCAAAACAACCTGAGTACAACATTCTTCATGCAGTGCTACTTTATGGTCAGAAACAGCATATTACAAAATCAATCACACACTAAAATTCTACGATGTCATCAACCTTTTCCAAAGTAAACGGATTCAAAACAAAAATTAATATGTATGAGGATAAAGAAAGCTATTAACCCTACAATGTTGCAATATACAGCATTTATAAAGCAATAGAGGGATTTCATTACGTGACTTTAACTCAACTGGGAGCCATTTTGTTTAAGATAAACAATTTACAGTCCTCTATCAGACGAATGAAAATTTGTGGGAATATTCTTTAAGAAACACCTGTTTTCTTGCATTTTGTGACAATGAGGTAAAGAGACCCCTGAAGATGTTCCCAAAACTGTCAACAATTTACGTATTCTTGGATCATTTGAAATAAAATATCACATAAACTGACACACAACAATACTGATATTAAAGACATTGACATTGTATAATTACTTACGTGCTGTGGGTAAGTAGTCCAAAGCATGAAGGAAAGAATATCACGATGAAATGGTATGAATTATTACTGGCACCAAAACATTCTCAAAAGACTGGGATCAATACCAGGGTAGAGGGGGAACACCATACTAAAAGTGGTAGGGGTGTGTGCAGCCCACCAAACAAAAAACATACCTGCAGTATGACAGATTTTTTGACAACTGCAGTATGAAATTATACAAGTTTGATACCCGCAGTATGAAAGAAGCCAATTTTAATGCCTGCAGTGTAAGAATTCAACAAAAAATATTGTAAAAATGGACCAGCAGTACAAAATTAACAGAGAAAAGCCTAATTTAGGACCTGTACTATGAAAATGACGAAAAAAAGATAATAATTTTTACTACATATTTTTTGTTTGTTTGTTTATTTTTAGTAAAAAAAAAAGGCACCTGCATTACAAAAAAAAGGCACTTGCATTACAAAAAAGGCACCTGCTCAGGCAGCACATATATATATATACCTCACATATGAAGTGCCCTCCCCCCTCCATCCCCAGATCAATACAAGCATACAAGTTTACATGACATAGAACACTAATTAAGATACAGTGCTTTATCTTAAAAGGAAACAATTTGCATATTTGTTTTTTAATTTAGCACACGTCTGATATGTTAGCTACTGCACTCATGTACAATCAAGCTCTCTCTCTCCCATTTTCAAATCTGCCTTATTCTTATTGTATGTTTTTCATATTAGCTGAAGAACTTAGCGAGTGATGAGAATTAAGATAAGGGAGTTACCTATAGCTGTATGCATGTTTATTTTATAATAGGCACATTGCTATGTAGGATACTAAATTTTTAACTCCACAAATGAAAAATATTAGAGCAAACTTAAAATGATGCTGGCCTTTTTTTTTTCCATCATCATATTATTTCAATTATTTCTAGTCTGGATTCACATTTCCGACTTCGGTCACTTGAAAGTTGTTATCTTGTAACGATGCATCTCCCCCCTATGCTCAAAGGTTTTACATTCTCAAAGCTCTCAAGAAGTGAAACATCATATCATATATACTAGTTTTGACAATTTTCCTTCCATATTTCATATCAACCCACACAATTTCACTTATTTATTTCATACTAGCTTTGATAATGTCACTAAATTAGATGTATTTCACATAATTAGCTTTTGTAAATTCACGCATATTAAAAAAAAATTTCAACAAATTTCATTCACATATTTTAGGTTTGGTTTGGTGTGTTGATGTTTAACGGCACCGCGACAGTCAGAGTCAAACGTGCCAAGAGGGTGTTAATAAATTATGGTGTAAGAGTAAGGATAGTGAGGAGATGGAAGGTTTGTAAGGGAAATAAGGGGGAAAAACGGAAAAAAGGGGGTAAACAAGGTTAGGTGTAGAGAGGGAGGGGAGGGGGAGGGGAGTTAAATGTGGTGGAAGAGGTTGTTGCGGAGGAAGTTGTTGATCTTTGAAAAAGAACTGTTTTCGAAAAGGTCCGAGATTGAGGATAGTTAGGAGAGAAGAGATCTAGAGTTCTGGTATAATTGACAGCTTACGAAGATATGCTTGATGGAGAGATTGGTGTTACAAGTGGGGCAGAGAGGGGTAGGGCAGCCGGATAATAGTTAGGAGTGAGTGAGAGAGTTCTGGCTTTTATAATTTCACTCAGATATATTATATCAACTTTGGTAATTTTACTTATCTATTTCATACTAGTTTCGATCATTTTACTGATGTATTTCACATACATGTAAGTAGCTTAAGCAAATTCACACACAATTTCATATCATTTTTAACATATTTCATTTACATATTTTATATCAGCTTTTATAATTTCACTTAAATATTTCATATTGACTTCTATAATGTCACACACATTTTTCATATAAGCTTTAAAAATTTGCCTTGTGTATTCCATATTTTCTGTGTAATTTCACTTACATATTTCAGATTGGTTTTGACAAAATTCATATTTCATATAAGCTTTTAAAATTTCACTTACATTCTGCATTCAAGATTGGACGATGTCACTTACATTTTTCAGATTTGTTTTGACAATTTCCATTATGATTCACTTATGTATTTCACAAGGGTAATATCACTTACATATTTCACAATGAGTAATTTTACTTACGTATATCATAACGGGTAATTTCACTTATGTACAGTGGTGTAATCATGGCGGGACCGGAGGCCCCAGCAATTTGGGGACTGGAGGCCCCTCACTGATATTGTTCTTTTCACTTTTTGAAATTGATTTTGCTGGAGGCCCCCTTTGGGGTCAGAAACCCCTTTGGGGTCGGAGGCCCAGACTCTGCCCTGGCTTAGCCCCAACAGCATTATGCTACTGCTTATGTATTTCACAACAGGTAATTTCACTTACGTATTTCACAGTTATCTCCTCTGAACCCTGGTTCACATGTGCAGTTGTAGGTGTATTCTGTTGTATCATTGATCTGCAAATCCTCACACATTCCGCCATACCAGCATGGTCGAGACACGCACGGAAGAGCTTAAAGGGAGGAGACAAGCATCAAACTACGTCAGACAAAAAATATAACTACCACGTATTGCTTACTGCTAAATATATCTACTTCCTCCTGACATAACTACTTCCAGTAATTGACAGATTATGATGACACTTATCAAAACTATTTGTCAGTTATTTTGAAAACTTTAAATGCAATAATAGAAAATCTGAAAAATGATTACTTTGTTTCTTCACAAGAGACCAGAAACTGTATTTACTGTAGCTGAGTTTTTGGTATTGATTGTGCATTTTTAAAATGTGCAAAATCCATGACAGCTTAATTTACAAAAGACAATATTTCAGATATATCACTTTAGCAGCAAAAACGACCATTTGTGAGTTGTTCAGTTTGAGTGCTACCTCACAAATATTGGGTGTCTGGGTTACATGTACATACAGAGAATGATTATGTCCACGTAGAGAAAAAATTAAGATTTGTCACCCCTCCTCCATGAGAGAAAGCTACCCCTCTCTTGCCCCCCTCCCCTTGACATCATTCATGCATATATCTGGCTCTCTGTATCACTACACTCGCCTGTGGGTCATTTTTGACTGAAACAAGCAATGCAATTACTAATGACTTCAATGACACAAAACTGTATTTTTTATGGTATTTGAAATACTTACCAACTGTTATGAAGTCATTATTCAGAAAGCATGGAAAATAAATGGAAACAAATATAAAAAAGATGTAAAAGATATTACAGAAAAATACCTGAAAGCGTACAAATTAAAATTTTAAAGATGATTAATAAATTAATTTTGTAAAACAAATTGTACATATTTTTGCTCCATCTCTATTTAATTTATGTCTTGTTCTTTTCTGTTTGTGCATGTGTGTAGGTTTTTGACAAACAAACTTGAGGTGATGAAGAAGCGGATGTTGTACCTGCGAATGAAAACAGAGAAGAAAAAAGTTACATACTTTATCATGTAAAGATATCTTATGGTTTGAAGATAACACACAGTCAACATCACTGGTTAATTACAACTTGCAATAGAATGAACGCATGCCACAATACATTACCCCTGTGGCTACGGTATCTTACAATAATTAATCGGCTTACATAATATTCACTTGTCATCTAAAACTTTAAAGACTCTTACATTGTGTGAATTATGTAGGTTTCACCACATGTAAAGGTAATGCTTGGCAATACAATTCTACTGTATACACACAAAATAGCAAAACACCAAGCTTTATCACCACCAAGCAATATCACCCACGTACTGACACACTGTAAGAAAGGCTCAACTCACCAATACAGTCCAATCCTTTATTGGCCAGAATTACATTTTTTCCCCTTTAAGTATTGAAAAAAAAATGACTCACCACTTAAGATATCTATTACTTAGAAGTACAACACATTTCATTTCAAGGAAATCAACAGTCTTTGTAAATCCTTTTATTATAAGAACATGATTAAAAACTGTGACAGATATATAGAGACCACAATCAGAACCTATCTCACAGGATTTATCTCAAGCTGCAGGACTATCAACCCTTAACATTTGAAATAAACTAACAAATTTTCATGATAAGGAATATAAATGCTTATAATACATTAAATGTGGAAAGGGATACATGACACCCATGTAAGACAGAATTATACCAGTCTTGATAACCCATACAGCAAACAGTAATGGGTAAATGTTTCTGTTCTGTCAAAAGATTCCTTTCTTTTATATGTTTTTCTAAATATTTCTAATCTAGTACAAGCTGGCAAATTCTTCATAAAATATTAAAGGGACTTAACTCTACTCTTAATGGCCATCTTAATTTCCAGGCTATTGATATGACAGAGGAATGTGACAGGGACACAAACAGACCAGCCTTATGTCATTTATAAACATATCCAATTCCTGGGGTGATGAGTCTTACCCTCTTACCATTCCTTTCTCCTGGGTATGGAGATCAAGACTTCTGTTTCTCTAAGCAAATTCTTCCATCTCTTTCTGTCTCTTGCTACTACTGCAGCTTCTCCCCAGCTGCTCCATCCAAAACTGTTTCTCTCCTTTTCTGCCTCTTCTCCATGTAGTCTTAGGTCTTCCCTTCTTTCTTCTACCTTTTAGTGTCCAGGTGATGGATATTCTGGCATAGTTTTCTTCATCCTTTCTTAATACAGGACCCAACCATCTCTATCTTCTGCTAAATATCTCCTTGCTTATCTTCACTGTGCCTGTTCTTTCACATAGTTCTTATTTAATGACTTTCATTGGCCATCTAATTTTTGAAATAATTCTAAGGCATCTCTTTTGGAACACATCAAGTTTCTTCTTGTCAGCTTTTGTCAGCTTCCAGGTTTCATGCATCCATAGAAGAGTACTGAGATTACATTTAATTAAAATATTTTCAGTTAGTTTTTATCTGGGGTGAAGAGTACCAGACGCTTAATCTAACAATACCAATGCTGCAAATGGACTGATAGAACAAATTGTTATATGGGGGTAAACAACATAACAGCAGTGGCAGAAATAGGGTATAATCTTTTTGACCACAAGAGCTATCAACAACTTAGCCATCACAACCTGAATATTCATTAGTACACAAAAATATTAATGTAGAAAATACACCTTGATGTTAAGCTAATTCCATCCGAGTCATTAAGCTCATTGAGCCAGTTCTTATCCCCAGTTTCCATGGCGCAAGCAGATGAGAGTAAATTACTCCCCCTGGACGGGATGCCAGTCCATCGCAGATTAACTCCCCAGCAGTGCTGGTACTCATTTTACAGCTGAGTGGACTGAAGCAAGTAAAGTGTCTTGCTTAAGGACACAATGTAGCGCTCATGACGGGAATCGAACTCGGTACCTCTTGAATATGAGCATGACACCTTAACCACTGAGCCACAGCACCTCTATAAAAATCAATTCCATCCAAGCCATTAGGCTCATAACCTTAATGTATCTCAGTCTTAATTCCTGATTATACAAACAAAGAATGATTTACCCTTAATATATTACACATTAATTAGCAGACTGAGATTTTATTCACAATTCAAAATAATACAGAATCACCTTGCTTGTTAGTGGGGGTATTTACGAGAGTTATAATTACCTTATATGCTATAGACATATGCAATCTGGTCTCATACACCTGATTAACTGCTTAACACAACAAAAAAATCAAAGCTACTGCCCTGCGGTTTTCTCTGCTTATTCACTTCAAGGTGTTTCTGAAGTGTTCTGCACTATCCTACCACAGGTTTGGCTGCAGAAAAGCCTTAGAGCAGTTTCTAAAGGTAGTATGAATTAGTTTCTCTAAAGTAAATGATAAGATTGACAGCATCACGCACTAATATTCTATATAGGACTCTGAGTGACTAAAACCTCTTAAGGGTAAACTTTTTTGTTTTAAGTTTGATTCAGGCAGGTCCTACATTGTTTTCAACATTCCCATTTCATTATTTCCTTTCTGGATGGACACCAATTATTTTAATTTCTGCTTTGGGGCAGGAGCTTGTTATTCATAGTTTCAATGCTTTTTGTAATCTCTCAATATGTGGCGTTTGCCCCAAAAAATCCTTCTTTGAAGATATCCTAATATAGAAAGCAAACAACCAGTGGTGAAATCATAAATATCTGTCCATCGTTTGAGGTGGAGGTGAATAATACAATAACAAAAAGTTTTAAACACTATGCACATCTTTTTCACTTTGTGATCTTTAATTCTTTCTAATTTTCACAAAACAATAATGAACAGAAATAAATCCAAAACTGAGCAACCCACCACCAATGGCTAAAAAGATGTTTAGATTAATTCTAAGAAATAATAAAAAAACATTATCATACTAAAATCTTAGCACTCTGTAAAGCACATACCTTTGCCTCCCTTGCAATTCCAATATGTGTAGAATAATTTCAAAGTCCATTCGATCCCCATAGCCAATACAATCTACCTCAGAAATCCTAGGCCAACCAAGATTTGATCTGCATTGATCATTTGCATTCTGAAAAACTAAAGGGGATTATCTGCTGGTTGACTTCTTCCAAGGCCATTCCGTTGTTTTCAGTTTTATTCAGGCTAAGCATTCATTGTTCCTTTCATTCAAGATTCACATTCTATCATTTTCCATTCATGGCAGAAAGCAATTGCTTCATTTTCTTTGATTTCAGAGACCACTTTATTTAAGTTTCTTTGAGTCCAGAAAATTGATTGTTTGGATATCTTTCAGGGTATGAATTCATTGTTCACTACATTCCATTGAAAAGTTTGAACTAAGTGTTGAGAGACCTCATCCTGAACATAGCTACCCCTCTATTTCTGTCCTTCCCTTGTTCCACTATGTTCCAAAATTTGATCACTTTATCCTTAGGCAGTTACAAAACTGCACACCAATTTTAATTAAAATCCAATTATTAATTCTTGAGATATGATGATGGTAAACAAACAGATAAATGGATAAACAAACACACAAACACAGGCAAAAACATAACCTCTGTTTACCTTCATTGGTGGAGGTAATAAAAGCCTTTTATAATTAACATAAGGCTCATTGAAAGGCAACTTTACAGAAACCAATAACTGTCACTTCAGTTGGCATATTCTGACCAATATGAAACAGGGATATGAAAAGGCATTAATTGTCAATTTTATCAATAATTATTGAAAAAAAAACTACACTTAAGATATATTAAATAATACAATTTAGCCCAAATTGATTATAAGCATGCATGTTTTCAAGTAAACTAAAATGAAATAAAAGTCCATATACATAAGATGCAGCGTTTGAAAATTTTACCAAAAAAACATTACAATATGTTTAGATACAACATAAGACCTTTTGCAGAGATTTCCTGAGTACACTTTATGGACACTACTGAATATTTCTTTATAAATAAACTTTCCAAAATATTTCTGGCCAAGCTTGTTTCTGAATAAATCTAAACAAAATACAAAACAAAACATAATCACTATCATCATTCACTGACTGTTAATAATTCTCATTTTACACTTTGATAGTAATTTTAAGTATAATCTCTATTGCTGTTTTTATTTGATAAACTTCATCACATATGTTTCTAAATTGGCAAGAAGCTTTTAGATTTCAAGATAAGAATTAAAGATATTATCTAAAAGGACTGGGACTATGATGAATAAGGAAAGCCTCACAATTCCAACTACCCAGACATGGCCAGTCATGTCATGCTTCAGTGCATATATACACAAAATTGCATAGTGTATATGCACTGGAGCATGACATCACTGGCCATGTCTGGGCAGTTGGAATTGTGAGCCTTCCCTAACGTATGTTAGACAGTTAGAATACAAAGCTATAGTTTTTATATTGGATGATTTAAATACAATATTTTGTATATGTTTTTCATATATACATCTAAAAGAATATCAATTAAGAAACTCTTAGCAATGAATAAATGTCATTGAAAGATTTGAGTGGCAGCATCTTCATCGCTTTACTATTGCGACAAGTTTCTACTCATAAAAGGACAAAGCAACATTTAAATTCAATGGTTGCAACCCACTACATGTATAATTTAAGGCACTCGATGCGACTTTCATTTTAATTGTATATCATGAAATATTGGTCAAATAAAATATAACTAGTAACATCACAATACGACAAACAAAAATAGACGCCCTCTGACAATGGCAGTGGTGTGAATTTTAACCTTTTAAGAAATGTGTTAAGGGTAATTTTATTAGCAATCAAACAATTGTGACAAATTGAGGACATACACCAATCCAATGCTAAACTAACTTCCTTCCTCTTATCTTAATATCTTAATCATGCTGCTACTAAGCAGATTATTCATTCCTTTATAACATCATGTTTAGATACAGCCAATTCAATCATTTACGGCTTGCCGTGTGAACAAATCAGTCGTCTCCAAAGGCTACAAAACACTGCGGCCAGAATTCTTACTCTCTCCAAAAAGTCCTGTCACATCAACCCAATTTTGAGAGATATACACTGGCTTCCTGTATCATATCGTATCATCTATAAGATATTGCTTATCGTTTACAAATCTCTCCAGAGTCGTGCTCCACTTTACATATCTAATTTGTTAAAACTGTATATTCCTGTCCGTAATTTACGTTCTTCAGATAAATTACTTCTGTTTGAATCAAAATCTAAGCATTCATAGGGGGACAGGTCTTTTGCTGTTGCTGCCCCATGGTTATGGAATGAATTGCCATTTTACATCAGATCTTCCATTACTATTGGTTCCTTTAAAAAGAATTTAAAGGCTTACTTAATATCTAAGGCTTTTGTCAATGTTCAATAATTGTTGTTTTGTTTTATAATCATTTTGTATTTTTGTATTTATTGTATGGCGCCTTGAGCACCTAGTTTAGGTGGTTTGTGCACACTATAAGTCTTATTATTATTATCATTACTATTTCCTCAACCCTGCCCCCACAAACTGCTTATTCCCCACGAAAGGAAGATTTCGCTTTTTCAAAGACAAAAATCTTCATATAAAAATTAAACAGCCAATCACAAAAGTATCTCATATGTTCAAAAATGTCCTAATTAAAATCAAAATCATTTAAAGATTGAAATAAAAGCATCGAGTGTGTTTGCACCTATGAAGCACCCTTCATTATACCTCATTTGCATAGAGTGACCTAAAGTCTCAAATCTGAAATTATTTTATTCTTGCTGTATTCATCATCTTTCATCTTGCAGAACCATGTGATTAGCAGCAGAACAGCAAAAACGGCAACAAGCATCGAGATGGTCACGATGATAGCAATCCACCAGGGGTTCATAGCTAAGAAGCTTTCTTGCTGTAGACTTGCTTCACACGTGAAAGAAAAGAAAATTGAATTTCAGCATCTGTATGATGTGCATTCAAATTAAGAATGATGTGTATATAGAAATAACGTAAATATTTCAGGGAATTTTGTACCAATAAATCAATCAATCTGTCCATCGATCGATCAATTGATCAATCAATAAAATTGATAAAACACCAAAATCAAAACTAGTGAGTTCCAACTAACCAATTAGCTTCCTGATGCAGAAATTAAAAACATTATGCAACAAAATTATTTACATATATTTATACAACAAATCCCTTTTAGAAAGCTGCAACAAATTGTAACCATGAAGAACCTATAATCATATCTAATCATTTCATTTTAAACTGTTTCGTAAATTGTTCGATATCTTATTCATCAAAAATCTTTCCATTGTGGCATTCTTTCTTGGAATTGTTTTGAAAGACATTTCGTTTTTATTTAGTAAACTTGTAGCTCACTTCATTCAATGAAGTACATCTATTAAGTTTCTTAATCCCCCCAACAAATTATTACCAATGAAGCATGGTTGTTTAACAAGACTAGTCTATATAACATTCTGAAAAAGAAAACGTTAACATTTTCTATAAAAAAAATAGTATCCAGTTTTTAAGTTACACTTTATCATAGTTTCAAGATATTTCAATGTGTATACATTTTCTAATGCAGAAAGTTAAGTTATCTGTATTTAATTCTTCAATGTTAATCTACAAACTCAACCATGGATTTACTTTCCAATATCTTTCCTAGATAATAAATAATAAAATAAATCTCTTTTTGGTCAGAATTGATCACTTTCTAGCACACTTTTGAATAGCAGAGGATTTGAAAGCAATGGATTTACATAAAATAGAAATTATAAAGAGCTGCACCAGTGATGACATCAATAATCTACTAAATCCGTGAATAATTAATAATATTCTATTTTAATATAATATTTTAACATTCCTGATCATACTTTAAGACAACCATGATTTTGAGAAATTGCATTCCCAATAAAAAAACGGTCACAATAATATCATTTTCTTAACAATGAACAGGAATAAATCCTGTGACAGTGCGAAGAATGTCACACTGGGTTCGTTTAATGAGATCAGTTGCTAAATCATTTAGTTCCACAAATCTCCCTTCTTTCTACTTCCCACATCACATTTATTCTACCTTCCACATAGTTTATCCCATTTTACCACCCACTCCCTCTTTAAACACAAGATGGCAAATATCAGTACAATTTTTTCAAAGAAGTTCAAGATATAGAGGTATTTCAAATGAGGTCACACATGCTTAACAGATGCTAACTTGAAGTTTTGAAGGGCAAGTTTTACAGACAAGTTCAAAATATAGAGGTGTTTCAAATAAGGTCACACGTGCTTCACACATGCTAACTTGAAGTCTTGAAGGGCAAGTTTTACAGACAAGTTCAAAATATAGAGGTGTTTTAAATGAGGTCACACATGCTTCACACATGCTAACTTGAAGTCTTGTTGAAGGGCAGTTTCTATGAATTCCTATTGTTTGCTCCTATATGTTTATCGTGTTATTAAAAAAACTAAGAATCTGTCGAGTAATTATAATTTTTGATTATTTTTAACAAAACCTACAGTCATCCTGTATCATTCTTGCGTGATAAAATGATGTTTCCCTGTTGTACTTTATCAGGAATTTTTTTGTCCTTTTTTGCTATTACAGTTGTGCACTAATTTGCCCGGCAAAACAAAAAGTCACGAGATCGGTGAAATACCTCTATACATGGCCAAGCACCTGTTAGTTTATACATATTCCATTTAGTGTGGTCAGGAAAGCAATGTTTTTCATACAAAGAAAATTGTATTTCTTGGTAAATCTTTCCATTTGAATACCCAGGTATAATTTGTTGCAACCTGTGAACATAACATCAATGAAAAAGGTAAATTTCCTACTACAGAGAAAATACTTACGAGCGTATTCACATGCGCCCCCAGTATACCCTGACTTGCAGATACAGATGAAGCTCTTGCGGAGATTGATGCACGTTGCATCATATTGACAGGGTGTAGATCCACAATCTGATGAAAAAGAAATTATACCCTGAATAAACAATATTTTCTGAATAGACTGGTATGTGACGCATGGGTACTAGCTTTCATATGATTATGCATGCCCAATAATATTCACCTATTCATAGTACAACATATTTTTCTCAACATGATTGGGTGTGCCCAAGCAGGTGCCTTTTTGTATGTATCAAAAATGACTTCTTTCATACTACGGGTATCAAAACTGTATAATTTCATACTGCAGGTACTGAAAGATTTGTCAAACTGCAGGTATGGTTTTTGGTTGATGGGTTGCAAACCTCTACCATTTTTAATATAAAGTGCCACCTGCCCCCACCCCCTCCCCTTCTAATCACTATATAACGCTGGTCTCATAGGAAAAATAATCCTTCATCACTTCACATATGACTGTGAGTGCTGTCACACTATAGAACTGCTTAAGTGGTTTGTCATTAATTAAAAGTAGTATGGATCAAGATAATAATAATCATGCCGAAAAGTTTTTTTAAACCTACCCGCACCCGACACATGAGTTAATCCTAAAAATTCAGGTATGATAATGATCAACCCAACTTCCTGCTCAGTGTGTTGTGTTTGCCACTCCAAACAATGATTGTTTATTTGCCATTCCCATGCACACCACAGCCAAGTAGCCCAAGGTTGTTTGTGTGTATAAGATTACAGAAAGTCAGTGCTGAGTGATCAGGACACTTTTGAGATCGAAATCACTCATCCGTGTTAGGTGTCTCAGGGGGGGGGGAAATTTGTTTGCAAATTGGTGATTAAAATAGCTGTGTATCATATGCCTGAGGTGATGTGTGCATTAAGTGTGAATGATTGACGGACCATTTCTGCTAAGAAAAGATAATGCTTTATGTACGTAGTTCAGATAAAGTAGTTAAGAATGTTATTTGGGTTAAATCTTCCCACTGAGGCATGAAAAAACCCACACAAACCTTGATCATTCATTATGTTTTTAAAGATTGTATGGGGATGTTTGTTTGTTTGTTTGATAAGAGTTTAATGGCACCTAAACAGCAAGGGTTAAATTGTGCCTGAGAGCTTAGATCATTCCAAAGGTACGAAGGAGAGTAAACAGGGGGAGATTGAGAGAAACACAAGAACTAAAAGCCAGAAAGCTGGGATCGAGAGAGGAGGTGTATTGGTAGAAAAATAATGTAGAGAGAGAAGGGGTGAGGAAGGAGGACTAAATATGGTTGTAGAGGGAAGCATGATGAAGGAAGGAGATAATTTTACTCGGAGGTTTTTTTTGGAAGAGCTCCGCTACTGAGTTGTGGGCAGCGAGGAAAGCTCTGTGAAGGTTGTACAGGGGGCAAGCAAGGAGAATGTGATGGACTGTGAGGGTGCAATGGCAATTGTTGCAGAGGGGTGGGGGAGTCAGTAACGAGGTAAGAGTGAGTGAGGTGGGTGTGACCTATTCTAAGGTGGGTAATGTGGACGTTGTCGACACAGGATAGGCTGTGAGTAGTGGGTTTGATCGGAATGGTGGGCTGGATGATGTGGAAATTGTTACCAATTTGGTTTGCCAGCGGCCACGAAGAAGGGAAGTGATAAGCGGTTTGATGTCAGAAAGGGTTTGGGGAAAAGGGGTAGGAGGAAGGGTGAGGGCAAGTTAGCAGCTGCGTCAGCCCTGTCATTGCCAGGGATGCCAACATGGCTGGGTATCCAGAAGAAAAGAATATGTTTCCATGGAGATGGAGGGGGGGGGCAAGAGGAGTTTACGGAGGATGAGGCATGGGGATGTAAACCAATCTCAAACTTCAAAGCTAAATGCAAGGTCATTGAAAACCACAAGCAATATATTTATATATATTTGTATATATATATATATATATATATATATATATATATATATATATATATATATATATATATATATATATATATATATATATATATATATATATATATATATATATACATATATATATATATACATATATATATATATATATATATATATATATATATATATATATATATATATATATATATAATATAATTATATATATACATACATACATACATACACACATACATACATATATATAGTTATATATATAGTAATATATACATACATACATACATGTATAGTTATATATATAGTTATGTATACATACATACATACATACATATATAGTTATATATATAGTTTTATATATAGTTATATATATATATATATATATATATATATATATATATATATATATATATATATATATATATATATATATATATATATATATATATATAATAACAATAACAATATTGTTACTCAAGTGATGCCGCTGTAAGAAAGGAATGTACTAACAGTCTGAATTTTCACAGTGTTTTCCAGAATATAAAAGGACCACAATTGCAGAGGTAGGATGAAGGGCCATCATCGATGCACACTCCCCCATTCAAACATCGGCCTGGATCAACAATACAGGGAAATTCTGGTGGAATAAAATGGAGAATGATATTCAAAATTTACTATGTAGTCTTGACAACCCATATATCAGTCTTATTTTAAATACTGGATCTTAAAATCTTGGAAAACACTGTTGGTACACTTCCATGGGTGGGAATTGTCTAGTACCAAAATTGAGGGAGCGAGCCTTCCACCCCTAATCCTGCCCCCCCCGCCTCACCCCACCTTCCGAATCCTGCCTATGTACACTTCTAGAACTTTCTGCTGTATTTTCAAACTGAATGTTTGGATGCTGCTCCCACTGTTTCATTCGAGAGTGGTCTCAAGGAAACATAGAAATAATCTCTTGAGGGCATGCCAAAGGCGTACATAAACTACAAAAGAGTACATAAACTACATCTTAAGTCAGTGACACAGTGCTAACATTATTAAACATAATTTTTGGCTTAGGCACTTGAAAAGGATAGACTTTCTTTTGTGTAAACGATGACAAAACTCTAATTCGCCTACAACAGGTATACAAATTCACACTTACCTAAATCATGGTTGGCCTGAATATCCTTGGTGGTTTTGTTTTGAGTTTGATATATAAGGAGGCCTTAAACATACAACCACACCAAAATGTCATGCAGCTTATTAATCAACTATTTAAAAGGAATTCAATTTCAATGTTGCCACACTTACCAATTTCATCACATATCATCCCTGTGTACCCTGATGCGCATACACATATGAAGGTACCATTCATATTAACACAAGTTCCTCTATTTTGGCATAGTCCATCAAGGCACGCTACAAAAAATAAGCAATCACAGAAGCGGATAGTTAATCAAGAAGTAAAATAATTCTTGAATGCACGTTATTTTATTTGTCTTCAGTTTCACTATACCAGGTGATATGGCTCTCATTGTTTGTCCTGTTTTAAAGCAGTAAAACAGTGTAGATTACCACATAATTACATTTTATATATCCATGTATACCTCAATTAAAAACAATAGGATATGCACCTGTTCAAATACCTAGATAATGATACCCTATGCCAGTGCTAAAGATACTTAATTCCCGTAGCTAATGTTTCCTTATGACTTTATCATGCCTCCTACTTATAATATGCTACATCCCTAGCTAACGATACCCATGTCATATGCTATACCCATGCTCCTGTAGCTTTTACCTCATTGCCTAGCTACTGATACCCATTCTCCCAGCTAATGATACCCATGTTATATGCTATACCCCATGCTTCTGTAGCTTTTACCTCATTGCTACTACCCATTCTCCCAGCTAATGATACCCATGTCTCCCCAGCTAATGATACCCATGTCACTGATGCTTCTCCCAGCTAATGATACCCATGCTTCTGTCCTGTAGCTTTGACCTCATTGCCTAGCTACTGATACCCATTCTCCCAGCTAATGATACCCATGTCATATGCTATACCCCATGCTTCTGTAGCTTTTACCTCATTGCCTAGCTACTGATACCCATTCTCCCAGCTAATGATACCCATGTCATATGCCATACCCCATGCTCCTGTAGCTTTTACCTCATTGCCTAGCTACTGATACCCATTCTCCCAGCTAATGATAACCCATGTCATATGCTATACAACATGCTCCCGTAGCTTTTACCTCATTGCCTAGCTACTGATGCTCATTCTCCCAGCTAATGATAACCCATGTCATATGTTATACAACATGCTCCCGTAGCTTTTACCTCATTGCCTAGCTACTGATACCCATTCTCCCAGCTAATGATAACCCATGTCATATGTTATACAACATGCTCCCGTAGCTTTTACCTTATTGCCTAGCTACTGATACCCATTCTCCCAGCTAATGATATCCATGTCATATGCTATACAACATACTCCCGTAGCTTTTACCTTATTGCCTAGCTACTGATACCCATTCTCCCAGCTAATGATACCCATGTCATATGCTATACCCCATGCTCCCGTAGCTGTTACCTCATTGCCTAGCTACTGATACCCATTCTCTCAGCTAATGATAATCCATGTCCTTAGCAGAGGCATATTCAGCTTTCGGTGCCAGGAGGAGGGGGGGCAAACGGTAATTATCGAAAAAAGGCTATATTGAGAGGTAAAGAAGCTGGGGGAGGAAGAAAACTTCCCCTGGTAAGATTTCACCTTCCTGGGTATGCTTTTTCCTTATTGGGAAGTAAAATTTATTGTTAATTATTATAAAAATGAAGGTAAATTTGGTCAAATTATTGGAAATTTGGGTAAAATTCTTGGGAATATAGGTAAAATTATTAGTAATTTGGGTTAAATTATTGTAACGAGGTAAAATTATTGGTAACTTTCAAAAATTATTGGAAATTTGGGTAAAATTATTGAAAATTTAAATTGGAAATTTGAGTAAAATTATTGGAAATTTGAGTAAAATTATTGGAAATTTGAGTAAAATTATTGGAAATTTAGGGTAAATTTATTGGAAATCTTAGTCAAATTATTGGAAATTTAGATAACATTATTGGAAACCTTAGTCAAATTATTAAAAATTTGGGTAAAATTATTGAAAATTTGGTAAAATCTGGCAACATTTCTTGAAAATGAAAAAAAATTCCAAACATTGAAGAAAATTTCCTACAAATTGAAGAAACTTCTCCGAAAATTGAAGAAATTTTGGTGACATTTTATCTTATACAACCATTTTCACAGTTAATTTCCCAAATATGTACTATAGCATACATGTATGCATACTGGTATATCCCGCCACAAACATTTTATTTAAAGAATTTCGCTAGGGGGCAAGTTCCCGCCCTGACCCTGAATGAATACTATTTCACATGCTAATGATAATACATCATACCCCAACCAATGATACCCAATCTTGTCAGCTAATATTAGCTCATAACCCCAGCTCATGCCCTCAGCTAATGATACCCACTGCTTTCCTGATTAAACCATCCTAAAAAAATCAATTCCATTAATTGCACTCCATAACATTTATATTATCAGGCCCTAACCTCCACCACTAGTACATAAAAAGTTATTTTATCAACAATACTATTGATCAATTATTCCAGTTCTATTTTTGTGAGTATGACCCTCTCTAGTCATCAATTATGCACCATTTTAGGGAATTTCCTGAGAAACTTGGGAGGGACAAGTCAATCCACACATACATGTGTAATTGATTACATTTGTGAATGGGGTAATGAATGTCAGAACAACAATGGGATTATATCTTTAAAGCTTATCACCTGAAGAGACGCATACAGATGATGCATAGAACCCATAACAATATGAACAGTTTGATATACGAAAACAAAATTGAATATGCTTTTGCAACATATACATTTGTGGCTGAGTAAGGAAGCTTACCTTCAACAGCTGAATCGTTTACTGTTACAGATGATTCAACAGTAGTAGACATTCGCACTGTTGATGGGATTTTAGTAGATACAGGGGCCATAGATTCTATAAAAACAGAATAAAAATCAGGGTTTTGATTACAAAAGACAAGATAGATCTTACATGATATGTTCATAAGTGACACTGGGTCTAGCTCTGTATACCACATGTATCACACTTCAGTGGTGGAGCTACAGGGAAGGGGGCATGGGAGCATTTAGCCCCCAAGATATTGCTTTGCCCCCCAATTGCCACCCAGGAAATTTTGTAAAGTGACATAATGAGACAAAACTGCCCTTCTCTTGCCCCTCAGTATCAAAATCCTGGCTCCGGCACTGCACCCCTTGATTTTATAAAAGAGGCTTATTTGCATCAAGTTATTGCAGGGGCTATAGATTCTATAACAACAAAATAAAATTCAGGTCTTAATTACAGAAGACAAGGTAGGTCTTAAAGGATATGTTCATAAGTGACACTGGATCTAAATCGGTATACTACATTCAGTGGTGGCAATAAGGGGAGGGGGAGGGGGCATGGGGACAATTAACCCCCAAGATATCGCTTTGCCCCCCAATTGCCACCCAGGAAATTATGTAAAGTGACATATTTTGTCTGATTAATAGGTTTTTGCCACGTCCCCCCCATGAGACAAAACTCCCCCTCTTTCCCCTCGGCATAGATATTCTCGCTCCGTCACTGCACCCCTTTAAAAAAGAGGTTTACTTGCTTCAAATTCCTAAAGCTAATAAAATTACAGGACAAGCAAGGTTTGTCAAATTCCTAGTGCAAATGTTTGGATTTTCATTTAGCAATGGGAAGCAAAATGAAACAGAAAAGCGGATTAAATGAATGAATTCAACATTCAAAACAATTTAATTATAAAAAAGATAAACAAAAACGAATTTTCAATTGGCAATTGCTGGTGATTTGTCAAACAATTAGGAAAACAGTCCATTTATTTCCTATACTTTTATTAATCTTTACAAAACAAACATGGAAGTAGGCAAATAAAAAGTGTTAATTGAATTCAGATAAATGTTCTTTAGCTACTCCTTCTCATCCAACCTGCTGTATATTTAAACCCTTTTAATTTACCTTTCTTTGCGCTACTCTGGCAATACTGACCTCTGTTGTTGACAAGCCTAATCAATGTAAATATTGCTGCAAAAAAGGTTACTGAGTGGGCTCTGCCTGCCAAATGAGCACCCATTGAGCTGTTGGTGAGTTTCTTGTCATCTTGGGAAAATAAATTCTTAAACTGTCATGTGATTTGGATATGACACATGGATATTCTGACCACTCACCTGTCACAGGCATGAAAGGTGTAATAGTAGTCATCATATCTGGAACTAAAAGAGAGGAGGAAGTCATTAAACAATGGTCCTACACCTTTGCTTATTCTCAGTTTAAACAAAAATAATTAGTAATCAATAATTAGTATTTTACAATTGTTGAAGAGATTTCACAGAAATAGCTTTTTAATCGTTTTGACTGGTCACATATAAATGATTGATTGATGAGATTAGTCTGTACATTACCGGTAAACAGGAAAGTAGCCAAGGGGGAGCAGTGGAAGCTGCGGTTGCCCCTCCCCCTTGCTGAATATTCCCCACCCCCTTGCTGAATATCAATCTTTTTTGGGGGGGAGGGGGTAATTTTTTTAAATTATCAAAAACGGTTATGCTTTTGGGTTTATTTGCCCTATATAGTTCAAATTATTTTCCATAGAAGTTGGGTCCCCCTCCCCCTCATCTCTTCTGGCTAACGTGCATGCCTGTCAGTGAATATCATGTTGTGCCTGAGTGTTTAAATTCTATAAAATCAACTTTATTAAGAGAAATCATAAAAGAAAGAAATCAGAGGAAAGAAATCCCATCATCATCAATTTAAAAAAATGAGTTGTGTATACTAGCTAGGCATGTATAAAAACACATCATGTACACTCATTTCAAAGCACTACATGCACTCTCAATTAAGAGCAAGGTATGCACCATCATTTCAATGCAAGGCATGTACACTCAATTCAAAGCAAGGCTTGATATAAATTCAGGCAAGGCATGCAACAATCTTGGACAAAACTGTTGGTACAATTCAGCATTATGAGAATTACATGTCATAGTGTTAAGTTTCTTTAATGTTTTTTTTTCTTCTGAGAATTGTAACTCCCTACCCCTTTTCAATGTTGGATTGAATTATGTCTTAACATAATTTTCAGTAAAAAATATTGACAACTACCAACAATTAATGGAAAGGGGAGGGGGAGAGGAGGTGGAGAGAGGTAGGTTAATATAGTGAAGTAGGGGATGAGGACACTGGCAGCGTCAATGAAATAATAACAATGTTCTTAAAATTATAAAATATTAATTACAAATGAAAGAATAAGGATTGAAGGAGCAATAGAAATTTTTTTCAGCATTTAAGATGCCTACATGTGGAATGATTTACAACAGAAAAGTAGGTTCATGAAAAGCATCACATAGTTCTACAAAGTGTTTCAACAAGTTTTGTCCAAGATTGAAGATTCACTTCATAGCAAGGCAAGTTTTCTTAGTTCAAAGTAATGTACGCACATTCATGTGAGTTATATCTAGCTTGAATTTTCAAATCTGGTGAGCAAGTTTGTGTTTCATTGACAGGTTTTCAAGGTAATGTTTGGACTACATTTTATGTCGGTTTTCCATTTTCATTTCAAGTTTGCATCCATGGTAAAGTTTATATAAAACACCTGGTTTGAATTTTTATATGAGCTTTCCACAGTAAGTGCTTGCACTTGGCATTTAGTTCGAATTTTCGTAACCGGTATTCATATTTCAAAAAAAAATTTGCATTTTAATATCTCGATGGCATTTTCAAATCCAGTTTAAATTTATATCTGGTTTATCTTTATATATCTCTAAAGACATTTTTACCGTGAGTTATTGCTGCAGCCAATCAGCATGGGTGGTTGATTTAAATGTGACCTCTTCTTGTTACACTAGTTTATTCTGTATTCATTGAAATATTTATTCTAAATTAAGGCTCAGGTATGAGACTTAAAAGGGTGAGGTATTTTAGGAATCTGATGAGATTGTAAACAAGATCCTGGGGATTGGGTACAGTTTTGAGAGCTTCGGAAATACCAAGTCATTACTTAAAGTGGTAGGACCATTTACAGTTTCACAATAACCAAACTTTATGTCTGAATTTGGGAAGCACAGAAGAAACGGTCTTCAGAAACGTCAATACATCCCACACTAAAAACAGTAAAAGGCATAGGAGTTGAACGCATTTAATTGTGGAGTAATTAAATTAAAATTGACTCAGCAAACAGAAATATCAGACGACTTCTTTATGAACAGGAGATTTCCCAATGGTTAGTAATGTTTGTTGGGAACATAATGTTTGTTGGGAACATAATGTTTGTAGGGAACATTATGTTTGTTGGGAACATAATGTTTGTAGGGAAGATAATGTTTGTTGGGAACATAATGTTTGTTGGGAACATAATGTTTGTTGGGAAGATAATGTTTGTAGGGAAGATAATGTTTGTTGGGAACATTATGTTTGTTGGGAACATAATGTTTGTTGGGAACATAATGTTTGTTGGGAACATAATGTTTGTTGGGAACATTATGTTTGTTAGGAGCATATTGTTTGTTGGGAACATTATGTTTGTTGGGAACATAATGTTTGTAGGGAACATAATGTTTGTTGGGAACATAATGTTTGTAGGGAACATAATGTTTGTTGGGAACATGTTTGTTGGGAACATTATGTTTGTTGGGAACATTATGTTTGTTAGGAGCATATTGTTTGTAGGGAACATAATGTTTGTTGGGAACATAATGTTTGTAGGGAACATAATGTTTGTTGGGAACATTATGTTTGTTGGGAACATAATGTTTGTTGGGAACATGTTTGTAGGGAACATAATGTTTGTTGGGAACATTATGTTTGTTGGGAACATTATGTTTGTTGGGAGCCTAATGTTTGTTGGGAACATTATGTTTGTTGGGAGCATAATGTTTGTTGGGAACATTATGTTTGTTGGGAACATTATGTTTGTTGGGAGCATAATGTTTGTTGGGAACATTATGTTTGTTGGGAGCATAACGTTTGTTGGGAACATAATGTTTGTTGGGAACATTATGTTTGTTAGGAGCATATTGTTTGTTGGGAACATATTGTTTGTTGGGAACATAATGTTTGTTGGGAACATTATGTTTGTTGGGAGCATAATGTTTGTTGGGAACATAATGTTTGTTGGGAACATTATGTTTGCTAGGAGCATATTGTTTGTTGGGAACATAATGTTTGTTGGGAACATAATGTTTGTTGGGAACATTATGTTTGTTGGGAGCATAATGTTTGTTGGGAACATTATGTTTGTTGGGAGCATATTGTTTGTTGGGAACATAATGTTTGTTGGGAACATTATGTTTGTTAGGAGCATATTGTTTGTTGGGAACATAATGTTTGTTGGGAACATAATGTTTGTTGGGAACATATTGTTTGTTGGGAACATAATGTTTGTTGGGAACATAATGTTTGTTGGGAACATAATGTTTGTTGGGAACATAATAATTGTTGGGAACATAATGTTTGTTAGGAACATAATTTCGTAGCCAAGAAATTTTTGGGGATTCTTGTTCCCCTACGAGGTGACCGTTCATATGCCACTGCATGAATTCAATCAGTGATATTGTTGTGCCTATAATCATATGGAATTATGCAAATGCAGCAGTGACATTCATTCTTAGTTTTAAACATATGGTATGGTACATATGATATCGCCCCATTCCATGAAAAGACCAGTGCCAAAAGATAAATATGTTTGTTTGTTTGTTTGATGAGGGCTTAATGGCGCCACGACAACGAAGGTCAAATTGTGCCTGAGAGGTTAGATCATTCTAGAGGTAGAAAGGAAAGAAAACAGGGGGAGAATGAGGAAAATACAAGAAGTAAAAGTCAGGAAGCTGGGATCGAGAGAGGAGGTGCATGGGTGAAGAAAAAAAAATGTAGAGAGAGGAGGGTGGGAGAGGAGGACTAAATATGGTTGTAGAGGGAAGCATGATGAAAGATGGAGATAATCTTACCCAGAGGGCTTTTCTGGAAAAACTCGGCAATTGAGTTGTAGGGAGCGAGGGAAGCTCTGGGAAGGTTATAACAGGGGGCAAGCAAGAAGAACGTGATGGACTGTGAGAGTGCAGTGGCAATTGTTGCAGAGGTAATGGTGGAGCCAATAGGGAGATGGAAGTGAGTGAGGTGGATGTGACCTATTTCATGAGGGGTTATATGAATGCTGTCGACACATGAGAGGTTGTTGATGGTGGGTTTGATCGGAATGGTGGGCTGAATGACATTGAGTTTGTTATAATTTGGGAGTCCCATGAGGTTTGCCAGTAATCATGAAGAAGGGAAGTGATAAGCGGTTTGATGTCAGGAAGAGTTTTGGGAAATATGGTAGGGGGAGGTTGAGGGCAAGCTTAGCGGCTGCATCAGCCCTGTCATTGCCAGGGATGCCAACATGGCTGGGTATCCAAAAGAAAAGAAAATTTTTCCCGCAGAGGGTGGGCGAAAGGAGTTTCTGGAGGAGGAGGTGGAATGTGAAGTTATCCAATTTGAGATTGAGTAAAGAAGTAAGGACAGCCTTGGAGTCGGAGAAGATGGCAAAGTGGCTGAGCGGAGAGTACTCAATAAAGTTGAGGGCGAGAAGGATGGCCTTTGCCTCGGCTGAAAAGATGGATGAGTGGTCAGGAAGCCTGCTACTCAGGGTGATGTCTTGGATGACGGCAGTAGCAGATGTCTTGTCGCCTTCCTTGGAGCCATCAGTATAGATGGAGGTGTAGTTTAAGAGTTGGTCTTTGAATTGGTTGTGGAGATTGATGAAGAGGTTAGGGTGGGTTTGGGTTTTGTGATGAGTGGAGAGGCCCAGGTGTATAGAAAGGAGGGGGGTGGCCCAAGGAGGACAAGTGGGCCAGGAGAAGGTGCCAATGGTGGCAAGGTTGATGCCGAGATGGGAGAAGTCTGATTTAATGCGTAAGCTAAAGGGAGGGATAAGGTTTTAGTCCTATCAAAGAGGGTGGAGAAATTGGGGTATCTAATGAGGTTGTAAACAGGGTTCTGGGGGTTGGTGAGGACTCTAAAAGCATAGGAGAAGCTAAGCTTTCTACATCTAAGTAGAAAGGGGGGTTCGTTGGCTTAAACATAAAGGCTGGTGATTGGAGAGCTCCTGTAGGCACCAGACAAAGCCTGAGGGCTTCGTTTTGGATGGTGTTGATGAGGTTGAGGTATGAGTTGTGAGCGACACAGTAGACAATATTGCCTTAGTCAAGTTTGGCACAAATGGTGAGCCTGAAGATTTTGAGGAGAGCATGGCGGTTCGCACCTCAAGTGGTGTTGGAGAGGAGGCGGAGAATGTTGAGGGAGTTCTTGCATTTGTTTCAGGATGGTGATGTGTTGCTTGTAGGAGAGCTTGGGGTCTAGAGTTAAACCCAAGAACTTAGTGTGTTCAACTTTAGGGATGCGATTGCCATTGAGCATAAGTTTCAGGTTGGGGTGGAGGTTGTTGAAATGACAAAGTGTCTTTGGAGAATTAAAAACCGTTATTGTTGCACCAGACTTGCAGCTGGTTGAGGCCGAGTTGGAGCCTATTTACGAAAAGATAAAAGCTAGGGGAGGAGTAGAAGATGGTGAGGTCATCCACGTAGAGGGCACGTTTGATGGTTTGATGTTGGGGCCAAAGTTGACCGCGATGTTGTTAATGCTCAGGTTGAAGAGAGTGGGGGAGAGAACTCTGCTTTGGGGGATGCCCTCCTTTTGGAGGTAGTGGCTGGAGAGGGTGTAGCCAATATGAACTTGGAACTGCCTAGGTGAGAGAAAGTTTTGAATAAAAATGGGGAGGTGGCCTTTGAGGCCGATGGTGTAAAGTTTGCAGATAATGCCATATTTCCAAGTAATGTCGAAAGCTTTCTCGAAGTCGAAAAAGATAGCAAGGAGGTGTTCCTTTTTTTGCATAGGATTTCCGGATAGCTATGTCGAGCGTAATTAACTGGTCTAGGGTATTGCGACATTTCCGGAAGACGCTTTGGTGAAGAGAGAGGATTCTGTTGGTCTCAGGGAACCAGTTGAGGCTCTGGTTAATGATCCTTTCAATGAATTTACAGAGACAGCAGGTGAGGGCAATAGGGTGGTAGCTGGAGGGGTCGATACTGTCCTTCCCCGGTTTAGAGACGGAGGTGACAATAGCTGCCCTCCAGGTAGAGGGAAGGAGTGTGAGGACCAAACCTTCACACCTTGGTTGATGCTGTATTAAATGACAATGACAAGAAAGGTACATGCAACTTACTCCACTAAGCATAGCGGGGATATTTAAGAGAGTTATACTTACCTCCCATGCGTGTTAGAATCAGGTCATTAGACCAGATTGCATATCTATTAGTGCTGTCATGACATGGCTCTATTACGTATCGATTATCGTGGAGAAAAATATTGCAATATGTTGTAGTATCACGATACTTTTTAAGAAAACTGACTCAAGACACAAATTTTCAATATCACTAATATTATATGATCATGGACTTACAATTTACTCCATGATATGATGAACGCAAGAAATATATATTTGCAGATTTAGCAGACAACATGATCGCGTGACTATTATGTTCATCACGCATCACACACTTGTTTAGTAATTTAGCCAACATGACCATGAATCATCGAAGTGAGAGCCTGAGTGGCACATTCTACACCAATTTTTTGTTCTTTTTGCCAACTTACATCGGCGCGTGCCAGTGTGTGGTGATGGAGCACGATTTTTAATGAGTTGTTTTTAAGTTTCACAATTATTTTGCACGTTTTTAATGGCTTAAACTTGACTTTTAGATTAAGTACCATAAAGTTAAAATTGTAACATACAAAGTAGTCTAGCCTAGTTGTGCAAAAATTTCTTAGTTTAGTATTAATTATTTGGTATCACGATATGTCGCGAGAGGCATATTTCATGTCGTGCTATAATCGATATGTCATGACAGTACTATTATTTATAGCATGGAAGGTAAGATATAACTTAAAAGTAAATACGAAGACACAACCAGCAATACAAAACAATAGTACTCAAAAACTTAGAATGACTTTAAAGGTCTCATGCAACACATTGAGCAACAGAGGAAGGCATGCATCTTGGCACTCACTTTCCATATCACAATTCGTTCCAGCGTAACCTTGGTTACAAACACAAAGGTAGACATCTGGAATGTCTGGCAGATCAAAGCACCTCCCATTGACACAGGGAGAAGAGTCACACGCTTGCTCCACGGAGGCTTGGATAAAGATACCATATAGTGTCAAGCAATGTATGTTACAAGGTGCTCATCTCAGCATAAAGGTGAAAACTATTTATCAGTGAAACAATAACAAAGAATTCCCGTCAATAACGACTGAATCTTAATAAATAACCGATTAAGTTGTTTCTCTGTTAATTTAACGTTGAACCACATTCTTATTATAAAACTGAATCTTAATCAAGTAACAGATTTAAGTTGTTTCTCTGTTAATTCAACGTTGAACCACATTCTTATTATAAAACAACTGAATTTTAATCAAGTAACAGATTTAAGTTGTTTCTCTGTTAATTTAACGTTGAACCACATTCTTATTATAAAACAACTGAATCTTAATCAAGTAACAGATTAAGTTGTTTCTCTGCTAATTTAACGTTGAACCACATTCTTTCTAAAGGATTTTCTATTGTGGCTTGAATACTGTTTTTTGAGTCCAAAAATGCAAGTCTCATCTAGAAGGACATGCGATGATATCCCATGCATATATAAGCAAAAAAACACAATCTATTTGATTCTGTTTGGTTTCATTCCAGACGAAAGGTATATGGACAGGTAAATATTTTATATTCACTATAAAGAGCATTCAGTTCTGAACAGAGTAGTCTTTAAATTATGATGGAATAAAAGTTTGAACAATTTCTAATGATTGCAAAAGTTGTGGTTTACGAAAGAGAGGACAGCTCAAAATCTCTGACGTAGTTCTTTAAAATTCTGTCCTAAATTTAAGTCACTAAAAATCATTCAATTATTTTCTTCTGCTAAGTTTTGATAGAGGGGGTATGAAGCAAATTAAAAATCTCTTGGTTATATTCAACTGCTCCCATTCAAAAACATTAGTGGAAAATTGAAACAGTAGGTTAACAATAAGGAAATTCATAGGTTTTCTTGATGTGCTGTCACAAAATTAGTTTTTTAACTGATACTGGTGAAATTGTTGCTATTTTCATGGTTTATTGCATATTTTCTTCAAATTAAACTCAATTTGTCCATAGATCTTTCAGGAATTGTTCACCACACTGTATGAAGCAAAAGTCTTATTCTGTTAAAGGAAATATCTCAGAGAAATATAAGATAACAAGATTAACTGGCTAAGAAAGGTTAGTCACCCCATAAAAAGTCCTAACTAACACCACCACAAAAAAAAAAAAAAAAATTAAAGACGCCCAGATATATGATAAGTTTGGTTGCTACAGCAAACTTTCTAGTCCTGCAAAATGTTTTGATTAGGACTTATCAACCTTTGGAGAATATTTATGCTTACCAACATCACAGAATGTTCCAGAATATCCTACTTGACAAGCGCAGGAGAAAAAGTTGACACGATCGGTGCAGGCTCCACCATTCTGACAAGGGTTTGAGACACATTCATTTATATCTAAGAAATTAAAAACAATTGCGCATATTATGCTTTTTTTTAGCTGCAATAACGATGTTCTTCAAATGAAATGGACTTGGGAGGAGCTTGCTGGAGAACAGGTTAAATGGAAAACTGCAGTTAGAAATGCAACCATGCTCGTGGAATTCAAGAGAAACGAGAGATATAATAGGCAAAATGAATTATGACACAATACTGCTGCTCTTACTGATTCTAATTTCAAATGTACACATTGTGGGAGACACTTCTGCTCAAATGTAGGTTTATCCTCACACAGGAGAGCCAGAAATTGCTACAAACACTTCTTTCCACTAGTCAGCATGATGGACAGCCGAAGAAGAAGACCAACAGCTTTCCCAGTCGCGTGACATAATATTTACCATGTTAAACCAATTATATGACATATATGAAACTTAATCTGTATGTGACAGGTTACATCGCATGTGGGACACAACTTTACATCATCCCATACCATAAAGTAGCTTTTGCTCAGTTAAAGCAACACAAAAAGACATATCCACCCACACCCACACACAAAAGTCAGTATAACATTTTATTGCTATAAATGCTATATTCTGTCACAAAGACTTCCAAGAAAAGTATATATCTGAAAAACCGATTTGCATATTGCACTTTTTTTAATTTCCATGTCTGGTATGCATATTCATCAAAACAATCCATCCGAGTCCAAGCCACTAGGCCATAGGGCCAGTGCTTATATCCCCAGTTTCCGTGGTGTAAGCAGATGAGAGCACATATGCCACACGTAAACGTGATGCCAGTTCATAGCAGGTTAACTCCCCTGCAGTGCTAGTATTCATTTTGCGGCTGAGTGGACTGACTGGAGCAAGCAGAGTAAAGGGTCTTGCTTAAGGACACAATGCAGCAATTGCAGCGGTAATCGGACCCTTTCGCATACAAACATGACTCCTACACCACTGAGCCACTGCACCTCCACATATTCATGACTAATGCGCATATTTATAACAGTTCATGTATGTCTGATTACATTTTCCATGACTGCTATTAACACCTCCATACTTGATTAGTTAAACTTAATCCAAATCTACTTTACACAATATCAAGCTTGGCTTGCCCATAGACCATTTTCCAGAAAACTAATTTGAATAATGTCATACGGCCAAAATTGCCTTGTCCATAAATGGACCTATCGTATACTGGAGGAATCTTATCAACTGAGGGATTCTTGGCTGTGACTAGAGTTGGTTTGAAATGGTCTATTTAGAGTAGTCAAAGACACCTAAACATTTTGATACTTGACCTTTTCAATCATAATAATTTGCATAATATCATCATCACAGGATCCAAGGGACTTTTATTCTAATGCATTACCTGTTTCACATCTTTGTCCAATTATTCCAGTAGGACACTGGCAACTGACGGAACCACCATCTGTACTTGGCGTACATGTGCCTCCATTGAGACATGAATCAGCGGCGCAACTATCGGAAACTGAAAGGAAAGACAACACTCACACTCAAGTCATTTGATAAAGTGCTTATACATGGTTGCAACGACTATGAGAATTTCCAAATTTGTTCCATGTATGCATTCTTTGCCATAAGGATCATTTCATTTAATGTTATCTTCATACTTAATGTTAGTGAGCCTACACCTCAATACAATGCTGTTGCAATATTATGCAACATCACTGAAACAACAAACTTTTACTTCCGATGGCTACCAACTTCTCTCCTTACCTTGTACACACAAAAAATCTACTTCTCGGTATAAAGGAGATGTTTCTGAATCAAATGATGATATCATCGAGCAAAACTTATTGCTAGAAATGTATCAAAAAATATTATTTTCTGGAAGTTTTGGCTCTGTGGACTTATACAGTGAAATTCCTGCATAGAACTGAATTTTCTACGCTGAGCATTGCTACACGTACGCGAGTGTACAACAAGTTAGAAAAAGAGCAAAATGGGTGGGGAACTTTTACAGGCATTTTTCACAGGCATATATAAAACGGAGGAATTGGATTGTACTGTTTGAGTGATGCAATTTCAACATGTATGACGCCATAGCCACAATGCGCAGACGTATGCGTCGCGAGGACAAGATATTCAAAATATTGCGCATGTTAATTGCAAGGCATAATACATTTTATATGTGCATGCACATGCACATGCGCCGGTATTACATGTAATGTTAAGAGCGTTTCACAATTTTGAAAAAACTGACGAAAAATTGTTGCTTTTTTTTTCTTTTCTTCTAATTTTGACCATTTATCGTTATTGTTTCTCTCCAAATTTTACAACTGCAACTGGAAACAAACTGAAGTAAGTGTGTTTAATCTTTCAGTGGGAAGGGAGTTGATTTTGATATTGAAAATAAAATCTCCTAGAAAAATCCAGGAACTTTTTTTTGAGATGTGGTAAATCCCATTGACTTTTAATTAGTGTGTGGCGCCACTTTTTCAATGGAAATGGGCACATACCCAAATCGATAGATATGGAGATCTGCTCTATTTGGGAATGTGGACGTGTAATAAATTAAAATATCAATTTTGTATTAATATATATATATTTGTTTTGATATAATAATTTATAAAGAAATCATGATGGAAAAGGATAGAAATAGATATCGATATCAAGCAAACACAGTCAATCATAGAAAACACTTTAAGACAAAGCTTAATGGATTATAGAAGTGCAGAAGCAACATTAGATAAATCGTTCAAATATCTGTGTACAGAATAGAAAAAAAATTCATAAAATTGGTCAAAATTGGCTGTTTTACAGCTTCTTAAATATCCAGCTCACAATATATACATTTGTAGTGTATGACCAATCAGATTGCTTTATAAACATACAACAATTTTTTTTATTGCCAACAACAATTTCTTAAAGAAGTATTAGGTTTTTTATTGTTAACCACAATATACATGTGGTTGCAAAAAGCAAGAGAATAGAAAAAGTTCTCAAAAAATTGGGTAAAATTGGCTGTTTTACAGCTTTATAAATTTTCAGCCCACATTATGTACATTTGTGGTGTATGACCAATCAGATTGCTTTCTAAACATACAAAAATTCTTTTTTTACCCCCAACAACAATTTCTTGAAGAAGCATTAAGTTTTTTATTGTTAACCACAATCTACATGTGGTTGCAAAAAGATATTTTTATCATTATATTGTGATTAAGAATTATCATGAAATGATTTAACAAAACTACAACACAATTCTAAATTTCTATTTCAAAATTAAAGACTTCTCAATCAAAGCTTTAAGGTCTTTTAATAGGCCATCAAATTATTATGATTTTTATTTTGAAGTCTTAATCGGTTTAACCACAGACATTCAAAAAGTAAATAATTTATATGCCAGCATGTACAATGTACTTGATCAAAGCAAGACACTTTAACGAGAATTCATTACAAAAGGTATTTACCTTCCTTGAAAATTAAATATAAGTGATTCTAATACATTTTTATTTCAAAATTCAAACACCACTCAAGTCGGAGCTTAAAGATATTTTATTAGGTTATCAAATTATACGCATGATTTTGATTTTAAAGCCTTTATCGGTCCAACCATAAACATTCAAAAAGTTATTAAAAAAATGAATTAACAACATACTTGAAGTGAATAATCAATGTACTAGATCTTCCACCAAATCAAAAAGCTTTTAAGAGAATTCATTACAGGGGCATTATTTTCCTTTAAAACTTTATAGTAGATGTACTTCTAACATATACAACACACAGACGGATGGATACTGCATGCATATGAGGAGCTACTTTGGAAATTTCAGCATAGTAAAGTTTTCACCAACAGACAACTTAAGACATATCTTTTTAATTTCATCTTTTTGATATCATCTTTTTGATATCATATCATCATCATCATCATCATTATTATAGTAATGATTCCCTGCATTTAGACAAGCTACTCACCGAGTACCACAGCACTTACAAATAAGCATGAAATACTTATACAGTAAAGGTGAATGCAAAGCAGGTATTATGCAAGAAACAAGAAATAAATAAAAAGCACAGGGCAAAAAATAAACAGCGAAAGCAAAAATAGAGCTCCAAAAATACGCAAAAAATATCTTTTGGCACAAGGGATCATAAAAAGATTACAAAGCACATGTTTGTTTGTTTAATGAGGGCTTAACAGCACTATGACAACTATAGGATCAAATTGTGCCTGAGAGCTTACATCATTCTAGAGGTGGGAAGGAAAGAAAACAGGGGGAGATTGAGAGAAATATGAGCACTAAAAGTCAGAAAGCTGGGATCGAGAGAGGAGGTGCATGGGTGAAAAAAACAAAGTAGAGAGAGGGTGGTGGGAGAGGAGGAAGAAATATGGTTGTATAGGGAAGCATGATGAAGGAAGGAGATAATTTCATCTGGAGGGTATTTCTGGAAAAACTCGGCAATTGAGTTGTGGGAAGTTCTGGGAAGGTTGTACAGGGGGCAAGCAAGGAGAATGTGATGGACTGTGAAGGTGCAATGGCAATTGTTGCAGAGGGGTTGGGGGAGCCAATAAGGAAGTGGGAGTGAGTGAGTTGGGAGTGACCTATTCTAAGACGGGTAATATGAACTTTGTCGACAGGTTGTGGATGGTGGGTTTGATCGGAATGGTGGGCTGGAAGAGTGGAGTTTATTATTACTTTTCCTGCAGAGGGTGGGTGAAAGGAGTTTTCGGAGGAAGTGGGATGTGGAGTTATCCCATTTAAGATTGGGTAAAGAAGGACAGCCTTGGAGTCGAAGAAGATGGCAAAGTGGCTGAGCGGAGAGTACTCAATAAAGTTGAGGGCAAGAAGGATGACCTTTGCCTCGGCTGAAAAGATGGATGAGTCGGAAAGCCTGCTACCAAGGGTGATGCTTTGGATGACAGTAGCAGCAGCTGTCTTGTTGCCTTCCTTGGAGCCATCAGTATAAATAGAGGTGTAGTTTGAAAGTTGATCTTTGATTTGGTTGTGGAGATTGATGAAGAGGTTGAAAAACATTGCAACAAACAATATTAAAGTCAGTGGTGTTGGCATTGATTTAGACAGACTAACTTTTAGCTATGGAATGGGCCACAATGATAAACAATGTCCACTTGAAATCTGCTTGCCTAAAATCAAATTCAGCACAATGTTTTAGCAAACCAATTTATCTGAAGTTTACATTGCTGTTTTATGTGTTTGTAAATGCATCATACATGATGATCTAGCAGCCACATTAAAAAGTTGTCCAAACTGGGGGTATACCTGTCTAATGATGCATAAAACATCCCACCTCTACTAATTCGAAAAACCCACAAAAGTAATATCGCCTTTCAAGCATAGCCGCATAATTTCCAGACACGATTGCATGCATAAAACTACTCAAATTGAATTGAATCACTCATGCGTGGATCACGTCGCAGAGCACGGGAATTGTATCCTATGATTTAATGGCTGAGTAAGCAAGCAATGCAAATCAGAAGCAGGGGTACGTAATTTGATCACCCGACCAGCTATATACTAATGATTGGGTGTTTAGGACACAATTTTAATGCGCCATCTTGTTCGTAATGTATTTCACACAATTTCTAAGATGTTAAACAGCTGTTCAAAGGTTTTTTGTAAAGAATTTTCCATTTAATTGGTTGGTGAGGTTTCAGCACACCACGACAGCAATCATCAAGTGTGCCAGAGAGATTAGATTATGTCGGAGGTGAAAAGAGGTTGGGGAGATAGTAAGGTGAGCAGAGGTTAAGCAGAGAAAGGAGAGATTCAAATGTTGTAATAGTAGTAGGAGAAGATTTTATTGTGAGTTATTGTGGAAGAGCTTGGTAATGGAGGTGAAGGGATGGGATCTGTCTTTTTGTTTACATCAATATGCAAAAACTGAAGATCTTAGGCGGAAGATCAATTTATATTAAGAAGAGTACGTGGCGATATGATTCAGGTTTTTAAGTTCCTATCTGGTAGTGATGCTTTGCCTTCCTGTTATTTCTTGCATGTTTCAGCTAATCCTCATGTAACATGTGGTAACAGTTTGAAGCTGACCAAAGAATTCTCATGGATAGATATTCGGCGTTTTAGCTTTTCGCAAAGAGTTGTTAATGAGTGGAATGGCTTGCCTGATGGGTAGTTAGCTCCAATTCTGTTCACAATTTCAAAATCAACATTGATAAGTTTTTTACTAAATCTGGGCGTCTTTGATTTTTTTGTGGTGGTGGTTGTATTAGTTTGGGCTTTTTATGGGGTGACTAACCTTGTTTAGCCCGTAATCTTGTAATATTACATATTATATTATGTTGTAACTATCTTGTTCTGATTTTAAGTTGAAAACAACAAAAAGTCTACTTCCGCAGTTGTTTCCCCTTAAAAGGTAAAATGTGCTTCAGGCAAATATACATGCAGTCCATAATACAAGAAGAACAGGTATATCTACACATACTTTCACAGTTTACTCCAGTGGTACGTGGCTGGCAAATGCAAATATAGCCCTCATTGTTGGTCCCACCCAGACACTCCCCACCATTCTGACAGGGGTTGGAGTTACACGGAGGTTCTTTCATTTCACAATCGTCACCCATGAATCCTGTCCCCGCGCAAATGCACTGATATGCATCACCACTCCCGTCATCGACACAAACACCGCCATTTTGGCAGGGTGAGGAGTCACAAGGAATGACGTCTGTTTGAAGTAGAAATAACTTTTGCATTAATTCCTCACCACGGAAAAATAATCAATACGCAATTACATGTAATGCTTTTGTGAAATAAATGAATAGCATGAACAATTATCAATCATGTGCTTTGATCTTCATGATGAACATGAAAATTCTCAGAATTGACAAAATACATGTGATTCTTGTGTCACAAGCATTGTGCACAGAAAACAGCACATACTCATCTTCAGCATTAAATTTTACAAATAACAAAAAAAGTCAGCCCTGATTCCCTATCAAAATGGCCATTCATGGGGCAAACTAAAAATAGTACCCTACTTCCGTGTCTACTCATATATCACCACACAATTTCCTCCTGCCGACATCAAGTTGGTTACATTTTCTACATGCGCCTGCAGAGCTCTGCAGATGCATGGAAAACAGCACATACAGTACTTATTTTCCTGCATTAAATTTTACAAATGGCAGAGAAACTCATCCCTGATTACCTAAACCTATGTTCTGGTAAAATTACTGATATAGAAACTGACCACAGGGCAGTATAATTGTAATGTGATTTGCATGGAAATAAAAATATTATATCAAAAAGAGTCTGAAGGCCTGAGTATAATTTTCTTTATTTGAGCAATTTGTATAGTCAGAGTTATATGATGCTTTAACTTTCTGATTAAAAGCCAAGGAGCATATTTGTTTGATGAGGCATAAAACTATGAATATATAAAAACAACCATGTTATCAATAGCTATGATAAAACTCTAACATGGTTAACTGAAACATAAGAAGGAATTTCATTCCATTTTAAAGCTTTTCAAGATTTCAGAGAAACAATTGAACAAAAAAGCACTTTCTGAATCTATTTGTTCTACAATAATCAATGAGGAAAGTACCTAGTATTTCACAGTTTGTGCCTGAGTAATCCACCGGGCAGACACAATCATAATTCTGACCAAAACTATAGCAACTGCCACCATTTTGACATGGAGTGAAACTGCACGGTTCAAATACTGCCAGAGAAGAAAGTTAAAACATATATGAGTGATATAAAACTTGATATAAGTCTTGAAATCTTGACAATAAGTCTTGATAAGTCTTGAAATGTTGATATATATCATGATATAAGTCTTGATATCTTTATATAGGTTTTAATATGTCTTGATATAAGTCTTGATATCTTGATATAAGTCTTGATATCTTGATAAAGTCTTGATATCTTGATATAAGTGTTAATATCTTGACAATAAGTCTTGATAAGTCTTGAAATGTTGATATATATCATGATATAAGTCTTGATATCTTTATATAGGTTTTAATATGTCTTGATATAAGTCTTGATATCTTGATATAAGTCTTGATATCTTGATAAAGTCTTGATATCTTGATACAAGTGTTAATATCTTGACAATAAGTCTTGATAAGTCTTGAAATGTTGATATATATCATGATATAAGTCTTAATAACTTTATATAGCTTTTAAAATGTCTTGATATAAGTCTTGATGTAAGTTTTGATATCTTGATATCAGTCTTGATATCCTGATATAAATCTTGATATCTTGATATAAGTGTTGATATCTTGATTAATTGATATTCGATATCAAATCTTGATATCTTAATATAAGTCTTGATATCTCGATATAAGTCTTGATATCTTGACCATTGGGCCAGATCGTATAAGTAATAAAGTAATTAAGTTATGTTCTGCTCAGATAGCACCAATTTTCACTGAAATGTTTCCGGATACAATTGATACTGGTGAGATCCCTGTTATTTGGAAAACATCCGCAATTTCTCCAGTGCCAAAATCAAATACAGTTACCACCCTAAATGACTATCGTCCAGTGGCACTTACTTCGACCATAATGAAATGTCTTGAACGACTTATTCTTAGGTTTTTGCTAAATGAGAATGGTCTTATTTTAGATCCCATGCAATTTGCCTACAGAGACAAAAGAAGTGTTGATGATGCAGTCTTAATATTTTTGCATAAGATTCTTGAACACTTGGAAACACCAAATTCCTTTGTTCAGACTACATTTGTTGACTTCTCAAGTGCTTTTAATTCCATCCAGCCGCACTTGCTGATAAACAAGCTGTTAGGTATGGGTGTCAATTGTAGGTTATTATTATGGATCTTAAATCATTTAAGAGACAGACCACAGTTTATTAAGATGAATGACTTATGCTCTGATGTTTGGTCCATTAGTACAGGTGGACCCCAGGGTTGTTGTCTGTCTCCTATCCTCTTTTGTTAGTACACTAATGATTGCAGAAGTAAACATGATGTTTGCTCAATTATCAAATATGCTGACGATACCATGATAACTGGTTACCTTTATAATAACACTACTGCTCTGTATGAGGATAAAATTGGTGATTTTGTTACTTGGTGCAATCAAAACTATCTGGTATTTAATTGTAAAAAACCCAAGGAGATAGTGTTTAATTTTAGGAAACAGTCATGTGATCATGCTCCAATCGGGGTTAATAATGAGGTTGTTGAACAGGTGGATCATTACAAATATCTAGGCACTATTATTGACCGTAAACTCACCTTTAAAGACCAGGCTGATGCAACTAGAACCAATGATACCAAAGGTTGTATTTTATACGAAAACTGAAATACTTCAAAGTTGACAATATCATCCTTAAGCTCTTTTACCAGTCAATTATACAAAGCGTGTTGACTTTAAGTATTATCTGTATATTCGGGCTGCTTACAAAAGATTGAACTAGTAAATTGAAAAAGATCATAAGGGCCGCAAGCCATGTTGTTGGTGATGGCGTATGTCTGAAGTCTGTCTCTGATCTCTACAATAACATGATGCGCCGAAAAATAAATAAAATATTGAATGACAACACACATCCGCTCTTCCCACTATATATTTTCTGCCCTTCACGGAAAAGACTTTGTATGCCACGGTCCAAGCATAACAGATTCAGGTTTTTATTTGTACCCAACTCTATTTCCCTGTTCAACTTGAAAGCGGTCTGATAGTTTGTGTTTTTATATTTTAAGATAATATATGTATATATATATATATATATATATATATATATATATATATATATATATATGTATGTGTGTGTATGTATGTGTGTATATATATATATGTATGTGTGTATATATATATATATATATGTATGTGTGTGTATGTATATATATATATATATATATATATATATATATATATATATATATATATATATATGTATGTGTGTGTATGTATATATATATATATATATATATATATATATATATATATGTATGTGTATGTGTGTGTATGTATATATATATATATATATATATATATATATATATATATATATATATATATATATATATATATATATATATATATATATATATATATATATATATATATATATATATATATATATATATATATATATATATATATATATATATATATATATATATATATATATATATATATATATATATATATATATATATATATATATATATATATATATATATATATATATCGTTATTGTATTTTACCATTTACTAATATTTACAAATTTTTATTTTTCCTAATTTACTGGGTTTTTTTGTTTGTTTTAAATAACTTTTATGTAACTTTTATATTTATAACTTTTATATTTGTATTTCTTTTTAAAAATCTTAGTACGTTTTGCTACAGGGCAACAAATTTCCATATATGGTTGTGGACAAACTCAACTGATCTTATCTTATTGATCTTATCTTATTGATCTTATCTTATCGTATCTTATAATTCTTGATATCTTGATATAAGTTTTGATACCTTGATATTAGTCTTGATATTTTGATGTAATTCTTGATATAAGTTTTGATATCTTGATATAAGTCTTGATATCTTGATATATAAGTCTGATATCTTGATATGAGTCTTGTTGATATCTTGATATAATGGATACAGATATTTCTCATAAAGTACTTTTTAAGTGTAAATTCTGGCACAGAATGCAAAACCAAACTAAAATATGCCAGAGTTATATCACTATGTAAGTATATAAGTTCAAAAATAGGCTGTTTATTGTTAGTGGGGAAAAAAGGGATAAAAATATGGAGAAAATATGTGTATAGTAGAATACCAATTGGCACTAGCTCATTTCATGTGGGGTAGCCAATTTGCAACAAGGTTATAAGTATAGACCCCTTCAAAATATGTAGACAATTGAAAAAAATCCAAAAGCTAGCCATGCCCCATGCAAAGTATGCTATGATATTCCTCATAAAATGTACTTCTCTTAAGCTAACTTATTAAGCTTTCAAACTTTAACAAAGATTTGCTATATATAAAAGGTAAAACAGAACTGAGAGAGTCACCTTCGCATCTACTACCGGTGTATCCTATGCTGCAATTACATGAGAAGCCTCCATCATTCATAATACAGATGCCACCATTCATGCACGGTCTAGAATCACACGTCTCCAGAGCTGTGGAGAAAACAAAATTATGAATGGCATCTTACGCAAAAATAATGAAAACATATTCTTCATTACCCAAAATTTAAAATGGAAGATAACAAGTATCTAGGAATCTCATATTGTTCACAACTCTTAGAAAGCTTTTAAACTTACATAGATCTTATCTGTCTATATAGGTTATTCTTTTGCAACAAAGTTTTTTAATTTGAATGTCTTCCATATTCAAACTACTCTGAAACAAATTTCACATTTAGGTCTAAAAATTCACAAGTTGAAAAATGGTCACTTTTGAACTGATTGAGACTGAATGTTATGCTTCTGTCATGATTTGCAATATCTTTTAAAGCAATTTAGGTGCTTAAACACCTCCACAACCTTTTTTAATTGACAGAATTGAACAAGATGCAATAAACCTTCTGAGAGTGTTGAGAATCAATGATCCTGGGTCAGATTGTGAAACAACACTTTCAGGGTACTACTACTTGCCCAATCTAGAAAAGCAAGACAGAATTTTATGGTATGCAAATCATCTACGAGAACATGTATAATAAATGCTCTGCATGTTGGAAATTAGGAAGAAAAAAATGTGCACTTGTTTTATTTACTAAGCTGAAGAAGCTGGGAGTATTTGTGTTCATGAATTAGATTTTTGGAGTCATTTCCAAGAACCTATATATTATTTTATTCTCCAAAGAAAAAATTGTTTACAAGTTGAATGTTTTTATAAATTCAGGTAAACCAAATATGGTCTGTAAGAGATGAGAAACATCAAGTATAAAGCACTATACATTCCTTCATAAAGTAGTGTAATATTCATTTGTAAACAATCTTTCATAAAGTTGCTTGCCGGTAGCTTTCAGATAAATTCAATTAAAAGTGGGTTTCATCAAGATACGCTGAACACAGACCTTCTTAAATACCACACATTCTGATCATTGGGACTTAGTACTTTAATCCGTCTGTAACTCACCATTTTCGCAGAAAGTCCCATCATAGCCTGATTGGCACTGACAAACCACGAGGGTTGAGGTAGAAACAGGGAAGCATACTGCACCATTCAAACAAGGATTATTAATAAGGCACTGGTTCACTGAAAAAGAATACAAATTATTACAATTGATTACACAAAGAAACCATTCCAATAATGAAAGGATTACATACAATGACACAAATCCCTTCACCACTGATTACACACCAGTTACCCTCTCCACCATCCACACACTTTTCCAACCCTCCCTAGATTACCCACCTTCTATATGTGCTTCTAGCTCTCACCTATTCCTCATCTTCTACCTAATTCTCATACAATCCTCAGCCTACTACCAAAACACTTTTCCATCTACCATCCATTCCTCTTCCCACCATAATCTTAACCAAGAGCTTTAGTCCCCATCCTACACTCACTACCTTAGGACATTCACTCACCTTCCTGATTCCAATTACACGTCTTTTCTGAATTAAATACCTAACTAAACTGTCCCCTTCCGATCATTCATCTACCCACTGTAAGTTCAACCACTTACACTCCAGTCACCCTTCTTGGCATTGTACTCCACCTCCACATTGCACCCTCCCTTCCTACAGTTTCTCTTACAGATATTTATGCATCAATGTACAGAAAACCTTAAGCTGACTGTAGGGACACATTACCTCCTCAAAGTACTAGCAAAACCAGGAAATCTATTTTGGTTTTATTTTATTGTTTATTTGACATATTTACTAACTTCGGTGGCAAGGGGATAATAACCAATACAAGGCAAAGAATAGTCTATAATTGTAAAGCAAAAGTGTTAGGAAAAAATGCCCAAAGTTTTCCAAGGCATTTGATCCTATCTCTAGAATCTGACACTGTCATAAAATGCCTTTGGCAAATAAAGTCAGAAACAAGTAAAACCTGCAATTTTCATATAAACGAAATTACACAATTGCTAGTCTGTTTGGAGAAGGAATGAAATGAAGGAATTACCATGTAGGAATGAAGTGAAGGAATTACCATGTAGGAATGAAGTGAAGGAATTACCATGTAGGAATGAAATGAGGGAATTACCATAAAGGAATGAAGTGAAGGAATTACGATGTAGGGATGAAGTGAAGGAATCACCATGTAGGAATGAAGTGAAAGAACTACCACGTAGGAATTAAGTGAAAGAATGACCACGTAGGAATGAAGTGAAGGAATTACCACGTAGGAATGGAGTAAAAGAACTACCACGTAGAAATTAAGTGAAAGAATTACCACATAGGAATGAAATGAAGGAATTACCATGTAGGAATGAAGTGAAGGGACTACCATGTAGGAATGAAGTGAAGGAATTACCATGTAGGAATAAAGTGAAAGAATTACCATGTAGGAATGAAGTGAAGGAATTACCATGTAGGAGTGAAGTGAAGGAATTACCATGTAGGGGTGAAGTGGAGGAATTACCATGTTGGAATTAAGTGTTTTAAAGTGATAAGAAACTATGGCAGCATAAGTTGAATATATTTAATATATATTTAGGTTATCATCTTTGTTTCATTACGTTACAGAGAACTTGTACAAAATTAGGTAAATGATACAACAAACCATAAATCAAATCTAACCTATGGTTGTGCATCGCGCATCTCCCCATCCAGCAAGACAAGTGCAAATAAAACCAGCATTTGATCCAAAAACATTGCAAACACCGCCATTACCACAAGGGTTGCTATTACACGGGTTAACGGAAACTGAAGAAAAGAAACAGACAGATGAAGACTTTAATTAATTATATTTCTGTTGTTCTTGATTATGTCCAAATCATAAGTCTGATTATTTTCACAATTAGTATAGGTTATAACATATTTAAAATATAAATGGTGCAAACTCCTTACCAAAACAAGTAAATATATGTCAGAGGTGAGTATATACAACGATGATATTAGTTTGTTTGTTTGATGAGGGTTTAACGGCACCACAAGAGCGAGGGTCAAATTGTGCCTGAAAGGTTAGATCATTCCAGAGGTAGAAAGTAAAGAAAGCAGGGGGAGATTGAGAGAAACACAAGAACTAAAAGCCAGAAAGCTGGGATCAAGAGAGGAGGTGCATGGGTGAAAAAAACAAAGTAGAGAGAGGGGGGTGGGAGAGGAGGACTAAATATGGTTGTAGAGGGAAGCATGATGAAGGAAGGAGATAATTTTATATGGAGGTTTTTTTGGGATGAGTTCGGCTGTTAAGTTGTGGGGAGCAAGGAAAGATCTGGGAAGGTTGTACAGGGGGCAAGCAAGGAGAAAGTGATGAACTGTGAGGGTGCAATGGCAATTGTTGCAGTGGACTTGGGGGAGCCAATAAGAAGGTGGGAGTGAGTGAGGTGGGTGTGATCAATTTTAAGATGGGTAATGTGAACATTGTCAACACGGAAGAGGTTGTTGATGGTGGGTTCGATCGGAATGGTGGGCTGGATGACGTGGAGTTGGTTATCAATTTGAGAGTCCCATTAGGTTTGCCAGCAGTCACAAACAAGGAAAGCAATAAGCGGTTTGATGTCAGAAAGGGTTTTGGGAAAGTGGGTAGGAGGGATGTTGAGGGCAAGCTTAGCGGCTGCATCAGCATTGTCGTTGCCAGGGATGCCAACATGACTGGGTATCCAGAAGAAAATAATACTTTTCCTGCAGAGGTTAGCAAAAGGAGTTTACGGAGGAGTTGGGATGTGGGGTTATCCTATTTAAAATTTAGTAAAGAAGTAAGGACAGCCTTAGAGTCAGAGAAAATGGCAAAGTGGCTAAGCGGGGAGTACTCAGTTAAGTTGAGGACAAGGAGAATGGCCTTTGCCTCAGCCAAGAAGGTGGACAAGTAGTCGGTAAGCCTGCTACTGAGGGTGATGTCTTGGATGACAGTAGCAGCGGCTGTCTTGTCTATTTCCTTGGAGCCATCAGTATAGATAGAGGTGTAGTTTGAGAGTTGATCTTTGATTTGGTTGTGAAGGTTGATGAAGAGGTTAGGGTGGTTTTGGGTTTCATGATGAGTGAAGAGGCCCAGGTGGATCGAGACGGGAAGGAGGTGACCCAAGGAGGGAAAGTGGGCCAGGAGAAGGTGCCAAGAGTGGCAGAGTTGATGCCAAGATGGAAGAGGTCTGATTTAATGCATAAGCTGAAGGGAGGGGATAGGGTTTGAGTCCTATCAAAGAGGGTGGAGAAATTGGGGTACCTAATGAGGTTGTAAACAGGGTTCTGGGTGTTGGTGAGGACTCTAAAAGCATAGGATAGGCTAAGCTTTCTACATCTAAGTAGAAAGGGGGGTTCGTCGGCTTCAACATGAAGGCTGGTGATTGATGAGGTCCTGTAGGCACCTAGGCAAAGCATAAGGGCTTCATTTTGGATGGTGTTGATGTGGTTGAGGTATGAGTTGTGAGCGACACAGTAAGCAATATTGCCGTAGTCAAGCTTGGCACGAATGGTGAGCATGAAATTTTGAGGAGAGCATAGCGCTTCGCACCCCAAGTGGTGCTGAAGAGAAGCCGGAGGATGTTGAGGGAGCTGTTGCATTTTAGTTTCAGGTTGGTGATGTGTTGCTTGTAGGTGAGCTTGGGGTCTAGAATTAGACCCGGGAACTTTGGCTGAACCAAGGCGTACCAAAGGTTGTATTTCTTATGAAAACTGAAATACTTCAAAGTTGACAATATTATCCTTAAGCTCTTTTACCAGTCAATTATACAAAGCGTGTTGACTTTCAGTATTATCTGTATATTTGGCCTGCTTACAAAAGATTCAACTAGTAAATTGGAGAAGATTGTAAGGGCTGCAAGCTGTGTTGTTGGTGATGACATATGTCTGAAGTCCTTCTCTGATCTCTACAATAACATGATGCGCCGAAAAATAACTAAAATATTGAATGACAACACACATCCGCTCTTCCCACTATATATTATCTGCCCTTCATGGAAAAGACTTTGTATGCCACGGTCCAAGCATAACAGATTCAGGTTTTCATTTGTACCCAACTCTATTTCCCTCTTCAACTTGAAAGCGGTCTGATAGTTTGTGTTTTTATATCTTAAGGTAATTTTTCATATTCATTTATATATGTACAGCATATGTATGTGTATATATGTATGTGTGTATATATATATATATATATATATATATATATATATATATATATATATATATATCGTTATTGTATTTTACCATTTACTAATATTTACCGAAATTGTTATTCTTCCTAATTTAATGGTTTTTGTTTGTTTGTTTTAAATAACTTTTATGTAACTTTTATATTTAATAACTTTTATATTTATATTTCTTTTTAAATATCTTTGTATGCGTTTTGCTACAGGGCAACAAATTTCCATATATTGTTGTGAACAAACTAAATTGATCTTATCTTATTGATCTTATCTTATCTTATCTTATCTTATAATTCTTGATATCTTTATATAGGTTTTGATACCTTGATATTAGTCTTGATATAGGTCTTGATATAAGTTTTGATATCTTGATATAAGTTTTGATATCTTGATATAAGTCTTGATATCTGATATAAGTCTGATATCTTGATATAAGTCTTGTTGATATCTTGATATAATGGATACAGATATTTCTCATAAAGTACTTTTTACGTGTAAATTCTGGCACAGAATGCAAAAACTATACTAAAATATGCCAGAGTTATATCACTATGTAGTTATATAAGCTCAAAAATAGGCTGTTTATTGTTAGTGGGTAAGAAAAATGAAAAAAATATGGAGAAAATATGTGTATGGTAGAATACAAATTGGCACTAGTTCATTTCATGTGGGGTAGCCAATTTGCAACAAGGTTATAAGTATAGACCCCTTCAAAATATGTAGACAATTGAAAAAAATCCAAAAGCTAGCCATGCCCCATGCAAAGTATGTTATGATATTCCTCATAAAATGTATTTCTCTTAAGCTAACTTTATATTAGGCTTTCGAACTTTAACAAAGATTTGCTATAAATAAAAGGTAAAACAGAACTGAGAGAGTCACCTTCGCATCTACTACCGGTGTATCCTATGCTGCAACTACATGAGAAGCCTCCATCATTCATAATACAGATGCCACCATTCACGCACGGTCCAGAATCACACGTCTCTAGAGCTGTGGAGAAAACAAAATTATGAATGGCATCTCACGCAAAAATAATGAAAATATATTCTTCATTACCCAAAATTTAAAATGGGAAAATAACATGTATCTAGGAATCTCATATTGTTTACAACTCTTAAAAAGCTTTTAAACTTACATAGATCTTATCTGTCTATATAGGTTATTCTTTTGCAACAAATTTTTCAATTTGAATGTCCTCCATATTCAAACTAGTCTAAAACAAATTGCACATTTATGTCTAAAAATTCACAAGTTGAAAAATGGTCACTTTTGAACTGATTGAGACCGAATGTTATGCTTCTGTCATGATTTGCAATATCTTTTAAAGCTATTTAGCTGCTTAAACACCTCCACAATCCTTTTTAATTGACAAAATTAAACAAGATGCAATAAACCAACAGAAAGTGTTGAGAATCGATGATCCTGGGTCAGATTGTGAAGCAACACTTTCAGGGTACTACTACTTGCCCAATCTAGAAAAGCAAGACAGAATTTTATGGTATGCAAATCATCTACGAGAACATGTATAATAAATGCTCTGCATGTTGGAAATTAGGAAGAAAAAAATGTGCACTTGTTTTATTTACTAAGCTGAAGAAGCTGGGAGTATTTGTGTTCATGAATTAGATTTTTGGAGTCATTTCCAAGAACCTATATATTATTTTATTTTCCAAAGAAAATATTGTTTACAAGTTGAATGTGTTTATAAATTCAGGTAAACCAAATATGGTCTGTAAGAGATGAGAAACATCAAGTATAAAGCACTATACATTCCTTCATAAAGTAGTGTAATATTCATTTGTGAACAATCTACCATAAAGTTGCTTGCCGGTAGCTTTCAAATAAATTCAATTAAAAGTGGGTTTCATCAAGATACGCTGAACACAGACCTTCTTAAATACCACACATTCTGATCATTGGGACTTAGTACTTTAATCCGTCTGTAACTCACCATTTTCGCAGAATGTCCCATCATAGCCTGATTGGCACTGACAAACCACGAGGGTTGAGGTAGAAGCAGGGAAGCATACTGCACCATTCAAACAAGGATTACTAATAAAGCACTGGTTCACTGAAAAAGAATACAAATTATTACAATTGATTACGCAAAGAAACCTTCCAATAATGAGAGGATTACATACAATGATACAAATCCCTTCACCACTGATTACACACCAGTTACTCTCTCCACCATCCACACACTTTTCCAACCCTCCCTAGATTACCCACCTTCTATATGTTCTTCTAGCTCTCACCTATTCCTCATCTTCTACCCAACCCTCATACAATCCTCAGCCTACCACCAAAAACACTTTTCCATCAAGCATCCATCCTGTTCCCACCATAATCTTAACCAAAAAGCTTTAGTCCCCATCCTACACTCACTTAGGCTCACTTAATGTCCTTAGGACATTCCCTCACCATCCTGATTCCAATTACATGTCTTTTCTGAATTATATACCTAACTAAACTGTCCCCTTCCGACCAATCATCTACCCACTGTAAGTTCAACCACTTACACTCCAGTCACCCTTCTTGGCATTGCACTCCACCTCCACATTGCACTCTCCCTTCCTACAGTATTCTTACAGATATGTATGCATCAAAGTACAGAAAACCTTAAGCTGACTGTAGGACACAACCTCCTCAAAGTACTAGCAAAAACAGGAAGTTTATTTTGGTTTTATTTCATTGTTTATCGACATATTCACTAACTTCAGTGGCAAGGAGATAATAACCAATACAAGGCAAAGAATAGTCTATAATCGTAACCAAAAGTGTTGGGACAAAATGCTCAAGATTTTCCAAGGTATTTGATCTCATCTGTAGAATCTGACACTGTCATAAAATGCCTTTGGCAAATAAAGTCAGATACAAGTAAAACCTGCAATTTTCATATGAACGAAATTACACAATTGCTAGTCTGTTTGGAGAAGGAATGAAGTGAAGGAATTACCATGTAGGAATAAAGTGAAGGAATTACCATGTAGGAATGAAGTGAAGGAATTACAATGTGGGAATGAAGTGAAATAATAATCATGTAAGAATGAAGTGAAAGAATTACCATGTAGGAATGAAGTGAAGGAATTACCATGTAGGGATGAAATGAAGGAATTACCATGTAGGAATGAAGTGAAAGAATCACCATGTAGGAATTAAGTGAAAGAATTACCACGTAGGAATGAAGTGAAGGAATTACCATGTAGGAATGAAATGAAGAAATTACCATGTAGGAATGAAGTGAAAGAATTACCATGTAGGAATGAAGTGAAGGAATTACCATGTAGGAATGAAGTGAAGGAATTACCATGTAGGGGTGAAGTGAAGGAATTACCATGTAGGAATGAAGTGTTTTAAAGTGATAAGACACTATGGCAGCATTAGTTGAATATATTTAATATATATTTAGGTTGTCATCTTTGATTCATTACGTTAAAGAGAACTCGTACAAAATTAGGTAAATGATACAACAAACCATAAATCAAATCTAACCTATGGTTGTGCATCGCGCATCTCCCCATCCAGCAAGACAAGTGCATGTAAAACCAGCATTTGATCCAAAAACATTGCAAAAACCGCCATTACCACAAGGGTTGCTATTACACGGGTTAACGGAAACTGAAGAAAAGAAACAGACAGATGAAGACTTTAATTAATTCTATTTCTGTTGTTCTTGATTATTTCCAAATCATAGGTATGATTATTTTCACAATTAGTTTCAGTTATAACAAATCTATCATATAAATGGTGCAAACTCCTTACTAAAATGAGTAAATATATGTCAGAGGTGAGTATATGCAACGATCAAATCAGTTTGTTTGTTTAATGAGGGTTTAACAGCACCACAACAGCGAGGGTCAAATTGTGCCTGAGAGGTTAGATCATCCAGAGGTAGAAAAGGAAGAAAATAGGGGGAGATTGAGAGAAATTAAAGAAGTAAAAGCCAGAAAGCTGGGATTGAGAGAGGAGGTGCATGGGTGAAAAAAACAAGGTAGAGAGAGAGAGGGGGGTGGGAGAAGAGGACTAAACATGGTTGTAGAGGGAAGCATGATAAAGGAAGGAGATAATTTTATCCACAGGTTTTTTTTGGAAGAGTTCGGCTATTGAGTTGTGGGGAGCGAGGGAAGCTCTGAGAAGGTTGTACAGGGGGCAAGCAAGGAAAAAGTGATAAACTGTGAGGGTGCAATGGCAATTGTTGCAGTGGGGTTGGGGGAGCCAATAAGGAGATGGGAGTGAGTGAGGTGGGTGTGACCTATTCTAAGATGGGTAATGTGAACATTGTTCACACGAGAGAGGTTGTGGATGGCGGGTTTGATCGGATTGGTGGGCTGGATAACGTGGAGTTGGTTATCAATTTGAGAGTCCCATGAGGTTTGCCAGGGGTCACAAACAAGGGAAGCAATAAGCGGTTTGATGTCAGAAAGGGTTTTAGGAAATGGGGTAGGAGGGATGTTGAGGGCAAGCATAGCGGCTGCATCAGCAGTGTCGTTGCCAGGGATGCCAACATGGCTGGGTCTCCAGAAGAAAAGAATACTTTTCCTGCAGAGGTTAGGCAAAAGGAGTTTACGGAGGAAGAGTTGGGATGTGGGGTTATCCCATTTAAGATTGAGTAAAGAAGTAAGGACATTCTTAGAGTCGGAGAAGATGGCAAAGTGGCTTAGCGGGAGCACTCAGTAAAGTTGAAGGCAAGGAGAATGGCCTTGATCTCGGCCAAGAAGTTGGACAAGTAGTCAGGAAGCCTGCTACTGAGGGTGATGTTTTGGATCACAGTAGCAGCGGCTGTCTTGTCGCCTTCCTTGGAGCCATCAGTATAGATGGAGGTGCAGTTTGAGAGTTGGTCTTTGATTTGGTTGGGGAGGTTGGTAAAGAGGTTAGGGTGGTTTTGGGTTTTATGATGAGTGGAGAGGCCTAGGTGGATAGATGGGAAGGAAGTGGCCCAGGGAGGAAAAGTGGGCCAGGAGAAGGTGCCAAGAGTGGCAGAGTTGATGCCAAGAAGGAAAAGGTCTGATTTGATGTGTAAGCTGAAAGAACAAGGGGTGGGGGATAGATTTATAGTCTTATCAAAGAGGGTTGAGAATTTGGGGTACAAATGAGCTTGTAAACAGGGTTCTGGGTGTTGGTGAGGACTCTAAAAGTATAGGAGAGGCTAAGCTTTCTACAGCTTAGCAGGAAGGAGGGTTGGTTGGCTTTAACATGGAAGGCTGGTAATTGGGAAGGTCCTGTAGGCACCCAAACAAAGCCTGAGGGCTTTATTTTACATAGTGTTGATGTGGTTGAGGTAAGAGTTGTGAGCGACACAGTAGACAATATTGCCGGGGTCAAGCTTGGCACGAATGGTGAGCCTGAAGATTTTGTGGAGAGTATGGCAGTTCGCACCTCAAGTGGTGTTGAAGAGGAGGCGGAGAAGGTTGAGGGAGGTGTTGCATTTCTGTTTTAGGTTGGTGATGTGTTGCTTGTAGGAGAGCTTGGGGTCTAGAGTTAAACCCAGGAACTTAGTGTGGTCAACTTTAGGGATGTGATTGCCATTGAGCACGAGGTTCAGGTTGGGGTGGAGGTTGATGAAATGACAGAAGTGCATGGAGAATTTAAAACCGTTATTGTTGCACCAGACTTGCAGCTGGTTGAGGCTGAGTTGGAGCCTATTTTCGAGAAGAGGAAAGCTAGGGGAGGAGTAGAAGATATTGAGGTCGTCCACGTACAGGGAATGTTTGATGGTTTAATGTTGGGGCCAAAGCTGTCCGCGATGTCGTTAATGCTCAGATTGAATAGAGTGGGGGAGAGAATGCTGCCTTTGGGGATGCCCTCTTCTTGGGGGTAGGGGTTGGACAGGGTGTGGCCAAAACGAAATTAGAACTACCTGGGTGAGAGGAAGTTTTAGTAAAGATGGGAAGGTGGCCTCTGAGGCAGATAGTGTAAAGTTTGCGAATAATGCCGTATTTCCAAGCAGTGTCGAAAGCTTTCTCGAGGTCAAAAAAGATGGCAATGGCGTGTTCTTTTTTGCAAAGGATTCCCGGATAGTGGTATTGAGTGTAATTAACTGGTCTAGGGTATTGCGATGTTTCCGGAAGCTGCTTTGGTGAGTGGAGAGGATTCTGTTGGTCTCAAGGAGCCAGTTTAGTGTCTGATTAATGATCTTTTCCATAATTTCACAGAGACAGCAGGTGAGGGCGATGGGGCGGTAGCTGGAGGGGTCGGTTCTTAAAGTATTATCAAGATAAACATTACATCAACACTATTATCTAAACTAAACAAAGGTAGAGCAACTTTACTTTTTACAACATATTAATTATATGAAATAGACCTAACAATATATTATAAAAACATTAAAAGATCATGATAAATATATTTTTCATAACTTGAACTATCAAATTATGTTTTACATACTATGACACCTAATCAGTAATGTGGCATATTCTAAGATATTTTCAAAATTTTAAGATATTTTTAACATAACAAGATATGTTTAACATTCCAAGATATTTTAAACATAGCAAGATATTTTTAACACCCAGATATTTTTGTTACATTCCTAGATATTTTCAACATTCCAAAATATTTTTAACATAACAAGATATGTTTAACATTCCAAGATATTTTAAACATGCCAAGATATTTTTAACACCCAGATATTTTGTTACATTCCTAGATATTTTCAACATTCCAAAATATTTTTAACATAACAAGATATGTTTAACATTCCAAAATATTTTAAACATGCCAAGATATTTTTAACACCCAGATATTTTTGTTACATTCCTAGATATTTTCAACATTCCAAAATATTTTTAAGATAACAAGATATGTTTAACATTCCAAGATATTTCAAACATGCCAAGATATTTTAACACCCACATATTTTTTAACATGCCCAGATATTTTCAACATTCCAAAATATTTTCAACATTCCAAGATATGTTTAACATTCAAGATATTCTAAACATTCCAAGATATTTCAATCATTCCAAACTATTTTTAATATTCCTAGATAATTTTAACATTCCAAGGTACATTTAGCATTCCAAAATATTTTACTAGAACCTGGCTCTAAATGAAGTTTCAAATATAAGGATAACAATAGAATTTTGAGACTGAGATGGGCGAAATGTGCCAGAGAGAATTTTTTGTATTACAATCACTGTTTTCACAGATTGCCGAAGATATGTTTAACATTCCAAGATATGTTTAACATTCCAAGATATTCTTAACATTCCCAGATATTTTTAACATTCTAAAATATTTTAAACATTCCAAGATATTCTTAACATTCCAAGATATCTTTTATCATTCCAGATATTTTTAACATTCACAGATATTTCCAACATTTTAGGATATTTTTAACATTCCAAGATATTTTTAACATTCCAAAATATTTTCAACATTCCAAGATATTTTCAACATTCCAAGATATCTTTAACATTCCAAAATATTTTTAACATTACAAGATATTTTAAACATGCCAAGATATTTTTAACACCCAGATATTTTTGTTACATTCCTAGATATTTTCAACATTCCAAAATATTTTTAACATAACAAGATATGTTTAACATTCCAAGATATTTCAAACATGCCAAGATATTTTTAACACCCACATATTTTTAACATGCCCAGATATTTTCAACATTCCAAAATGTTTTCAACATTCCAAGATATGTTTAACATTCAAGATATTTTAAACATTCCAAGATATTTCAATCATTCCAAACTATTTTTAATATTCCTAGATAATTTTAACATTCCAAGGTACATTTAACATTCCAAGATATTTTACTAGAACCTGGCTCTAAATGAAGTTCCAAATATAAGGATAACAATAGAATTTTAAGACTGAGATGGGTGAAATGTGCCAGAGGAAATATTTTGTATTACAATCACTGTTTTCACAGATTGCAGAAGATATGTTTAACATTCCAAGATATGTTTAACATTCCAAGATATTTTTAACATTCCCAGATATTTTTAATATTCTTAAATATTTTTAACATAACAAGATATGTTTAATATTCCAAGATATTTTAAACATGCCAAGATATTTCTAACACTCAGATATTTTTGTTACATTCCTAGATATTTTCAACATTCCAAAATATTTTTAACATTCCAAAATATTTTCAACATTCCAAGATATTTTCAACATTCCAAGATATCTTTAACATTCCAAAATATTTTTAACATTACAAGATATTTTTAACATTTCAAGATATTTTTAACATTCCAAGATATTTTAAACATTCCAAGATATTTTAAACATTCCAAGATATTTTAAACATTCCAAGGTACTTTTAATATTCCAAGATATTTTTAAGAATCCAGGATCTTTTAACATTCCAAGGTATATTTAACATTCCCAAGATATTTTGCCAGAACCTGGCTCTAAATGAAGTTTCAAATATAAGGATAACAATAGAATTCTAAGATGCATGAAATGTGCCAGAGAGAATATAGTATATGACAAGCACTCTTTTCACAGATTGCAAGATATTTTTAACATTCCAAGATATTTTTAACATTCCAAGATATTTTCATCATTCCAAGATATTTTTAACATTTCAAGATATTTTTAACATTTCAAGATATTTTCAACATTCCAAGATATTTTGATACTCCAAGAAACTTTTAAAATTCCAGGATATATTTAACATTTAAAGGTATATTTGACAATCCCAGATATTTTGCTAGAGCCTGGCTTCAAATTGGGTTTAAATAAAGTTTCAAATATAAGGATAATTATAGAATTCTGAGATAAGTGAAATGTTCCAGAGAGAATATATTATATTACAATCACTGTTTTACAAATTGCATCGCAAATGATTATAATTTTTTGAACAAGAATGTAATACAAATGTAATACAAATGTAGAATTGTCAAACTTTCAATACAGTTGATGGATTTCTAGTTCTGCTTTTGAACAATTCTAGCCATATTTGATCCAGCTAAGGCTGCCACAAGATATCACTAGATCTTTATGGGGATGTTATGGTAGACTGGTCTTGGACACACCATGACATTACAAATGGCTGCAACAAACTAGCTGATACATTCTCTTGCTACAAACAACAAACATACAAACTCCATTGTTATTTATGTACTATTCACTTTATGCAGATGCTTATTGTCTTGATAGTTCTTTTGTTCTTTACATCTTTCATTTCAATATTCATATTGCTGATAATTAATAAATTACAAAGTGCTCAACTATCCTACCTGCAAATACTCACAGCACATTCTATTACTTGAAATAAAGAGGGACGTCGGAACACTAGGGTGAAGAAAGCTTGGAATAACAGGAACAGACCAAATTTTCCCCACACATGTGACTCTTAAGTGAGATATAGTGACAATGACTTGCTATGCATTTCTATGTGTAATAAACCATGCCTCTTTTTCGGAATGGACACCATTTACATGTACTTCTATGCAAAAACTTACACACCTTAAATAAAAAGAATAAAAAAGTTCACAAGTAAACAACACACTTAGTCTGAGAAAATGATCACCTTATTCATTACAGTTTACAAAGCCAAATTTTGGAGAAAATGAGCCTTTTTCTAAACTCACTTTGCTATTTGGTTGTTCATAGCTTCAGAAATGGAACTGCTTGAGCAAAATCCAAATGCTCTGTCGCGCACGCGTATATGCGTGAGCACTCTGGGGTAAAGTCATGAGCAAACGCCCAAAGGACGCAGGCCATCTCATCATACACTTGCATTTCATACATCATATCACATCATACACTTGCATTTCATACATCATATCACATCATACACTTGCATTTCATACATCATATCACATCATACACTTGCATTTCATACATCATATCACATCATACACTTGCATTTCATACATCATATCACATCATACACTTGCATTTCATACATCATATCACATCATACACTTGCATTTCATACATCATATCACATCATACACTTGCATTTCATACATCATATCACATCATACACTTGCATTTCATACATCATATCACATCATACACTTGCATTTCATACATCATATCACATCATACACTTGCATTTCATACAACATACACATCATATCTCATCATACACTTGCATTTCATACATCATATCACATCATACACTTGCATTTCATACATCATATCACATCATACACTTGCATTTCATACAACATACACATCATATCTCATCATACACTTGCATTTCATACATCATATCACATCATACACTTGCATTTCATACATCATATCACATCATACACTTGCATTTCATACATCATATCACATCATACACTTGCATTTCATACATCATATCATCATACACTTGCATTTCATACATCATATCACATCATACACTTGCATTTCATACATCATATCACATCATACACTTGCATTTCATACATCATATCACATCATACACTTGCATTTCATACATCATATCACATCATACACTTGCATTTCATACAACATACATCATATCTCATCATACACTTGCATTTCATACATCATATCACATCATACACTTGCATTTCATACATCATATCACATCATACACTTGCATTTCATACAACATACATCATATCTCATCATACACTTGCATTTCATACATCATATCACATCATACACTTGCATTTCATACATCATATCACATCATACACTTGCATTTCATCATACACTTGCGTTATTGGTTTGAAATTCAGTTGAATGACATGCATCACTTATGGCTCATTTTCTGTTTTTTAGAGGGAAATTTCATTATGTTACATATGACTGGATATTTTCTCTTTGAAGAACACTAGTAGACAAGTTCAACTACTACTTATTATTAATTTTTTAGAATAAATAAATACAGTTTCAATACCGTAAACAATTTTGCGATACGATCTGGTCGCAAAATTTTGTGGACACCTGTTGAAGGCCATTGACTTTTTCTTTATTGTGTGACACATGCACGTTTTTAATATGCATGCTTTCATGCCCAAATCTGCAGGATTTGGTCATTATGTGATTTGGGCAAGAAGATTTGTGCTAGATGAGATATTGTTATTTGAATACTCCCATTTGTTTGTTTGCAAGTTTATAACATGCCCACAAACCTCCATTAGAGTATTTACACCGAGATGCTCGCAGTTTATTAACCAGTTTTGAAGTAATAGTTGCAGACTCACCTGGGATTAAACCAACGATGCAACAGTGGAAAGCTAAAGCTTTGATTTCTCTGGTTTTGGCAGTGAAAAACTAAGTTCTTTTCCTTCAACTTAAATCATGGAAACAAAAAAATACAGACCTCCATTAGAGTATTTACACCAAGATGCTCGCAGTTTATTAACCAGTTTTGAAGTAATAGTTGCAGACTCACCTGGGATTAAACTAACGATGCAACAGTGGAAAGCTAAAGCTTTGATTTCTCTGGTTTTGGCAGTGAAAAATTAACTTCTTTTTCTTTAACTTAAATCATGGAAACAAAAAAAAAAACATCAAAAATATCTCAAAAAGGATGAAGAAATACCTTCACAACTTATGCCACTAAATCCCTGTACACAATTGCATGTGTGGGTTCCATCAAAGTTATTTTGGCAGGCTCCACCATTCAGGCACGGGTTGCTACTGCATGGACTCACTGTTGGAGAGGGAAAATGACGTAAACTTTATCTGGATTAATTGTGGCTTTAATAAGTCTGAGAGTGAAAACTGTTTATCTTTTACAATGATAATGGTTTCTTTGGTTACTTAGATCATAATTCACTGGAAGGTATGAGACTCACATTTTTTTCATAAAACCAAAATAAACGAAATACTGTTTACAATATCTACTGATGGATCTAAATATCTCAACTTGGTCAGAAAAGATGAAATCCTAACAGTGAGGGGAAAAAAATTCAATTCCAATTCGTCTTTTTTCTTTTAATTTTGAGTTTCAAATATGAATTTCAGGAGTAATAAAAAGTTCATGATGAAACAAAATATAAAACACAACTCACCATTTATTGTGCAGCGAGTTCCTGCCCACTGACCAGAGCAAGTGCAGATGAAACCCTCATTTGACCCCAAAATGATACATACACCACCATTAAAGCATGGGTTGCTACTACATGGGTCTACGCTTGTTGTAGCTGATGAAGAAAAATGCACAAAGAAAACCAGAGTGCAAAAGCAACTTTTTAAATTCAAATTACTTAATAGAAACACCAGAAATCACAAACGATACATATCACCTCTCCGCTAACAACATACCTTCCACCCTCTGTTCCACATGCCATTCACCTTCTCTTCCACATAGTATGCCAACTTTTCCAACACACGTCATCCCTCCCTATAAAACATGCCATCCCACCATGTCCCACAGGCCATTTCATCCTATCTGTAATGCCATCACACCTGAAATCCAGATGACATTCCACCACATGCAATCCCACATACCAAGCTACCCTATCCCTAAACTATGCCACGTTGTACCACATGCCATCCCTCCTGTGCAACACATGCCATCTCTCCCTGTCCCACATACCATCCCACCCTGTCCCACATACCATCCCACCCTGTCCCACATGCCACTCCACCTAAAATCCAGGTAATATTCCACCAAATGCTGTCCTGTCCAACGTGCCATACCACCCTGCCCCACAGGTCATGACACCTTGTCCCACACAACATCCCTCTCTGTTCCAATGCCATCCCACCCTGTCCTCCATACCATTCTGCCCTGTCCTCCAAAATATCCTACCCTGTCCCACATGACATACTACCCTGTCCCACATTCCATGCCACCCTGCCCCACAAGCCATGCCACCCTGTCCCACAAGCTATGTCACCCTGTCCCACATGCCATGCCACCCTGCCCCACATGTAATGACACCCTGTGTCACACAACATCCATCCCTGTTTCAATGTGATCCCACCCTGTCCCCATGCCATTCCATCTTGTCCACCATGCCAAATGAGCCCATCCCACATGCCATGTCACCCTGTCCCACATGCCACCATGTCCTCATGCCACCTATACCAAACACCAACCCTCTATGTTCCAGTGCCATCCCAGCCTTTCTCCCATGCCATTCCATGCCTTTCCCCATGCCATCCCATTCTGTTCCACATGCCATGCTACCCTGTCCTGCATGCCATGCTACCCTGTACCGCATGCCAGGCCATCCTGTCCGGCATGCCATCCCAGCCTGTCATAAATGCCATGACACCACCTTGTCCCACATGCCATACCACTCTGTCCCACATGCCTTTCCACTGTCCTACATGCCATGCCACCCTGTCCCACATTCCAAGTCACCCTGTCCTACATGTCATGCCAACCAGTCCCACATTTCATCCCAACGCTGTCCCAAATTCCATCCCATCTTGTGTCCATGCCATCATTGCAGATTAATTATTATAAGTCTATTATGTTTCCATTCTATTCACCTGAGCACTTATACTTTATATGTCTATTCATCCCCAAGACACATAATTACAAAAAATTTTTTTTTTTAAGGCATCAGGCTTTATTGTTTGACATTTTTATGCTAGAACATTTGCTATTCATGTCGGGAATGCATTTGTTTTAATTTTTTCATGCGAGTCTCCTTTATATAAATTTGCTTTTACAAAAATAGTTGGAATTCCTTTACAAGGGCAGAAATCTTTTGTTCCCAGTAGGTAACAATGCATTAGGTCAAATGGAAGATGAAGAGATGGATGGAAGAACGAACGAATGAACGGTGAGTAAAGATGCTCTATCCCCTCTTCACCAACTTTGTGGCAAGGGGATAAAGCATATCAATAATATTTTAACTGAGATGAGAAATACCTTCACATCTTGATCCAATATAACCTTGTACACAACTGCATGAGTAGATTCCATCAATATTACTCTGGCAGGTTCCACTGTTCAGGCACGGATTACTACTGCATGGATCCACTGTGGTAGAGGAAGATGATATAACTTTATTTGAATTATTTGTAGCTACAGTATAATAAGTCTGAGAGTGAATTTTTGTTATCTTTTACAATGATAATGGTTTGTTTGGCTCCAGGTGCCGAGTCTGGAACAGACATTGGTGATCATGGCCCTCCAGTCATTTCTGTTTGGAGTTTAATGCAAAAACTTATACTTAGGCTCTTGTTGGTTGCCCAGTTGTTTAAGCTTTGGACATATTTAACTCGCTGCCTTCCTCTGCTTCTTTTGCCCTAAATTTTCCCACATACTGCAAGCTGTTCCAACCCACCCTCCCGATAAACATGCCCGAAAAATTCAATCTGTCTCCGTCTGATGGCATTGAGTAGGGACCTGTCCATGCCTAAAGCTATCAGCACATCATCATTTGTTTTCCTTTCTGTCCAAGATATTTTCCAATTTGGCTACTTAGATCATAAGTCACAAATAAGTCACACAAACAACTAGAAGGTACGAGACTCCATTTATTTAATAATAATGACAAACAGAATACTTCATTCTTACAGGGAATATTTTTTTTTTAAAGGTTTTTATACTGTTTAGGCCCTTGTATCGTTTTACTGTGTTTAAGCTTTTATTGTGTCTTTCATGTTTTGTCTTTTGTAAAGTGCCAAGAGCCTTTTTTGGATTTGGCGCTGTAAAGTTGTGAATAATAATAATAATAATAATAATATCTCAACTTGGTCAGAAAGGAAAAGTCATATACACGAGGGGGTAAAATCTTCAACTCCATTTTTGTCTTTTCTTGCTTCTAATTTTGTGTTTCAAATATGAATTTCAGAAGTAATGAATGGTGCATGATGAAACAAAGCACAACTCACCATTTATTGTACAGCGAGTTCCTGCCCACTGACCCAAGCAAGTGCAGATGAAACCTTCATTTGACCCAAAAATGGTACATGCACCACCATTAGAGCATGGGTTACTATTACATGGGCTTAAGGTTGTTGTAGCTAAAGAAAAAAAATGGACAGAGAAAGATTAAAAGTCAGATTTAATCAATTCTATTTAAGGAGGGTAAAATCAATTTTTCTTTTTCAACTTCATAGAAACAAAAATATCTCAAGTAAGATGGAAAAATACCTTCACATCTTAATCCAAAATATCCTTGGCTACAGGTACAGAAGTAGGTTCCATCAAAACTATTAGAGCAGGCTCCTCCATTCAGACAAGGGTTACTAATGCACGGATTCACTGTTGAAAGGGAAAATGACACAAACTTGAATAATTAATTGTAAGTCACCAAAAACTCACACATACAAAAGTACAAGACTCAATTATTTCATGATACAGACATACCACACTAATCTCTCCTTACAATATCTTCTGATGGGTCTCAATATATAAAATATGGTCAAATTGTAATTTTGTTTTCCAAATCCTAATTTCAGGATTAACAAATGAAGTTCGTTACTATTACAGTTACATTTTTCTTGGCTTAGAATGACAGCCTGCTTCCACAACTGATAAGGGCATCATGTGTAATATTTCTGTTTTAATTTCCTGTCTTCACATGAATCCTGAAAATGTTTGGAAAATCCGCAATACCAACAAGGAAAAAATCTGGTGGTAACATGTGCAGCATTAGCAAAAACAATCTGATATTATTTTGCCATGTCAATAATTTGAAATGATTGATCAGGGTTAGGGTTAACCTCAATTATGCCAACTTGATTATATAATCATAATTTTATGATTCTATGTGAAAGGAATATTCCCAATGACAAAATGTTATTTGCTCAGGTATCATAAATTACTTCGACCACCTGGTAGGTGCATAAGAAGACCACTTTTTGAAACACAATGGTAAGAAAAATTACTTAAAGATACTACGATATTTTCTTTTCTTTACTTTCATATATTTGCTTTGTTTGTTTGATGAGGGCTTAACAGCACCACAACAGCGAGGGTCAAATTGTGCCTGAAAGGTTATACTTGTTTTCTTTGTTTGATGAAGGCTTAACAGCACCACAACAGCGAGGGTCAAATTGTGCCTGAAAGGTTATACTTGTTTTGTTTGTTTGATGAGGGCTTAACAGCACCACAACAGCGAGGGTCAAATTGTGCCTGAGAGGTTGCACCACAACAGTGAGGGTCAAATTGTGCCTGAGAGGTTAGATCACTCCAGAGGTTGGAAGAAAATACAATAGGAGTCTGAGAGAAGTACGGAGGCTAATAGCCAGGAAGTTGGGATCGAGAGAAAGGAAGTGCTGGAATGCAAAAAAATAGGTTAAATATATGTAGAGGGGGTGGGAGAGGAGGACTAAATATGATTGTAGAGGAAGGCACAATGAAGGAAGGAGATAATTTTATTCGGAGGGTTTTGCTGGGAAGAGCTTGGGTATGGAGTTGTGAGGAGTGAGGGAAGCTCTGGGGAGGTTGTATAGGGGGCAGGCAAGGAGGATGTCCATTATACCTCTAACATCCCTCACTTAACATTCCACCAAAGCGTAAACAAGAGGGGAGGTGGACGGGGTGCATGGAAGGTAAGTATAACTCTTATAAATATCCCCGCTACGCTTAGTGCGGGTAAATTTACTTCAAGTAATATCTTACCTTCCATGCTATAAAGATGCAATCAGATTGCAACCGAGGAATGGAAGGAAGGGAGTTCAGGTCAAAGCCCAATTTTCATAATGCTACTCCTAATACTCGCACTAGTTTTATCCTACTTAAAGGATTAAATTCCTTATCCTCGTAAGGATAAAAAACCTCTGAATAGTAATTACTATAAAATAGTAAATCACTCCTAGTTATAATGAAGGAATAGGGAACAACATGTTAGTAATAACCGAGGCAAAACGTCGACTGAACAAGGGTTAGTTGCCCAAAAACACATGTTAAGAGAAGTTGCTGGAGAACAGAGTCAAACTGTAAACAGCCAATATGTCATGGTGAAAACTTATGAGGTTCGCCAGAGGACCAGGGCAGTTTTGTTAAACATGAGGGGAACAAACTGTCTGCAAAGTTAAACTAAACAGAAACTGCCAGAACAGCGGCAGAATTTTGTTAGTAAAAACAAACAAAATAGAAAGTGCCTAACATGGCAATTTTTTTTTAGTAGAACAACGAACTCAAAATTGCCCGAAGAATGGCAAAACTTGTTAGTAAAATTAAACGAAATAAAAAGTGCCTGAACAACGGCAAAATTTTCGCTAGTAAAATAAAATGAATCAAACATGTCAAAACAGCGGCCGAAATTCTTTAGTATACGACCAAGACGTCAATCAATTGATGAGCGAATCGTAACTGAAACGAGAGAACGTGAATAAAATACAAGGATATTCACCTCATGAAAAGGACAGACCTCTTTTGGAAAGAACGGTCCTTGCAACTCCGCCTCGGTAGTCTGGTATATTCTTATGATATGCAGAGACGAATGTGGCAGGTGTTTTCTATACCGCAGCGCAAAGAATCTCGCTGAGGGAACCCCACCAAATAGCGCAATTGATGTAATAATGCCTCGTACCTGATGTGCCTTAACCAATTGTTCCATGAACACAGCGTGATTGCTTGATCAATCCATCGCGAAATCCTATCACGCCAAACGACGCGATGCGGATTTTGTAAAACAAGAATAAAGCTTTTACATCCTTTCGTAAGGATTGTGTAAGTTACATATATTGCTTGAGACATGGAACAGGGCACCAGGCCCTGTCCTCTGATGTGTCAGAAAATGTAGAGAGCGACGGAAGGGATATCGGTTCCGGCAGAAACTCCAAAGTTTGATTTTTGGCTAAGAAAGCTGGGTCAGGCACGAGCCGTACACTCCCAGATCCAAAGCAAATGTGGCCTTTAAGCAAAAGCGTGTGAACGGCAGAGAGTAGAAAAACCATTTTGATCATCACTTCTTTTAGCGGATACGCAGACGGTGGCTTGAACGGAGCCCATGCTAGTGTGTCAAGAACTACTTACATGTCCCACGGGGGAGCAAGGTTCCAAATTGAGGGGCTTTGTAAGAACGTTCCGTTAATTAATCTTTCCAGAGGCTGCATGTCGATAATGGTCGATGCATCTGGAAAGCCCTGGTGGATAGCTGCTATGGCTGTCCAAAAACCCTTGACTGTGTTCATTGATTTATTCAGATTAAACTGACACAACAAGAAATCCGCTATGTCACCAAGAGGCGCCGTATGCAGAGAACCCGATCTATTCTGGCACCAGCCTCAGAACATTTCAAGTCTGGCAGAATACATTCCCAAAGTAGAGACTCTCCGACTTTGGGCTGCCACTTGGGTACCTTCCTCCGAAAGGCCTTGCAACAACAAAGACTTGCGGACAGAGGCCACACAGTTAAATGGAGTGCTTTTGGATTGTGGTGCAGTTTGCCAGAGCCCAGGATTGATACTAAGTCGTCCCTGACAAGAAGCTCGTACGGAAAACCTGCGATTAGATTGAGCAGCTGAGAGAACCACAGATGGCTGGGACAATTGGGAGCTACCAGAAGCAACATGTAACACTAATCGTACGTCACCTTGTCTAGTACTCTCGGTACTAGCGCAAACGGCGGAAAGGCGTAGCCCACAAAGTGAGTCCACCTGATCGTGAATGTGTCAACTCTCCAGACGGGGTCAGAGCGCAAAATGTTGGTAGCTTGTGGTTGTCCATGGACACAAAGAGATCTACGTCCGGGAGACCAAAAGTCAACCAGATCGTGTTTGCCACCTGCGGAAGGAGGGCCCATTCTGTGGGGACCTCCTTGGAGGCGAGATAACAGGTCTGCGATTGTGTTCTCCTTGCCTGGCAGGTGGACCGCCTGAAGGCAGACCTTGTTTGTCATGCACTAAGACAGAAAGAAGGGGGCAAGGATCCAGAGTCTTCGGACCTTGTGCCTCCCTGCCTTGATATACGCCACTACCGTGGTGTTGTCAGTGCATATCAGAACAGTCTTGTTCCATACCTTTGGTAGGAAATGAGCTCACTTACCACCTCTAGTTCCAACATATTGATATGCAGGCTGTCTGCACCAAGTGTCCGTCTAAATTCCCGCGACTTGGGACCATGCTAAATGCGCTCCCCACCCCGTCAAAGACGCGTTTGTCACCACTGACAGTGAAGTTCTGGCGGGTAGGAAAACAGCTCCCTGCGAGTAAACGCACCACCACAATATGTGGGGGACCACTGCCTATGTACAGGGGACGGGTAATATTGTAGATCTCGCATATGAAACCTGCACATTGGGACTACATCTGCCAGACTGGCCAGGTATCCTAAGAATAGCAGCCACGCACTCTCACCGAACGCCAGTTGCAAGAGGAGGACATCAGCTCCTGCCTTCACAGATTCGTTCCTCTGTTGGTCATATGAGAAGTTGTGTGAAATCCAGGATTGCTCCCAGAAATTTGGGAGCCTGGGAAGGAACTAGAATGGACTGGGTGAGGTTGATAACCCACCCTAAGTCCTGAGCCACTCTTATGACAACGCTTGTGTGTTTTGCGACTGTGGCTGTGTCTTCTGCAGCAATAAGCCAGTGGTCCGAGTCTAGATACATACCTTGCTTTCATAGAAAGGCCAAGAGAACCCTCGTTATTCGGGTAGCAGAGACCTTTGCCAGCAGCCCTGCTGACTCAGTAGCATCGAGTCGGGTCTCCAGGGGGTAAGTCAGTATAAGTTAACAAAGTAGACTACCGCCTCAGACCTCCACAGCTCAGTAGTGCATCAAGCCATGGGTCGTGGCATAAGCAGAAAACTCTGAGAGACTATAATGAGACATGAAATATATAATGTAGAGCGCCTCTTGGTGTTTGAAAGTAAATACATATATATATATATATATATATATATATACTTACACCAAAGCTCCCCTATGGGGAACGTACTTACAACCCTTACGCTGGCGAGACGGAACTGCAAAAGATGTCAAACATGATATGAGGCAAGCCACAGAAATTTAGTACACCAAAAAAAATAATTAGATAGACTTATATCTGAAAATGTTTAAACCCAAGAAAATGCACGAAATGTAAAATCTTTAAATGCGCAGGGGTAGCTAGAAAACATAAACCACTGTGATCTTGGTGTCTGTGGAGATAAAAAGAAAAGGTGAATTCTTTTGAAAAGGGGGCACAAGTAAGAACTCCTCAGGGTCTCTCCAGTGCCCCATTAATCTTGCTCATAAATCAATAACTCTTGCCTTAATTATATACCAAACAATATGAACTCACACCATGTATGGTAAAATAAAATAATATAGAGGCTCTCTTGTAACAACTGTAGCTCCTTGAAGCTGGCTGAAGCTGACTCCTCATTCACCCTGTGGTACTGACGTCGGCCTTCTGTGCATGCGCCAACATTAAAATGAGAAGTTGGCCTAATGCATATGACAACATGTACTGAAGACATCCTAACATGTTAATACATATGCACTGTATAACTCTAGGCTATCCTCATAGTAGGGCAGGGGCCTAAGATGAAAACCACTTCAAACCAAGGGAATGGGGTCCTCTAAACAAGCACACCAGGTGCTCTGGGGACGAAAAACACCCACCACAAGAGTGGGATTCTCTCATTCTAGCCACCCATTTTGTACAGATGGAAGCAAAAACACTCTAACTTAAGTAAAAGCTTAATGGGGAAAGTCCTACAAGTCGGACCTAATATTTCCCGGTCCCATGGCCACCTCATCTTACCTCAGGTGACTTGAAAAGGATAGAAGAAAATGTTGAACAGCGTAAAAACCTGCATGGTATGAGCTGCAAGGATGAAAATTGTTAAAAAAAGGCAAAAATTTAAACGAATTTTTTGACTAGTTCCAGCAATGTTGTGACAGCAACGTGCTGAAAAGAAGTGAGGGATGTTAGAGGTATAATGGAGGTCAGGGCTGGGTTGGTAACTACGATTTTAAGGTCGGTTAGAAGTGTCTTAAAATCAGGTCATTGGAACAGATTGCATATCTATAGCGTGGAAGGTAAGATATAACATAAAGTAAATGTAAAGATATGTATAAGTTAATATTACGATTAGAATGAGATTAGATCATGCTTAAAAATTGTAAAATATTCTAGTAACTAATTCAGTTACAGTTAAAGGGTGTTTAACAAAAAATACTCAGCAGTTATTTTGCAAAAACAAAAAAATAATGACAGCAGTACCATTCTAGAGCAGCTAATAACAGTACTAATTAAGTAGGGTAATGCTCAAGTGTAGAATATTAAGTTTGGTCATTGCAGTCTACACCATAGCCTTTCAAGTTGCACTATATCTATAAGCAGGGATGCAAAGAGGATTGTTAGATCTTGGCTGCATTGTGTGCCCTCAAAATTAGAGCAAAAAAATTGTTTTGTCTTTGTAAATCACATAATTTCAGCTCTTTTCTATCAAGTTGTAATCAATTTTACAAAACAGATGAAACACTACAGCAATTGTTTGTTTTTGTGGAACCTTGGAGTTTGTGACTTTGTTATATTTCCTTACCTTTTACCATATTTTCTTATTCTTTCAATCATACTTTACTTTGTATGTATGTGTGGGTGTGTGTATTGTGTGTGGGTGGGTGGTCACATACAACCATTTCAACCTCCCCTGGCTACACCCCTGGAAACCAACTACAATGAAACTCGAATATAGTTATCCATTAGGCTCCATGGTTCAATGCAGATTCTCTAGTTTAATTCAGAGAGATGAAAGCATGATTGTTCACATTTTTACTGCAGTGTACAACTAACTCAAATCAAATTCAAATACAAAATTATTAAATACCACTTTCAACTTTCCATAAGTCCTATAGCAAAAAGAATTTAATGTGAATATAAAAATAGACTCCAATGTACCTACCAGAAATGGTACAGAATTCACCTGTGTACTGTGAGGTGCAGATACAACCAAAGACTGATTGTGAGATAGGAATACAGGTACCACTATTTTGACAAGGACTAGGGTTGCAGGAAGAATCTGTCTCTAAAGAAAACAAAAGGCAAATTAAGAAATGTTTGCTGGATGCGTGGTTAGTTTTAACACTATAGCAGAGCAAGATTGCATTGTTAGACAGTAAATGATACACAATGTATAACCGTAAGGGTACACAGAGTATAACACTGGAGGATTAGCATGTATAACAGTGTAGTATTACACACATGTACAGCAATTAGGGATTTATACACAAATGAACATTGATACATTACAGATTTACGTCAGTGACAAACTAAGGATATGTCAGCCAATGTTCCTAAACAGATTACAGTTTACAACAGCACATGTAATACACACATGCACATCAGTAAGAAATTAAATGCATCATCACTACAAAAGATTATAAACATACATAACAGTGAACACTACCCATATGATGAGCTGGAGGAAAACAAACATGCACAATATGGATTATACACATATACCAAATGGGCAGATATACAGAAACACACATACTCACAACAGTAAAGGTTTATATATATGCAAAACCATTAATGACCACACATATATGCAAAACCAATAATGACCACACATATATGCAAAACCGTTAATGACCACACATATATGCAAAACCATTAATGACCACACATATATGCAAAACCGTTAATGACCACACATATATGCAAAACTATTAATGACCACACATATATGCAAAACCGTTAATGACCACACATATATGCAAAACCATTAATGACCACACATATATGCAAAACCGTTAATGACCACACATATATGCAAAACCATTAATGACCACACATATATACAAAACCGTTAATGACCACACATATATGCAAAACCATTAATGACCACACATATATGCAAAACCGTTAATGACCACACATATATGCAAAACCATTAATGACCACATATATATGCAAAACCATTAATGACCACACATATATGCAAAACCGTTAATGACCATACATATATGCAAAACCATTAATGACCACACATATATGCAAAACCATTAATGACCACACATATATGCAAAACCGTTAATGACCACACATATATGCAAAACCGTTAATGACCACACATATATGCAAAACCGTTAATGACCACACAAATCCATAACATGACAGACAAGGCAAATTGTTAACAGGAACAAAACAAAGATTATCATTAAATATTGATTAGTTTCGCAGCCACCATTACTCTTTATCATTTCTTATACTCAATCATCTATGATTTCCTCTCAGTTCACTTTGACTTTGAAATTGAAATGGTATCGACATGTTTTAATAATGCAATGTGAGTGCTTCAGTATTGCGTGGACTGTAATGCATATCAAGTATCTCTGTAATGCATATCAAGTATCTCTGTAATTAATGTGCCACATGCTTAGTTCCCCACTTTGCAAGATATTATTTCATCCTTTTACCGATAAAAATAATCAAGTTGGGTTTTTACAGCTCAAAATGATAAATATGAGAAAACTTCCATATATGAAAATAATTCTAAAACAGAGAAGGATACCATTTGAGCATGGTGAGGCTGTAAGCGTGAAAGATGTGGTTATTAACAAGCCACAAGTTTACAAGAGTTTGTTGGTTTGTTTGTTTGATGAGGACTTAACGGCACCACGATGGTGAGGGTCAAATTGTGCCTGAGAGGTTAGATCATTCCAGAGGTAGGAAGAATAGAAAATAGGGGGAGATTGAGAGAAACACGGGAATTAAAAGCCAGAAAAGATGAGGACTAAATATGGTTGTAGAGGGAAGCAAGATGAAGGAAGGAAATAATTTCATACAGAGGGTTTCTGAAAGAACTCGGCTATTGAGTTGTGGGAAGCGAGGAAAGCTCTGGGAAGGTTGTACAGGAGGCAAGCAGGGAGGATGTGGTGGACAGTGAGGGTGCAATAGCAATTGTTGCAGAGGGGTGGGGGAGCCAATAAGGAGGTGGGAGTGAGTGAGGTGGGTGTGACCTATTCTAAGGCGGGTAATGTGGATGTTGTCAACACGAGAGAGGTTGTGGATGGTGGGTTTGATCGGAATGGTGGGCTGGATGAAGTGGAGTTTGTTATCAATTTGGGAGTCCCATGAGGTTTGTCAGCGGTCACAAACAAGGAAGTGGATAAGAGATTTGATGTCAGAAAGGGTTTTGGGAAATGGGGTACGGGGGAGATTGAGGGCAAGCTTAGCAGCTGCATCAGCCCTGTCATTTCCAGGGATGCCATCGTTGCTGAGTATCCAAAACGAAAGAATACTTTTCCTACAGAGGGTGGGCCAAAGGAGTTTCCGGAGGAGGTGGGTGTGGAGTTATCCCTTTTAAGATTGAGTAAAGAAGTAAGGACAGCCTTGGGGAGCCATCAGTATAGATGGAGGTGTAGTTTGAAAGTTAGTCTTTGATTTGGTTGTGGAGATTGATGAAGAGGTTAGGGTGGGTTTGGGTTTTGTGATGAGTGGAGAGGCCCAGGTGGGTAGAAGGGAGCGGGGTTGCCCAGGGAGGAAAAGTAAACTAGGAGAAGGTGCCACGAGTGGTGGGCTTGATGCCGAGATGGAGGTCTGATTTAATGCGTAAGCTAAAGGGAAGGGATAGGGTTTTAGTCTTATTAAGCAGGGTGGAAAAATTGGGGTACTTAATGAGGTTGTAAACAGGGTTGTGGGTGTTGGTAAGGACTCTAAAAGCATAGGAGAGGCTAAGCTTTCTACACCTTAGCAGAGAGGGGAGTTCGTTGGCTTCAACATGAAGGTTGGTGATTGGGGAGGTCCTGTGGGCACCCAGAACAAGCTTGAGGACTTCATTTGGATGGTGTTGAGGTAAAAGTTGTGAGCGGCACAATAGACAATATTGCTGTAGTCGAGCTTGGCACGAATGGTGAGCCTGAAGATTTTGAGGTGAGCATGGCGGTTCGCACCCCAAGTGGTGTTGGAGAGGAGGTGGAGAATGTTGAGGGAGCTGTTGCATTTTTGTTTCAGGTTGGTGATGTGTTGCTTGAAGGAGAGCTTGGGGTCAAGAGTTAAACCCAGGAACTTAGTGTGTTCAACTTTAGGGATGTGATTGCCATTAAGAATGAGGTTCAGGTTGGGGTGGAGGTTGTTGAAATGACAGAAGTGCAAGCAGACTGTCTCGTCTTTGGAGAATTTAAAATCGTTATTGTTGCACCAGTCTTGCAGCTGGTTGAGGCTGAGTTGGAGCCTATATTCGACAAGAGGAAAGCTAGGCGAGGCGTCAAAGATGGTGAAGTCATCCACGCAGAAGGCACGTTTAATGTTGAGGCCAAGGTTGTCCGCGATGTCGTTAATGCTCAGGTTGAAGAGAGTGGGGGAGAGGATGCTGCCCTGGCAGACGCAATTTTCTTGTGGGTAGAAGCTGGAGAGGGTGTGTCCAAAACAAACTTGGAACTGCCTGGGTAAGAGGAAGTTTTGAATAAAGATGGGGAGGTGGCCTCTAAGCCGATGGTGTAAAGTTTGCGGATAATGCCATATATCCAAGTAGTTTCGAAAGCTTTCTCGAGGTCGAAAAAGATGGCAATGAGATGTTTCTTTTTTGCAAAAGATTCCCGGATAGCAGTGTCGAGCGTAATTAACTGGTTCAGGGTATTGCGATGTTTCTGGAAGCTGCTTTGGTGAGGAGAGATAATTCTATTGGTCTCAAGGAACCAATTTAGTCTCTGGTTAATGATCCTTTCCATAATTTTACAGAGACAGCAGGTGATGGCGATGGGACGGTAGCTGGAGGGGTCGGTACTGTCCTTTCCCGGTTTGGGGACGGGGATGACAATATAAGGGGTGACTGGGATTCTCAGGTATCCAGCAGTGATGTGGGAGGGGAAAGTTAGTGTGGAAAAAGTTAAGAAGATGGTATTGGTAGGTGTTTCGGCACCGTCTCTCTTGAGGACGAGACAATGGGCTTCAGTAATGTGTTGATTGGCAAGTTCCTCTACTAGGTCTTCTTTGGTCAGGTAGGCAAGGTCTCAAGTTCTGACCACACCTTAGCTGGAGTTCAGGGAATGGTGGGGGGTTAACTGTAGCATCAATACCAGTATTGGCTAGGGTTTTGGTGGTGAGATGGGTGGTGGCTTGAGTGTCCCTGGTGCAGTGCACCAGGAGATTGTTGGATCTGAGGGTAGAGACCTTGGGGAGGGTACCAAGAAGGCCTTGGAGCACCTTGTGTATGAGAAAAGAAAAAACTCTTTTGAAACTTTCTGGTTGATTGGTGGCCTGTTTTATTAGAATTTGAAGACTGAGGCCGAAGAATGGTCAATGGAGGTAGCAGGTAGGTCACGGGGAGGGGAGGGAGGGTCAAGGTCAAGGCAGAAGCGTTTCGTCATGATAGAAAAAAAGGGGCCGAGAGACCTGAGGTAACTAGAAGAAAAAAATCGCGGAACTACTATAGGAGAACCGCTGTACAGGTAATGATAATGTGCGAAAGTTTGGTCAGAACGGGAGGGTAAAAAAAAAAAAACAATCTCACCAAAAGCAGATACCCATCCATAGAGAAAAAAACCCGGAAATTGAAGATACAAAACAAACTTTATATGGTAAAATGCAAGCTAAAGTGAATCAGAATGAAAAGTGGAGAAAATAGAATAGGATAGAAGTCACGTTGCTCTCAACACGTCGTATTATTAATATTATTATTATTATTATTTACAACACAGCACCTATGCTTTATATTCTACCTGAATTGCACATTAACTAAACTCTGTATCTTAACTACATACTGCATCTTAAGTACACATTGTATCTTAACTACATACTGCATTTTAACTGCACACTGCACATTAACTACAAATTTCACCTCAATTAACTACACACTGTAACTTAACTACACACTCCATCTTAATTACACACTCTATCTTAACTACACACTCCATCTTAACTACACACCACATCTCAACTACACACTCCACCTTAACTACACACTTCATCTTAACTACACACTACACCTTAGCTACACACTACACACTCCACCTTCACTAATGCACCTTGACTACATGCCACACCAAAAAAGAATTTAATAAATTAAAACACAAGTATATTCTACACAAAACCTGAAATGCCGACGCCGTAACTGTGTACTTCATCTTAACTACACACTCCATATGAACATACTCCCATCCTAACTACACATTGTGTCTTAATTACACACTCCATATTAACTACATACTTCATCTTAACTGTGTACTCAATCTTAACTACACACTCCACCTTAACTGTACACCCCATCTCAACTACACACCCCATCTCAACTACACACCCCATCTCAACTACACCCCCCATCTCAACTACACCCCCCATCTCAACTACACACCCCATCTCAACTACACACCCCATCTCAACTTCACACCCCATCTCAACTACACACTCCATCTTAACTACACACTCCATCTCAACTACACACTACATCTCAACTATACACTCCATCTCAACTACACACTGCATCTCAAGTACACACTACATCTCAACTACACACTACATCTCAACTACACACTAAATCTCAACTACACACTACATCTCAACTACACACTACATCTTAAATATACACTACATCTTAACTACACACTACATTTCAATTACACACTCCATCTGAGCTACACACTACATCTTAACTATATACTCCATCTTAACTATGTGATACACTGTATCTTAACTACACACTACATCTCAACTACATACTACATCTTAACTACACACTACATCTCAACAATACACTCCATTTCAACTACACAATCCACCTTAACTACACACTTCGTCTTAACTGCACACTACATTTTAGCTACACACTCCATCTTAACTGTGTACTCCATCTTAACTACAAACTCAACTACACATTCCACCTTAACTACACACTTCATCTTAACTGCACACTACATCTTAGCTACACACTCCACCTTAACTACATACACAATACAGTGCATCTGAACTATACATTCCACTTAACTAATGCATTTTGACTACATCCCATAGAAATAGGGAAATCAATAAAACACAGGTATATTCTACACAATACCTGAAATGCCACAATTAATGCCTGCGAATCCTGGGTTACACAGACATAGGTAGCCAACGTTAATAGCTTGCGTCAAACAAATGCCGCCATTTAGACAAGAGAAGCTATGGCATGGTGACGAAGATGTGGTTATTAAGAAGCCACCATATATCATTTACCATATACCATATAAGAAGCAATAAATCACTTAAGAGTTATAGTCATGAATGTATAACTGCATATTCACATGTGAGGGCAGCAGAGTAAGGTCATACCACCAACCATCTATCCTTAATGTATTTCATGTAGCTCTGAATTTAAAAGATTAGTTCAGCGTCCATCGTATATGAAAAAGGACTTCTAGAAGAAACAAAATGGTGAAGAAAGCAATACAAAATCTTATTCCATTAAGGAGATTTGTTCAAGTTTAAAGCTCTGCTTGATCTGTGTAGAAATGACTGGTCTAGTTAGTCTACTAATGAAGGTGGGCACCCCCATCCTCACATTCTTTATGTGTTTTTAAGAAAATTTATTTAACTTTTTTTTACTATTTGAATTATTTTTCCTTGCACTTTCTTCAGGTGGTGAAATATAATTACCCTTAATAGATTCTGTTTTACTACTTTCTGGACATATCCAATAGTTTTTAAGCCAGAAAATCTAAAGTCAAAAATATGATGGAATACATCAAGACTATGAGAAATCTGAGTATGTGATGAGGTCACAACTAGTCTTATTTCCGTCGTTTCAACACAATTGATACCAAACTTTGAACTTAAATTTATCTCCTTAATGAAATAAGATTATTGAATGCTTTCTTTACCATTTTGTTTCTTTTGAAGTCCACTTTCATATGAGGTGGTCTTGCTTGACCCCTGCACTAATTCTTTAAAAGTTAGTGCCATGAATGTATAACTGTATATTTATTGCAATGCGAGTGCAGCAGTATTGGAGCATAACACACACTGGCTATCCCAAATGCATGTCATGTATCTCTAAAAATAATCAAACATATGCTTACATCCTGCATCACTTCTTCTGACATGATTGCATCCTCGGTGTACAATAACCATTTGAAGACAGTTTTCATTCAGTAAAGATATAGTTACATCAGTTATGATTACTTTTTTAGTAAGTAAAACATGATAAAAATAACACTGCACCCTTATAATACATTGCAGAATCCAGGCCTTGGGGCAGTGACCCCCTCTAAGCTGAATTATTCTACCCTGCACAACACAGGACATTCGCTACATACTGTACCCTAACTACAAAATGCGCCTTAATACTGCATGCTGAGTACACACTGCACCTCAACTAACCACTGCACCTAATAACTAATAACTGCTCCTTCACTATTCCACTGCACCTTATAACAGTGCACCTTAACTAACCACTGTACCTTAACTAACAACTGTACCTAATAACTAACCACTGCACCTTAACTAACCACTGTACCTTAAACTAACCACTGTACCTAATAACTAACCACTGTACCTTAAACCAACCACTGTACCTAATAACTAACCACTGCACCTTAACACAGTGCACCTTAACTAACCACTGTACCTTAAACTAAGCACTGTACCTAATAACTAACCACTGCACCTTAAAACAGTGCACCTTAACTAAGCACTGTACCTTAAACTAACCACTGTACCTAATAACTAACCACTGCACCTTAACACAGTGCACCTTAACTAACCACTGTACCTTAAACTAACCACTGTACCTAATAACTAACCACTGCACCTTAACACAGTGCACCTTAACTAACCACTGTACCTTAAACTAAGCACTGTACCTAATAACTAACCACTGCACCTTAACACAATGCACCTTAACTAACCACTGCACCTTAACACAGTGCACCTTAACTAACCACTGCACTTTATCAGTGCACCTTAACTAACCATTGCACCTTAAAACAGTGCACCTTAACTAACCACTGCACTTTATCAGTGCACCTTAACTAACCATTGCACCTTAAAACAGTGTACCTTAACTAACCACTGCACTTTTACAATACACCTTAACTAACCACTGCACCTTAACACAGTGCACCTTAACTAACCACTGCACTTTAACACAGTGCACCTTAACTATTACCACTGCACTTTAACACAGTGCACCTTAACTATTACCACTGCACTTTAACACAGTGCACCTTAAAGGTCCAAGTAGTAATTTTTATATTGTGTGATAGAGCACTAAAATCTGAAAAAAAGTATGAAAACTCCTCAACAACAGAATACAAAGCAAGTAAAAGAATGACAATACCTGCAACATCACAGGTTGAGCCCGAAAAACCGGTAGAACACTGGCAAAAGTATCCCGATGTGAGTTCCATGCATTGACCACCATTTTGACAAGGAAAGCTCTGACACGGCTGCGAAACTGTATAGATATAGTGGATGTAAATATGAACCCATCAAAGGCTATCTAATCTATATTGAGCATCTAATCCAACGCACACCATATAACCTATATTAGGGCAAACTGACCTAATCATTAATACTTATAAATCCCTTGATTAATTTTGTTAATAGAATTTAAAATGAATTAGCATCTAGCAGAATAAGCAAACCTATTAAAGGTCACAATGCCGACAGCAGCAACATAGGACAGCTGCTATCATCTTAGAGGAACTCTTAGCTGAAATGTGGGTAGGGCAGCTGCTACACCTCATCATAGAGGAACTCTCAGCTGAAATGTGGGTAGGGCAGCTGCTACACCTCATCATAGAGGAACTCTGAGCTGAAATGTGGGTAGGGCAGCTGCTACACCTCATCATAGAGGAACTCTCAGCTGAAATGTGGGTGGGGCAGCTGCTACACCTCATCATAAAGGAACTCTCAACTGAAATGTGGGTAGGGCAGCTGCTACACCTCATCATAGAGGAACTCTCAGCTGAAATGTGGGTAGGGCAGCTGCTACACCTCATCATAGAGGAACTCTCAGCTGAAATGTGGGTAGGGCAGCTGCTACACCTCATCATAGAGGAACTCTCAGCTGAAATGTGGGTAGGGCAGCTGCTACACCTCATCATAGAGGAACTCTTAGCTGAAATGTGGGTGGGGCTGCTACACCTCATCTGTAACAATTTCTCTGTTGAAATATGGGGATGTCATTTTTCCCAATCCATGGGAACTTGAAACAACAGAAGCCATTGAAATAATGATCAAGCACTCAATACAAGTGATTATGGTTGATTTGAATATTTAGGTCAATGGTTATCAGTACTTTTAATTTGCAAGAAAAGTGTATAAGAATATTCTAGAAACTCCAATATAATATGTCCTCACATTTTGGCTGAGAAATCTGCCCGAAGCTACTCCAGTAATACATTAATAAATTACAACATGTATTTAGCAGATAGCATATACCAAGAAGCGTATGATACTAACTAATAAAAAGGTACCTCCCTACAGCAAAAGCTAGTATGTATTCAAACCATATCGTCAGTATGAAACCGTCACTCCTAACTTGTGCCTAAAATGACTACCTTTTGCTTTAACTCAGATAAAATTCATATTTTCAACATTAATAATTGTTCATTTGTTTACCTATCCCATGCTTGAGTTCCACCACCCCCTTTTTCTTCTTTTTAACCCCCTTTTCTTCCATTGGTTTTTTTCTTCTCCTAAGGGGATCCAACTTATAAGTTAGTTCCTCAGTAGGTAAGTCTCAGATCTCCTTTTGCTTTGTGTCAATTATACATTCACAAAAATATGAGGCAAAATTCAAGCAGAAACTATACCACATGAACATTTGTAAGATTTCTATGTCATTCTTAATTGCTATGTGTATTATCTTCATTTTAATTATTTTTGTTTGTACATGAAGGAGTGATAAACGAAGAAGCAAGCAATCAAAACAATTTAAAAAACAGCAATCAATATACCTGGAATGCCACAATTTACACCTGTGAAACCAGATGCACATTGGCAAGAATAACCTGAGTTGTCGGAGTATGGTAGACAGATGCCATCAAATTGACATGGAAGACTCGAACAGGGTTGCACAACTGCAAAGTTAAATGAAAAAATGCAAAAGCATACTGAGTGTAAACAGAAATGTATGCAAATTTGAACTTGCAATTCGTAAACAAATAAATACCTTTAAATTATCTTTACCTAATACACAAGTGCAAACAATTGAGTCTAAACCATACCCCCAATCAAAATCTAGCAGGAATATAATTTCTTATGATCTTAAGTGACTACGATTTAGGAAAGAAATCAAAAATATTGCATAAAGGTTTTATGTGTGCCCAGTCATACATCATAAATTTTGCATAAATAAATCAACTGATTCAAACATTGATCAGCCATTACTCATAAACTAAAGGTGCTTTTTCCAATATTTAAAAACAGATTTACTCAGAATTCTGTGCTCTTTGAAGATACATAGAAATTGCTAAATGTCCTTAGCACAGGTTATAAGAAACACAGAAATATTGTTATCTTACTGTGCTAATTGTTTTGTATTATACGTACTGAATAGTGTATTTACTTGCATAAGTTTATGTTGTCTACATACTCTTCTCTATCTTCTTTGCTATATTGCTAATTTTAAGCAATATAATTTACTGGAGTAAGTTATAATCATTATTATTATTATCATTATTATCATTATTATTATTATTATTATTATTGTTGTTGTTGTAAATCTGTTCTTCTTCTTCTGCTTCTTCTTCTGCTTCTTCTTCTTCTTCTTTTTAATATTATTGTTATTGTTGTTGTTGTTGTTCTTCTTCTTTTTTTGTTATTGTTGTCATTGTTGTTATTATTATTGTTGTTCTTGTTGTTGCTGTTCATCTTCTCATTATTATTATTGTTGTTGTTGTTGTTTTTTTTTGTTGTTATTGTTGTCATTGTTGTTATTATTATTGTTGTTCTTGTTGTTGCTGTTCATCTTCTCATTATTATTATTGTTGTTGTTATTGTTATTGTAATTGTTGTTGTTATTGTCATTATTAGTAGTAGTAGTATTATTAGTATTATTAAAGTTTCGTATTTTTATCTTTGTAAAGAATAACCTCACATCTACAAGTTTACACAACATTTTGCAAGTTCACCAAAGCTTTCATCATTTTTGTAAATAAAAAGATTTTTACTATATTTATTTTTATGTACATATTAAGGTAACCAAAATCAAACTTAAATTTGAAATTAATTCACATATTATGAAAGCACAAGTTATACAAAATGACACCCTTAGTGAGCCACTTTGTCTGCAGATGAACGTAAGAAAACAAATTGTAAGTTACTATCAAAATAAAAGTCACATACCTGTGATGCCACAGTTAACTCCCATGAATCCTGAGATACATTGACACACATACCCGGCATTGTTAGCTGTGGATATACACTGGCCACCATTTCGACAAGGTATGCTCATGCACGGTGATGCTAAAAGCGTGAAAGATGAAATAAAGAATGTTATATTTACGTAAATCTGTCATGCACAGCATAAAACAAAATATTCATTTTTAATTGATATATTTACATATCATATCAACGATAAGGGATGAAGAAAAAGCACCCGATGAGCAAGTTGGTCACCTTCAAGACCGTTCCTGCACAAATTTACATTTTCATGTGTATAACAAAGGACTACTAAAACAAATTGGTAGAGATACATGTTGATACCTTATTTCCTTTAAAGATTTATTCCATTTCAAAGATTTCACCAGTGTGTTGAAAGTGCAATGTACACTGTGATCCTAGACATTTTTTAATGTATAAAAAAATATATATATAAAAAAACATTGCAGCAGTCATTACTGATGTCATCAATTTGTTGCCAGATAGCTTCTACTCACCGTAAAAAAAAATATTAAAAGAATACAGAAAGATTTCAAATAAAACTAATGACAATAATTGGCATGAAATTATTCTAAGGGTACTTTAATATATTGAATCGAAGATCTGCAAAGCATTTAAAGGGAACTTAATCAACATCGACAAATGATTTTATTTTTACAGAACGTATTTGTTTGGTGCACTGTATCTATTGTTGTTACGTATGGCCATAAACTCCTTTAAATTTAAAGGGAATACATAATAGTCATGGATCTGCTAGTATGACATCACAATGTACAATGCCAGGACACTTTTCAGCACGCTGGTGAAGATGTCAACATAGTTTTTACAAATATATGAACATGGAAATTCAAGGGAATATTTCTTTAAAATATCCACAGTTGTTGTTCACCCTCATCGGATGAATGTTACATAATCAATGAATGATGTTTTCTATATCAACAATGGCTGACAGTCTTTCCACTGGCAAAGGTTAGTATAAAAAACACAAATATTTTACTTATGAATATCCATTAAAAACTTTGTCCTGTCTCAGATATCAACTCTAATAAACCCATCTGTACATTTCGGGAAAAGGGAGTTACATAAAGGATGATTATTTTAGATGTCAACATATCTTATTTGCATAATGGAGGACAAATTAAGAAACAGGACAGGGCAAAAGCATGTGTTTTTCATTCATTTCTTCAAAAAGTGAATCAAAGTCACTTTACTAAAAACTGTTTTTTTATAATTTTTTTATCTGCAAACATACCCAGAGGTTGCAAGACACAATATCTAAATAAGTATTTAAATAAAATACACAAAAACATTGAAGGATTGTGTTTATGTGGTAATTAAGATCCTACTATCTATAAATATCTTGTATAGCTTATACAACAATTTCTTATTATCTTTTTTCTTCATTCTTTTGTTCTTCTCATTGTCCTATCTTGCTTGAAATGTAATTAAAGGATACAGTACATGTTTTATGTCAGAAAAAGTGGAAGATGTTTATTTTTTATTTTTTTTGTAAATCTGCAACACCAAACTTACAGCATTATTAAAAAAAGACCGCCTGGAACAGGGCTGTCTGAAAGAAAACTGTATGGGAAAGTACTGACAGGCAGGATTGGCTCAAAAGGACATTAACGTACAGAGATGCCCTTAATCGATATAAAGAATAAAAGAAATACAATAAAGAAAGATGTGCTGCAAAATAGACCAGAAAAAAGAATTGATGATGATGCAAGTTTTCTTACCTGTTGAAATGTCACAATTTGCGCCTGTGAATGCACCCACACACTGACAAAAGTACTGTAAACTGTCTGAGCTTGTTAAGCAGTAGCCGCCATTTTGGCATGGAGAGCTGTCGCAGGGTAATGCTGGGCCCACTGTGTACAGGGGAGCAGCAAATATTTAATGTAGATTATTACAAAAATATGATATTTGTATATTGATACAGCTTTTGGGGGGATTATATTAAAAACAAGAGGTAGGTTTTTGCTAAATTAATGATAATATATATGAGAACCAATACCAACAAAAATGGAATCAGTGAAAATTCAATGCAATAAAGAGATAAAATTTAATTCAGATATCTAATATTGATACCACAATATCAGTCCTTAACATCGGGTGAATGAGTGCAAGGCAATGCAAGCACTATAGGTTGTTACCCATAATATCAAGGGCAAAGATGAAGATTTTCGTCATGGACAAACATTCTCCAACAAAACCGTTTGTAGCAACATACCTATATCTATATCATGACAACTGGGTGAAATACCTTAATTATTATTATCATCTGTAATCAAATTATTAACTTAAGACCTTAAGAATAAGATTTTCAGTGAAGTATCTAAAGTTACAATGATTTCAATATTAATAACAACAAAAAATAGTATTCTAGAATAAATGTTACAAAATATTATTCAGTAAAATCCCAAGAAATTTGGGGAACACTTTCCATAAAACACAAACAAACTTGTCTGGAATTCCTAGCTGGATATCATTAATTCCGTTAAATATTCTATTTCAGATTTTCTCAAATTTTAGAGGGAACAAATTTCTGATGAAATGTTATTTTCATGAGCACTATTAGCCTCTTTCACCCACAATCTTGGACAAAACTCTTGGAATAATTCAGCGTAGCAAAGGGCTAAATTCTATTGTTGTAGTGTTGTGATTTTTAAATAATTCCTTTCTTAATTTTAAACTATATCAATGCTAGATTTATGTGCTTTAGTCTAATTTGAGAAGACAAACATTAACAATGGTCAACATTGAATGGAGTTAGGGAGTGAGTTAGGTTTTTAATGTAGGGTAGGGGGCACTGGGGACATCAAAGAAATTATACAACTGTCCTAAGAATAAAAGAACTACTAATACATAGCGTACTGAACGAAGGAACACTGGCAAAAAATTGTCACCATTCATGACGCATGGATGTTGAACAATAAAGAATAGAAAAGTATGTTCACAAAAGCAGTATAAATTTACACAAAGTGTTCCAATGAGTTTTGTCCAAGATTGTAGAACAGACTGATAATCAAAAAAGGAGCTTTTACTTTACCTGGAATTTCACAGTTTATTCCTGTGAATTCTGAGGTACACTGGCATATGTATATTGAGTTGTCTGAACTGGTCAAGCAAAGGCCACTGTTTAGGCAAGGAGAGCTGCTGCATGGCAGTATCACATTCACTGTATAGCAGATACATAACAAAGCTTAGAGGCCTATGGACATGTAACAAGTTTCATTATTTCTTACAGATTTTGTATTTCTTAGTTGGAATCTATTAAACATTTTCTAGTCAGAAGACCTGCACTTTAAAACATTACACCAAGTAGTGACATGTGCAAATTCTAAAACTGCAGGTCCAGTGGTGACATCAGGATTTTGGTCATGGAAAGGGGGTGGGCAAGAGAGGGGCAATTTAGTTTCATGGGGTGAAAAAAGCCTATAAATCAGACAAAATATGTCACTTTATACAATTTTCTTAGGGGATAGTGCATGGGGGGGGGGGGGGCAAAGCCATCTCGTAGAAGCAAATCCCCATTGTCCCCTCCTCCCTGTAGCACTGCCTCTGTACAGGTCAAATTGTATTATTTTGGATTTTCCCTTGACATCAAGGATGATGCTTTCTACAGTATCTACAGTACAAGTGGTTATGGAAATGCACTACAAACCATTACACCAAGTAGTGGCATGTGCAAATTCTAAAACTACAGGTCAGCTTTTGACATTTGGACACTTTTCCTAAACATCAAGGATAATGTTTTGTACAGTACAAGTGGTTACAAAAATCAATGACATTTCAAGGATAGGATAATAATCAGTCCATCAGAGGTTAACTCCTTAGGAGGAAAGTGGACTGGAGCAAGTAGAAAAAGTGTCTTGCTCAAGGACACCAAGCAGGACTCGTGCCATGAATGATTCAATTCCAGTTTCTTTAAAATATAAGTTTTAATCTCTGCCACTCAGCCACTGCTCCTTTCAAATTCTGGATATATATATAAATATACAAATATATATATACATATATATACATATATATATATATATATATATATATATATATACATATACATATATATATATATATATATATATATATATATACATATATGTATATATATATATATATATATATATATATATATATATATGTGTATACATATCTATATATAATATGTATACATATATATATTATATAAATATATATATATATATATATATATAAAATATATATATATATACATACATACATATATATATATATATATATACATACATACAACATACATACATACATACATACACACATACACATACATACATACATACATACATACATACATACATATATACATGCATACATACATACATACATACATGCATACATACATATATATATATATATATATATATATATATATATATATATATATATATATATATATATATATATATATATATATATATATATATATATATATATATATATATATATATATATATATATATATATATAAATTTCTTTAAGTTTGGAATAATACAAATATTCCAGTTATCATAATTTAACTAGGAGAAAAGATTTTTTTCTTCTATGAGTCAAACTGATATTAATATGTCCGAAATGAGAAAAATGAAGAAAAGGATCTATGATAAATTCCCATCTATACATGAGATATAATTTCTAACTATTGATTAAAAGATCAATACTTCTAGAGTTACACTTTTGAGGATGATTTCAAATAAACATCTTTCCCTTTTTCATTATTTCATTAAACCCTTTGAAAAGAAACCAAGTAAGAGTGACTTCCACATGTCCATAAACCTTAAAATTTTCAATTAAAAAAAAGCATATGTTTGATAAATAAAATGATATATACATATATATAAATATGTATATATATATATATATATATATATATAGATATATATATATATATATATGAACAACTTGCATGTGAAGTGGATAACTGAGTAATATATATGATGATTGAAAAATAATGCATGTCTTAAAATATTCTTCAAGTTGACAAATATAAGCATTAATAACTTTAAAATAACAAGTATTTAATTACTGATGATTTTAAATGCAAAGATGAATGGTTTGGGGTGTGGGGGATAGCAATATTACAGACACGAGCAATCCATAATATCATAAATAATCACTATAAAAAAAGTTGAACCAGAACATCCTAAAAGTGGAAACTAGCTATTGGTTGGTGGAATAGCACCTAATATAATCAACCTTTCTGGGTTTAATGATTGACAGCTTGTTTTAACCAATCATCGCATGAGTTTGGCTCACAAAAAATCTGCGTAACTAAGTGGGGGCAAACATCCTATGCGGTACTGGTACAGCACAACTAGCTAACATCGCACAATCATGTAGTCAATGCAAGTAACTGTACAAAAAAAATTGCGCTGCAGGCTTGGTAATCTGGTTGCTGTTACCTAGAACAGTTAGCAGACTGAAATTTGTTTATCCCTTTTGCTAAAAACTCTAAAGATCAGGAAAAGTACCGAAAATGAATCAAAACTTGCGGCAATCCTCGTGAACATCTAAATGTCAACGCATTGGTAATGCACAATTGCGGATATGAGGTTTGTTTGCCCCACATAATTACTGCGTTGCTATGGTGGGCGTGGCCTATTTGGAAACCTGGAAAGGTGCATTGTTCCCATCTGATAAAAGTTTCAGTTCTTTACTCCTACTTGTGTTATCAAGCAATTTCAACATATATTAAACCACTTGATCATTACCAACTCGACACAACTCAGTGAAATCAATGATACTTTGCACCCCCTTGATAACTATGATACAAATTCAGTAGTTATGTTTAAAGCTGAATATTCATGATCAGACTGCATATTCAGGTTTGATTGTTTCCTTCTGCTAAATATGATTTGAGGGATAGATATTCAAACCTCTTGGTCATATGAACCTCTTCCCATTCAAATAACATTTGAAGAACATTTGAAAACATTAAAGGTTTTGTTCAGTGGTCAAGAAAGTTTATCTTATATGCAAAAGGACTTTAAAAGAAACAAAATGGTACACAAAGTATTCAAAAATCTTATTCTGTTAAGAAGATATTCAAGTTTAAAGCTCTGTCTTATCTGTGTATGAATGACTGGTATAGTAAGTCTACTACGGAAGGCTGGGTCCCTCATCCTCACATTCTTAACAATTGTTTATGTATTTTAAAGAAAATTTATTTAACTTTTTTCCTATTTGAATTATTTTTCCTCAAACTTTCTTCAGGTGGTAAATCATAATTACCCTTACTAGAATATGTTTTGCTACTTTTCAGACAAATCCAATGGTTTTCAAGCCACAAAATCGCAGGACAAAATACAATAGAATACATAAAGACTTGTAGTAATCTGAGGCTATGCATCACAATTAGTCTGATTTAAGTCGTTTCTACACAAATGATACCAAATTTTGAACTTAAATACTTCCTTAACGGAATACGATGTTTGATTGCTATCTTCACCATTGTTTCTTTTGAGGTCCTCTTTCATATAAGATAAACTTTCCTGACCCCTGAACTAATCCTTTAAGTGAACATATGAGAAGCCATACATTTTCCCTATAATTGCCACTGATTTACAAAAAAAATGTGTATAATTTGTTATGATAAGGCAATAAATTCAAAACTAGATAAAAAAAAAAAAAAAAAAGGTCAGTTTTTGAAAAATGCTCATACTGTATATACTCAGTATACAAAACGTATTACGATGACCATGCATTATCCTGTGCTGAATGCATGAGTGCACTCACGCTAATATTTTGGCAGTGCATCTAAAATTTCCTTTATTTTCACCAATGTACAATGTGCATATTTTTAAACAATACACGATAATACTGCACGAGTTCATATAGAGTGTGTACAGCATGGACTGATGGGAAATTATTCCAAGTGTTATTTGTGTATTTTTTCAATTGTTTTTCGCAAATTTTTGCAATTTTTAATACAAAAAGTTAATGTATATGAACAGGATTAATTCGTAGTGCGCTATATTTTCAGCACAGGATAAATGCATAGAAGCTGGTTGCAGAGATAATGCTGAATGCCCTCAGGCATCGCTTAATCTCTGCCCAGCTTCTCTATGCATTATCCTGTGCAGAAACAATAGCATACTATGAATTAACCCATTATTGGTTTGTTACATATTTCTTCTAATGAAGCTCAAGTTGTTGTTACCAGAATCCACAGATCTTTAGAAACATTTGCTTGTGTCATAATCAGCTGCTAGTATCCACCAATCAAAAATCAGCAAATTTGCTGACCACACATGAATGATCGTTTACTACAGCCAGGTGCAATAAAAATGAATGCTAATTATCAAACCTATGGGATGGTGATGTACCCATGTTGACAAACAAACTCAAATATTTCTACCTTTCCTAGTCACACCTCAATATATTCCTGAGAATAAGAATTCAACAGAGATCATTTATGAAAACATGGAGTGATACAGACAAAAAATACATATGGAACGTAGTTGAGCACTTGAGGGCATACATTTTACCTCGATAGCAATTGAAAAAATAATTGAAACTTACAGAAAGATTTAAATTGAAAATAAGAATTACAATATTATTTTTGCGAAACAATTGCTGATATATAAGTCTTTCATACCACTTGAACATGTATCTCCTGCAAAGCCGGTGCCAGTGCAATCGCAGAAATAATTATCAAGGTACGTCTCGAAACATCTTCCATTGTTCTGGCAGGGAGATATGATGCAGGGATCTGAGCAACAAAAAAGGTATAATACAGCATAACAAAATGATGGGCTCAGGGTAAGCCATCCCATAAAGGCCCAAACTAATACATGAAGCAATATCTTTCCTTAGGAGAAATGGTCCGTCAATCATTCACAGTTAATGCACATTATTACCTCAGGCATTACGACGACGAGTGAACACACAATTACAATGACGGGGTTGTCGCCTGCGTATTCAGGTATGATATTACCAATGCTATCACGAAACGCTTAATATGACCCGAACGAGAACAGAGGTACAACGTACGAACAGACATAACATCGACAACCAAGTCAATGTCCACGGCCTTTGATAACCAGTTGTGGTGCACTGGCGTGTCTACCCAACCCAGGCTTGAACCCAGGGCCTCCTGGTCTGTAGACAGGTATGATAACCGCTACACCACAGTTGGTAGACAAACTGGTGATAAAAATAGTTGTGTGTTGTATGCCGGATGTAGTCATTAACTGTAAATAATTGACAGACCATTTCTCCTAAGGATAGATATTGCTTCATGTAAAATATCTCATCATTTTTTTGAAAACAAACATCTAGTAATTATTGTAATTTTAGAATTTAGAAGCTCACTTAAGTTTATAAAAAAGTATGGTAAAATAATCTTTTTTTTTAATACTTATCTCTTAAAAATGACACCCAACTTAATATCATGGATACTTGCAAGGATAAATAAACATGTTGCACATGTACATAAATTATGTTACTTCAAAAGATTTCAAATCTTTTTTAAGATCTAAAGAGTATCATAATATTAATGAAAACCAGCAATCAGATTATTCTATATCAATTCCTGATTGCCATGTTTGATTTTGATGATTCAAAACTGCCCATGTTTGACAAATATTCACGGATGATATAAAATTACCATGAAATCAATCCTCTTGAATCTTAACTCACCAAAAGCTGATTCAAGCCAATCACAAAATTGCTTCAAAATGGGAAACAAATTAGAATGTCCCTTCTATGAGGACATTAGTAAAGTTTTCATTCCTCAGCACTTTTAGCACCACCACTCATATGCTTCATTTGAAACACTTCGAAAAAATTACAAGTAAATCTTTTAGTTTAAATTTAGCCAGGTTCATATTCAAAGCTCTTCAAAGCTGCAAAGAATCTTTAGCATAATTATTATGTTGTATAAATAAATGATTACTTTATTGTTCAATGATCCCATTATCCATTTAGTTTTAAATATTCATTTCTTTTTTACTCCTTTTTTTTTTTTGGTATAGGCATGTATTTTGTGTCTACGTTCGTGTTTTTTGGGGTTTAAAACATTAAATCTTTTCTTTGATCAGAAATTGTTAAATCAGTGTACTTATATTTGTATGTAATAGGCTGAGGACCTGAACATTGAATGAAATGAATAATAATAATTATTATTCTTTTAAGGTATTTCATGATTAAATTTCCAATCAGTAAAATTTACTATCCTATTTGTTCTCGCTCTATAGATGAGTGTGGTGAATATGTGGTAGAATCTATACCATATGCAGCATTGTATCAAAGCTAAATCAGATAAATATGCAGACAATTTCAAGCATATCAATTATTTCTTTCTGTTTAATCAAAAACACTTAAATACTGTCAACTACAAATGATGAGTATTTAAAAAATTAGTTCAGTGGTCAGGCAAGCTTATCTTATATGAAAGAGGACTTTAAACCAAACAAAATGGTGAAGAAACTACTTCAATATTTTATTCCAGAAAGAGAGAGAGAGATTCAAATTTAAAGCTCTGTCTTATCTGTGTAGAGATGACTGGTGCAGTATTAGGTCTACTATAGAGGGTTGGCACCCCCATCCTCACATTCTTAACAAATCTTAATGTATTTTAAAGGAGGTTTATCCCCTTTTTTCCTATTTGAATTATTTTTCCTTAAACTTTCTTCAGGTGGTAAATTATAATTTCCCATACTAGATTCTGTTTAACTAATTTCCTGACATATCCAATGTTTTTAAAGCCACAATATCGCAGGACAAAATATGGTAGAATACATAAAGACTTTGGAGAATCTGAGGATGTGACGTCACAACTATTCTGATTTCAGTCGTTTCTACAGAAAATGTACCAAATTTCAAACTTAAATATGTCCTTAATGGACAAAAATTTTGAATTGTTTCTTCACCTTTTTATTTATTTTGGAAGTCCTCATTCATATAAGATGAACTTGCTTGACCCCTGAACTAATCGTTCAAATAAGGGTGTTTCAGGTGACGTCATGAGGTCGCGTGACTTTGTTTACATAGCTATTATGTCTGGCAAGAACACTGTCGTCTGCTGTAAACTTGATTAGACTAACAAACGTTTGCATGTTGTTATATCAGATTGTTTTTGTGAGATTAAACGCCGAAATCTTGCTGTGCCATTGGTTGCACTAGTACACATGTTCTGGGAAATAAGCAGATGTTTTCAAGATTTCCATCTGACCCTGATCAACGTTCGAAGTGGGTTTCTGCTGTATGACACAACGGCTTTCAACCTACAATTCACACTAGGATTTGTAGAGAGGACTTTACATCAAGTGTGTAGGGTTTGTCTGCGTATAACGAACAATTAGATGGCTTTAGTGTAAAAGATTATCTTCGTACAGTATATCCAGTATTATATCTAATGTAAGGAAAATATGAAGTAAAATCGGAAGCGAAGTGCAATCAGTACAATTTGCTGAACTGGTCTAGCATGCAGTATATCTGTTGTAAGTGTGATGTGAATGAGGTATGTGAAGACGCGTGAAACGCAACAATGCTTTCCCTGAAAAATGGCATCCAGATGAGTTTAGAGTCACATGATGAAATCCCTCTATAGCTAATGCAAGATGAATCTTAAAGGACTATGGACATCTAGGGACAATATGGGCTTAATTGGTTTAAAATATGATCTAAACCAATAAAACAGCAAAATATTCCATTAAAATTGGCTAAAAATTGACCATTTCATTACAGCATTTTTATTTTTTAGCTGTTATTGTGCAATGTGTGACATCAATGGGGGAAGGATCTTTCATTATCTTCTGTAAAACCTTCATTTTTTTTATTCATTTTTCAAAGTTGTGTGAAAGATAGAATTGGGCAAAATATGATGGAACTTTGTCACGCCCCAAACCATAATGTATCTAGAAAAGACATGTTGAATTTGAAGAACACAATTTAAAGAATTAAATAAAGGTTTTGAAATGTGTTCCTCTTAGTATATCACAAATTCCGGACAAATTAACAAATCATGAAAATTTGTTTAGTCATAGCTTAAAAACTAATAAGCTTTTTACGCATTTTAAAAACTATTCTACTCAGAATTCCATGCTCTTTCACATGTCTAATATCTACTACATGTCCAAAGTCATTTCAAAATAATAATGCTACCATGTGTGGCTGAATGAGGTTTTAGTTTGGGAGACAAAATATTTGTTAGAGGCACAAACTGTCCTTGTCATTATACATATATTCAATATGTTGTTATCTGTATAATTTTTTTTTTAAAAGAGCAAATCTTTGGGGTAATTACTCCTATGACAAGCAACCTATAATCATTATTTTCTTACCAATGTTGTAACAATCTTTTCCACGGTAACCAGCAGGACAAAGACACTCATAGTCATATCCATCAGAGCTTGGCATGCAGTCACCCACCATACATGGATTCAAGGTACATGGATCATACACTGCAGAAAAACAGGCACATCATTGATAAAAAAGTGTGAGTTTGATCTCAATGAGCCTTTAAAATCAGTTTACTGTAATTAAATATTATAAATCCACTTTAGCGATTGAATAACTTACAATTTTCTCTCTTCTAAAGTATTGGCTTATTGGCATACACATCTTGTACTATATTCATATGGAAATATCCTAGTATAATGGTACATTGCTTTATAGAGTATAACAAAGTAAGTTTACTTGTGTGTTACTTAGATTATCATTTTTCATTACTTTTTTTATTTTCTTGAAGCAAAATTTCATTTTAACACACAAATTTAACAAGAATATTTTCAAGAACAATTATCAAAGCTAAATTGATAAAACTATCATTTTCTTTTTAAAGATTTCATTTATTTTCGTAATGGAATAAAGTTGTACTACAAGAAACACATTTTGACACAATTGTATTGCTATACTAGGATTTTACCACTCATATTCATGCATTGATATACATTAAGTCTTTTTTAATATAAATCTGCAGTAATAATAGTGTAATTGGAAGTATATGGAAATACAATTATAATTGAAATATAATAGATGACTCACTTTTTAATGTACAGTTCTGACCCATAAAAGTACTTGGACACAGACAGTAGTAATAAGTAGACGCAACCAGATTACATTCACCATTATTAGCACATGGAGATGGGCTGCACAAACCAGAACCTAGAGAAAGTACAAACAAATTTCTATAAAGCAACATTTAAAGATATATGGACAAATAGCAACAACATGAGCTTAAGTGATTAATAAACAATACTACAAACATGGAAACAGCAAAAATTTACACCAAAATTTGTTAAAAATTGAACATTTTACAGCATTTATTTGACCATTTTACAGCATTTATTTGACCATTTAACAGCATTTATTTGACTATTTAACAGCATATAAAAAATTGGGCCATATTTTGTAATCACGAAATGGAAAATACAAAGAATTTTAGCTGTGATCCTTTTCATACATCCTCACTTTTTCACAGACTGAATTTGTTTACAAATTTTGATTTGTCATAATTTAAAAGCTGTAAGTGCTACTGTGACTGTTTAAAATCTGGCCTGCTCAGAATTTAATGCACTTTCATCCAAGTCAAAAAATCTTTACCTGTCCACGTACCTTTTATAAATGCAAAAACGAAATTGTAAATGACCCATGTGACTTTTAATAATACCACAAATTAAAGAACAGTGATACATCTGATGCCACTTTGTGATACAAGGGTAAAATTTAGTGGTACAACAAAAACTCTTTCATGTGGTGAAACTCAAGCCATAACACCAAGACAGAATAAGAGGGCAGAATATTGATCAGGATAAGTTACAACAGACACATTTCATTATACAGAAATAAATTTGTCATTCAAGAAGTAATACTGTATGTACAGCCGATGGCTCCAATGCCTGTGAAATTCACAAAGAGCATCCACATGTTTGTTTGTTTAATAAGGGCTTAACGGCACCATGACAACGAGGGTCAAATTGTGCCTGAGAGGTTAGATCATTCTAGAGGTAGGAAGGAAAGAAAACAGGGGGAGAATGAAAGAAATACAAGAACTAAAAGTCAGAAAGCTGGGATCAAGAGAGGAGGTGCATGGGTGAAGAAAAAACAAAGTAGAGAGATGGAGATTGGAGAGGAGGACTAAATATTGTTGTGGAGGGAAGCATGAAAACTATAATTGTCTGCCTTCATGAAGCAGTGGCTCAGGGGTTAAGGATTTAGGAGTCATACTCGTATGCAAAAGGCACTGGATTCGATCAAGTCATCACGAGTGCTGCATTGTGTCCTTAAAAAAGACATTTTTACTCTACTTGCTTCAGTCCACTCAGCTGTAAAATGAGTACCAGTATTACATGGGAATTAAGCTGCTATAAACTGGCATCCCGTTCAGGGGAATCATGTGCGGAACCGGGGATAAGCACCGCCCATTGGTCCTAATAGCTCCAATGGATTTAACTTTACCATAACAGGACATTAATGTTGAGATGATAATTAAACGGAGGTTGCATTTTTGACTTGTATCTTTGAGTGAGGCCCACAAAGATCTCGTAAATCTGTTTCCTTATATCTTGCTAACTTTATACTCTGTAGTACTCTGTCTTAATATTTGTAATAATTGAATCAATTGATAATATCATTATCACATATTCATTAAATAAGAATAAGTTAAAGGTTATATTTACTCCATGCAGTAGGGAAAAACACCTACCCAACATGAGTGAGAACTTGAGGTCTTAATCTAATTAACTATTAATTTTTCTAGCACAATGATTTTATATTTCACATTACGATTAAAAGAAAATGTTACTTACGAGACTGCAAGCAGTCCACTCCGCCATTTTGCGCTGTACAGGTACAGTAATAACCACTAGGAGTATCAGCTATAGAACATATACCACCATTGAAACATGGATTGGCAGTACATGGGTCTATCTCTGTAGTATGAAACAAATGTATGCAATAGTATGTTAGGTACCATTAGAATTTTGTGAATACAAAACAAATAACCAAAATATCTGGATAATGATTGGTCCAAAATATATATTCTCATCACTTGTTTGTTTGTTTGATGAGAGTTTAACGGCACCACAACAGAGAGGGTCAAATTGTGCCTGAGAGGTTAGACCATTCCAGAGGTAGGAAAAGAGTAAACAGGAGGAGATTGAGAGAAACACAAGAACTAAAAGCCAGAAAGCTGGGATCAAGAGAGGTGTATGGGTGAAAAAATAATGTAGAGAGGGGGTGGGGAAGGAGGACTAAATATGGTTATAGAGGAAAGCATTATGAAGGAAGGAGATCATTTTATCCGGAAGTTTTTTTTGGGAGAGCTCAGCTATTGAGTTGTGGCCAGCGAGGGAAGCTCTGGGAAGGTTGTACAGGGGGCATGCAAGGAGAATGTGATGGACTGTGAGGGTGCAGTGGAAATTGTTGCAGAGGGGTGGAGGGAGCCAATAAGGAGGTGGGAGTGAGTGAGGTGGGTGTGACCTATTCTAAGGCGGGTAAAGTGGACATTGTCAACACGGGATAGGTTGTGAATGGTGGGTTTGATCGAAATGGTGGGCTGGATGACGTGGAATTTGTTAACAATTTGGGAGTCCCATGAGGTTTGCCAGCGGTCATGAACAAAAGAAGCGATAAGCGGTTTGATGTCAAAGAGGGTTTTTGGAAAGGGGGTAGGGGGCGGTTAAGGGCAAGCTTAGCGGCTGTATCAGCCCTGTCATTGCCAGGGATGCCAATATGGCTGGGTATCCAGAAGAAAAGAATATGTTTCCTACGGAGGGGGGGCAAAAGGTGTTAACGGAGGATGAGGTGAGATGTGGGGTTATCTCATTTAACATTGAGTAATGAAGTAAGGACAGCCTTGGAGTCGGAGAAGATGGCAAAGTGGCTGAGCGGAGAGTATTCAATACAGTTGAGGGCAAGGAGGATAGCCTTGGCCTCGGCCGAAAAGATGGATTAGTCGGGAAGCCTGCTACTGAGGGTAATGTCTTGGATGACGGCAGCAGCAGCTGTCTTGTTGCCTTCCTTAAAGCCATCAGTATAGATGGAGGTATAGTTTGAGAGTTGGTCTTTGATTTGGTTGTGGAGGTTGATGAAGAGGTTAGGGTTTTGTGATGAGTGGAGAGGTCCAGGTGGATAGTAGGGAAGGGGTGGGTCAGGAAGGAAAAATGGGCCAGGAGAAAGTGCTGAGAGTGGTAGGATTGATGCCGAGATGGAATAGGTCTGATTTGATGCATAAGCTGAAGGGAGGGGATAGGGTTTTAGTCCTATCAAAGAGGGTGGAGAAATTGGGGTACCTAATGAGGTTGTAAACAGGGTTTTGGGTGTTGGTGAGGGCTCTAAAAGCATAGGAGATGCTAAGCTTTCTACACCTTAGCTGGAAGGGGGATTCATTGGCTTCAACATGAAGGCTGGTGATTGGGGAGGTCCTGTAGGCACCCAAACAAAACCTGAGGGCTTTATTTTGGATGGTGTTAATGTGATTGAGGTGAGAGTTGTGTTTGATGAGGTCTTAACGGCACCACAACAACGAAGGTCAAATTGTGCCTGAGAGGTCAGATCATTACAGAGGTAGGAAGGAAAGAGACCAGGGGGAGAATGAGAGAAATTCAAGAACAAAAGCCAGAAAGCTGTGATCGAGAGAGGAGGTGCATGGGTAAAACAAAAACAAAGTAGAGAGGGGGTGAAAGAGGAGAATTAAATATGGTTGTAGAGGGGTGCATGCTGAAGGAAGGAGATTATTTTATCTGGAGGATTTTTCTGGAAGAACTCAGCAATTGAGTTGTGGGGAGTGAGGGAAGCTCTGGGAAGGTTGTACAGGGGGCAAGCAAGGAGAACGTGTTGGATTGTGAGGATGCAGTGGCAATTGTTACAGAGGGGTTGGGGGGAACCAATAAGGAGGTGGGAGTGAGTGAGGTGGGTGTGACCAATTCTAAGACGGGTAATATGAACTTTGTCGATACGAGAAAGGTTGTTGATGGTGGATTTGATCGGGATTGTGGGCTGGATGACATGGAGTTTGTTATCAATTTGGAAGTTCCATAAGGTTTGCCAGCGGTCACGAACAAGAGAAGTGATAAGCGGTTTGATGTCAGAGAGGGTTTGGGGAAAAGGGGAAGGGAGGAGGTTAAGGGCAAGCTTAGCGGCTGTATCAGCCCTGTCATTGCCCCAGGGATGCCAACATGGCTGGGTATCCAGAAGAAAAGAACACTTTTCCTGCAGAGGATGGGAGAAAAGAGTTTCCGGAGGAGGAGGTGGCAGGTGAGGTTATCCCATTTAAGATTGAGTAATGAAGTAAGAACAGCCTTTGAGTCAGAGAAAATGGCAAAGTGACTAAGACGAGAGTACTCAATAAAGTTGAGGGCGAGGAGAATGGCCTTAGCCTCGGCTGAAAAGATGGATGAGTAGTCAGGAAGTCTGCTACTGAGGGTGATGTCTTGGATGATGGCAGCAGCAGCTGTCTTGTTGCCTTCCTTGGAGCCATCAGTATAGATGGAGGTGTAATTTGAGAGTTGGTCTTTGATTTGGTTGTGGAGATTGATGAAGAGGTTAGGGTGAGTTTGAGTTTTGTTATAAGTGGAGAGGTCTGTGTGGACAGAAGGGAGGGGGTGGCCCAAGGAGGAAAAGTGGGCCAGGAGTAGGTGTCGAGAGTGGCGGGGTTGATGCCAAGTTGAAAGAGGTCTGATTTAATGCGTAAGCTGAAGGGAGGGGATAGGGTTTTAGTCCTATCAAAGAGGGAGGAGAAATTGGGGTACCTAATGAGGTTGTAAACAGGGTTCTGGGTGTTGGTGAGGACTCTAAAAGCATAGGAGAGGCTAAGCTTTTTACATCTAAGTAGAAAGGGGGGTTCGTTGGCTTCAACATGAAGGCTAGTGATTGGGGAGGTCCTGTAGGCTCCTAGACAAAGCCTGAGGGCTTCATTTTGGATGGTGTTAATGTGGTTGAGGTATGAGTTGTGAGCGGCACAGTAGACAATATTGCCATAGTCAAGCTTGGCACGAATGGTGAGCCTGAAAATTTTGAGGAGAGCATAGCGGTTCGCTCCCCAAGTGGTGTTGGAGAGCAGTCGGAGGAGGTTGAGGGAGCTATTGCATTTTAGTTTCAGGTTGGTGATGTGTGGCTTGTAGGTGAGCTTGGGGTCTAGAGTTAGACCAAGGAACTTTGTGTTTTCAACTTTAGGGATGCGATTCCCATTGAGCACAAAGTTCAGGTTGGGGTGGAGGTTGTTGAAATGACAAAAGTGCATGCAGACTGTCTTGTCTTTGGAGAATTTAAAACCGTTATTGTTGCTCCAGACTTGCAGCTGGTTGAGGCTGGTTTGGAGCCTATTTTCAACAATAGGAAAGCTAGGGGAGGAGTAGAAGATGGTGAAGTCATCCACGTAGAGGGTACGTTTTGATGCTGGGGCCAAGGTTATTCGCGATGTCATTAATGCTCAGGTTGAAGAGAGTGGGGGAGAGGATGCTGCCTTGGGGGACGCCCTCTTCTTGGGGGTACGGGTTGGAGAGGGTGTGGCCAATACGAACTTGGAACTGCCTGGGTGAGAGGAAGTTTTGAATAAAGATGGGAAGGTGGCCTCTGAGGCCGATGGTGTGAAGTTTTCGGGTAATGCCGTATTTCCAAGTAGTTTTGAAAGCTTTCTCGAGGTCAAAAAATATGGCAATGAGGTGTTCCTTTTTTGCAAAGGATTCCCGGATAGCGGTGTCAAGCGTAATTAACTGGTCTAGGGTATTGCGACGTTTTCGGAAGCCGCTTTGGTGAGGAGAGAGGATTCTGTTGGTCTGGAGGAACCAGTTTAGTCTCTGATTAATGATCTTTTCCATAATTTTACAGAGACAGCAAGTAAGGGCGATGGGTCGGTAGCTGGTGGGGTCGGTACCATCCTTCCCGGTTTAAGGACGGGATGACAATAGCTGTCCTCCAGATAGGGGGAAAGGAGTGTGAGGACCAAATGTGGTTGAAGATGGTGAGTAGGGTAGTGGTGGCCTTGATGGGGAGGTGTTTCAGAAACTGATAGGGGATGTTATCTGGGCCCTTGGAGGTGCAGCCAGCGTCGTTGATGGCTTGGTTTAATTCAGAAAGGGTGAGAGGGGTGTTGTAGCTTTCGGAGTTGTCGGAGGGAAAAGTGATTCTCCGGGCTTCATCGCAAGCTTTTTTTATTTTGAAAGCATTGGAGTAGTTGGTCGAGGACGAGATGTTGCTGAAAGAGGCGGCGAGGTGGTCAACGATGTCCTTTTTTTCGGTGAGAAGGTCTCCATTCCAAGAGAGATGGGAGATGGAAGATTTGCCTACTCTGCCATGGAAGCTGTTAACCATTCTCCAAATCTTCTTAGTGGGGGTGTTGGTGGTGAGAGAAGAGATGAAGTTGTTCCAAGTGTTGGTTTTACTGTCCTTGATTGTGCGCCTGGCCTAGGCATGGCTGATGCAAAAGAGGTTGAGGTTGTGGGTGGTCGGGTTAGTTTTGAAGTTCCTGAGGGCCCTTTTCCTGTTCTTGATGGCGGTTTTGCAGTCATCAGAGAGCCAAGGGTTGGGAGAGGGGGGGGTTGTTAGGGTTTTTTAAGGTTTTGGGAATAGAGCAGGTGGCGATGTTGATAAAGATGTCACTGAAGTTTGACATGGATCCTCACCCTTGAGGAGATGGGGCCAGTCAGCCTTCTTGGGGTTTCAATTGGGGGTGTGGTCAGTGGGGGTTTGAAGGTTGGAGTGTATAAGAAGAGGGCAATGGTCACTACCACAGAGATCAGAAGTGACCTTCCAGCTAAAATCAAGGAGGAGGTTGGGGAACAGATAGACAGGTCAAAACAGGTAAGGGAGCCTGTGGCAGGGTGAAGGTACATCGGGGAGTTAGTGTTGAGCAAGGAGAAGCTGTGCTGTCAATAAGTGTTTTCGATGAGCTTGACTCTGGGGTTGGTGGTATTGGAGCCCCACAGGGGTTTGTGGGTTTTGAAGTCACCAAGAAGGATGAAGGGGGAGGGGAGGTGAGAGATGAGGTTGTTAAGGCTGGTTGGCTATACGTTGCCATTAGCGATGGGGGGGGGGGGAGGAAGATAGATATTGCAAAGAGTGAAGGTTTTGTGGAGGGAGATTAAGATACACATACATTCATAGGTTACATTTAAAGATTAATGTTGAGGCAGTGTTTATGTGTATTTAATGCACCAGCAGAGCTGGAAAAAAATCTGTTCCTTTTTATAAGATTTCTTGAGAAACCAACAGTATATATGGTAAATATGTGCTCTAACATCGTACCACATGTAATTGCAAGTATAATGAATAGTACAATAAATTTGCGAAAGAGGGGAGCATATGAAGATGTATTTACTACATTAATATTACTTCTGTCACGATTTTTCGTTCACGTGCATGGCCCAAAGGGCTTTGGCTTGAGGAGGGACATTCGCGAGTGCAAAGTCCTTTAAATACGCACATAAATATGATGCCAAAACATTAATCTTTTAATACAATTTTTGTCTTAGATTGTTAAAATGCATAAAAAACAACTAGAAATAATGAAAAATGAGAAAAGCTTACACATATTTTAATGCAATATTAAAAAACTTGCCTGTTTTGAAAATCAAATATTCATGGTCATTCATTAACGAGATTTAATGCACGGGGTAATAACAATGCAAATACTCCATATAAATTTTATAATCAAGGTTAAGACTCAAAGTTTTTGCATCCTAAACATACCCTTTCCAAAATGCATCTCCAGGAGTAATCCATGGACTTGATTCATTTTGATTACAATTTTTGACTAATCAAAATAACAAATGGCGTTTTGTTTATTCCAACAGGAGACAGATACACATTTAAGTGTCCGCAGACCTTAAAATCGAAGAATAATACCATCTGTTCCTGTGGTCGCTTACGCTGAATATTAATTACACAATGAAGGTTATGAATTAAAAGGTCAAATTTCACCTCAAATACAAGGATGCTACGCATCTTTTTAATTATTATAGAAAACTGCAAACAAAAAATGTTCTTACGAGGTGAGCACGAATCAAACGACACATCTATTTCTGCGCCTCCTGCGGACTGCGAAATGCAACTTGCCTTCTGCAACAAGCACAGGTTCATGTAAGTCTCCATTGTCAAGGAGCATACAGGATTATTGACCGGTGAACAGATGTCATCACACAATGCTTGACCAACATCTGAAAACAAACATTATCAAAATGCTCAAAATAAGGGTGGATTTGGTTCAAATATAATATTTGTAAATTAGATTAAGCATTTCTCAGACATCCCCACCCTGCAAATAATGACCGAATTTACAAAGTCATATTTTCATATAAACATGTATAAATGATCAATATCAATATATATATATACATATATATATATATATATATATATTTTATTCATATACACATATTTATAGCAACTCATTCTTGTATTACCCACAATAGTAACTTTTAGAATAAACCAATCACACTTCTGGAACCAAAAACATACATTCAGCAGCCATTCATTATTTCAGAATAAAGGAATTCAAAGTATACCACTAAAAATAGATCAGAAAGGCTGAAAGGTAAACGTTAATTTGAACAGAATTTCACAGAGGAATTTGAATCCTTTCGGCATTCATGGCTCTATCAAGATAAATCATAACCCTTAAAAGCTGATTTAACATAATAGATAAGATTAAAAGAGAAAGAAATTAAGCAACTTGGCAATATATGTAGCCAATCAGATAGGATTGTTTAAAAACAGGACCAGAAGGAGAAAACCCTGGAAAATAAGCAGAAATGGGAGAAGCACAAAACAGAAGTCAAAATCAATTTACAGGAGTTTTTAGCAAAATATGCAGTAAAATTAAAAACAAAATATTGAAAGTAAAGAAAACAAACAAAATCAACAGCTGAGGATGAGAAAGAAACAAAAATATACATTAAATGAAACTGAAATGACAAAGGAGTAAAACATAAATGAGTAAAATCATCAGTAGAATTTGGAAGATTAATCAGTCCTACATAACTGTAAGCATACTGTACAAAGAGAATTTGCTTTTAAGTTACCTCTGTCTTAAGAATACAATCTTAACTTTTTCTACATTAATAACCATGTAAATGCTTTCAACTATGTCTCCTACATATCCAAAGCTTCCATATCCTAATGTAACATGTTTTTCTGATATCAGTACATAATTAACCCTCTCTGAGTCTTCAGCTTTTTCAACCAATCACTGCATGAATTTGCCTAGCAACAAAATCTGTGTAACTAAGTGGGGCAAACGTCCTATGCGGTACTGGCACAGTACAGTTAGCTAGCGGCACCTGCTCATGTAGTCAATACAATTTACTGTACAAAACAAATTGTTGCACACACAGACTGAGTGGTGGCAAAATGGTGAACAAAAATTGCGCTTACGGCCCCACTGCAGGATTTTAAAATCTGATTATTGTTACCCAGAACACTTAGCAAATTGAACTTTGTTTATCCCTTTTGATAAAAACTCTAAAGATCCGGAGAAGTGTCATAAATAGACCTAACCTTGCGGCAGGCCTCGTGAACATCTAAATGTCAATGCATTGGCAATGCACAATTGCAAATTTGAGGATTGTTTGCCCCACCTAGTAAACGTGTTGCTATGGTGGGTATGGCTTATTTCGTAACTCAGAGACGTAAATAACAGCACAGCAAATGTTAATTTTCATTCTATTAAAATGTAATGACTTACTGCGTGTTTACTTCACTGCTTTGCCTACTCCCTTCATTTTCTTCTTTGCTTCTAACCAGCGAGCCATGCTTCTTCATCATCCCACTGCTTCATCAGAATCAGTTTCCTGTGATAGGCTAATGCTTTCTCTTTGTGTATATGTATGGGTGTACTTGATCGTTGATCATAATGCGAATGTAAATTTTGTTCTTATAAAATATTATATGCCTGATGCTTGTGTGTTTGAGAAAACCAATGGCATGTTTTCTTTTTTGAACATATTTGTAAGAAGTATGACAAACAATCTTAAAGAATTCTTCTAAAATTAATAATGATATTTTAATAAAAATACTTAAAACATTTTGTGTGCAAACTGGAAATAACTGAGCGAATTACTTTACTAGTAGCCTTTTCTTTAGGTGATGTGTTCTACATTCATCTCTCCTGGATATCCTTACATGTTGCAATCATTTACAAGAAAAACTTAAGATAAAAGTTACACATATTCATCAGTAGTACTTGTAGAAGTTGGACAGATTCTTTAGTGCCCCTCAACTTGTGCCATGTAAATACATCTGACTATCATTATCAAATCTAACAATCACAAAACTGCAACATTTCCAACAGCACACCACTGCCTTAACATTCTATTTTCACGATCAAATTTCGATTCAGCTCAATTCTCATTCTCCTTCAATTCAATTCTAAAATCTCCTGCAACGCAATTCTATTTACTTCAATTCAATTCAGTTCTCCTTCAATTCAATTCAATTCTCCTACAATTCAATTCTCAATTCCCCTTCAATTAATCTATTTTCAATTCAGTTTACAATTCTCCTTCAATTCAATTCTCAAATCTCCTACAATTCAATTCTCAATTCAATTCTATTTACTTCAAATCAATTCTCCATCAATTCAATTTTCCTTCAATCCAATTCAATTCTCAATTCCCCTTAAATTCATTTCTCTTTCAATTCAATTCTCCTTCAATTCAATTCTCCTTCAATTCAATTCTCAATTCTCCTTCAACTCATTTTCCCTTCAATTCAACTCGCAATTCTTCTTTAATTCAATTAAATTATTAATTTTCCTTAAATTCAATCTCATTCAATTCAATTCAATTCTTCTTCAATTCTCCTTTTTTCCATTCCTACCTTCACAACTGCTTCCGATGTACCCTGTACCAGTGCAATTACAGGTAAATTCCATCAGCCCAGAAGTGCAACTACCCCCATTTAGACATGGACCAGAGCCACAAGTCTCCCCTGCAAATCAAACACAGTGTAATTAAATTAACAATGTACATTTGAACTTTTACAGTAATAATGCCTCCAAATTTGTATTTCAATTGTAAATTTTTAAGCAATTCAGTATAGCTACTGATATATAATTCTGATTGCTTCTGAATATTTGAACAAATGAAAATTGCTAGAAAGAACACAAAACAGAAAATTCAGTTTTTGAAACTTTTGGTTATAGTGTAAAGCACCCATAAGGTATTTTGTATGCTGTATCTAAGAATTGTTTGTTTGTTTGTTTTATAAGGGCACCACGAGGGTCAAATCGTGCCTGAGAGGTTAGATCATTGCAGAGGTAGGAAGAAAAGAAAACAGGGGGAGATTGGGAGAAACATGGGCACTAAAATCCAGAAAGCTGGGATTGAGAGAGGTGCATGAGTGAAAAAAACAAAGTGAGAGAAGAAGAAGGGGGGGGGGGTGTTAGAGGAGGACTAAATATGGTTGTAGAGGGTAGCATGATGAAGGAAGGAGATAATTTCATCTGGAGGGTTTATCTGGAAGAGCTTGGCTATTGAGTTGTGGGGAGCAAGAGAAGTTCTGGGAAGGTTGTACAGGGGGCAAGCAAGGAGGACGTGGTGGACTGTGAGGGTGCAATGGCACGTATTGCAGAGGGGTGGGGGGTGGCCAATAAGGAGGTGGGAGATATTCCATTATGCAGTGCAAAAGCAAGTATCTAACTTTAGAATAAAAAGTAAAATTGAAGAAAAAATAGTAAAGTCAACTTAAGTCTTAATATCATTTGCTTAACTGTTATTATGCTTATCCAAGCATTTCCTTTATCAGGTTACAACACATTTATTACTATTATTTGTTTGAAATTGTGTATATTATATAAGGCAGAAAATTAACACACAAAATTAACACACAAGCCTGATATACATCACTCTTCATATTTATGATGGAACACAAGAGGATATAACCTACAATCACAAGCACAAGAAAAAATACTTGGCACCTTTCTTCCTCCCCCCGCTTCAATGTTGGTGTAATTACCGCTTTAAAAATGAGGAGGCTAAGAACTTTATTCTAAATTTTTTACCAACATTGAAGAAGGGTAGTAGGGAGAAGAAAAAGTGCCAAATAATTTTGTTGGTGATTGTAGTTCCTCTTAATGACAATATTCCTAATTATATCTGGTTACTCCAGGGAGGTGTTAGCTGAATCTAGATATGCTGAATTATTTTTGGTATTTTTGAAAATCAAATACAAAATATGAGTGGTCAGGCCCAAAGATATGCCTATCAAGGTGATCAACCACATATCCACAACTTGTATATTTTGCATGTATATATCTCATAATATATGACAAGGCTCAGCTGGGCTCTAACACGGTTACATTGGAAGGAATGAAGGGGTATAGTTGTACAATCTGTTCTCAAGTCATGTTTAATTATCCCTGACCAGTATCTTACTGGTATGTTGTCTTGATACTCCAAAATAAGCTTCAATTCTCAGGGGCTGCACAGCCGAGGAGGCTCTGTTAAGTTCTAGATCATCTGCTAAGTTCTAGATTATCAATGAAAATGTTCCTCACCATAGAGCTGGTTATATGACACTGGAATGCTCCCCATGGATCCATCAGCTGTGTAATCTGTGACAAACACACTCAAGTTGCCAACCGCATAAACATCCAAAGTTATTTCGTCTTTAAAGTACAAGCCATAATCATAGAGGACACTTCCGTTCCTGCAAACCAACAATCAAGGAAAACATTTCGTAACCATATGTTCATATTTTGATAATATATCATAATAATATATCACGAAATATGTATATACAGAAGAATATATATGGTTGTGAAAGAAAGTGTTGTATAAAAACTCTGGTGAGCTTAACTGAGTACAACACTCCCAAATTACAAAACAAAAATGATAACAAATATGGTAGTACAAAACGCCTCCACCCCCACAGATATAATCAAAGCCACGGGTCTCCTTCCCCCCACCCAATCACAGGTATGGTAAGGATGTAAGTAAGTAACAGTAAAAGTGAATGATTAAAAACAAATCAATAGTTCATGATGCATTTACGTTTCAGGGATTTTCTAAAACAGACCAGGGATTTACCGCTTTGTACGTCAGTTGAGAGAAAATTTCGGGAATCAATTGCACGATTGCACGAATTAAATCTTAATTAATGTGGGTGCGACAAGGAAAACAATGGAGCAGATGCACATGAGCAGATGGTAGGAGTTTCACCCCCTGCCTGGTTCTCTGAACACTTCTCAAAAGAGCAGTGCATTGATCCAGTGTTTATTCCCTTCCTGTCTTACAAAATTCATTAGGTCCACACTGAAAACAAGTCAAAGGTGAACTTATATGTCAATCCTCTGACATGTGCCTAAAAGTGTAAACTAAGTTGCTGTCATTAGTGAGATGTTAATACTCAAATAATTGCCCTTCCAGAGCTCTAGAGCAAGCTATGGATAGGGAAGTTCTTGGAAGCAGAACTCCTAAAATCTTTCAGAGTATGGTGGCAGCCTTCCTTGATACTTCATTATGACATATTTCTTTATCCAATAACAAACAATTCATATCTAATATTAATAAACTTGTCTGTCTAAAATTCAACCAAAGAAAGCTTTTTTCAGGCTGGTTTTGTTTCATCTGTACTGTCCTTAAGAGTCTGTTTAGTTAAACATTGAAAGGAGATTTATTAGCATCAGACTGAAAGAAGCCCTCTAGATTATTAACTGAGATTGTATGAAGAAAACAAAAATGCTCCAGCTATTTTTCTGTTTCGGAAAACAGAAGAGATAAAAAAAAAAGCCCCTAGTTATTCTCCATCAGTTAAAATAATAGTTACATTGGAGTTTAGATGGCTCTCTTAAGCTAAATTTGTAAATAACTAGAACCTTAGCAAATTACTTAAGACTAAAGTTGGTCCCCCTACATAATGAATTAATGCTACTACCACTGGAGAATCCCTCTTGTGTTAAATACACTTTTATGTTTTAAAACTGGTACCCATCTGTCTTAAAACAATACATGGATAATTGCTACACAGGAAAATAAAGTTACTAGGCAACATCACTTTCAATATTCTGAAACTGAAATTTCCTGAAACATCAAAATTGTGAATTAATTTCCATAAATGTTTAACTACTTTGCATTTAAACAATGCTTTTGAATTCAACCATTTTGCAAAATGTCTTTCTAGTGCTTTACATTCCTAAGTTATGTAAAATGAAAGTCACAGAGTCACTTTAACCTTAGTCACAGTAACAAACTTTAATTTTGCAGTGAGGTGAAGAATTTGATTTAAAAGTTGGAAAATATGACTTGAAATATGACTCAAAAGTTCAAAAAATATGACTTGGAATTTGACTTAAAAGTTTGAAAATTTGACTTGGAATTTGACACAAAAAGTACAAAATGTGACTTGGAAGTTGACTCAAATGTTCTTAAAATGTGACTTGGAATTTGACTCAATAGTTGGAAAATGTGACTTGGGACTTGACTCACCGAAAACCAAGAAGAAAACTACCCGCATATGTTGCATTGTACATTGATTGCATCATCATGTTGTAGGTCTGAAAGAAAATAAAGTTCATGAATTGAATAAATTGCAGTAATGCTTCAGAAGTCAACTTTTTTTATGTTTTACATCACTATTGAAGATATTCAGGTGTTAAACATTCTTTCATCCATTAATGAAAATGCAATTTTGCCGGAGAATCAAACATTAAAAATAAATCATCAAACAAAATTGATATATTACATGTCTGTCAATACGCACTCAATACATACCAATTTCTTTTTTCTAATTTATAGATATCTACACTTACACAGACTCCTAAACATAATTTCAACAAGATACACTAAAGTTACAAATTTTTAACAAACTATTGTGTTTGTATCATGCGACTTACTTCTGTCTGGAAGATAGCGCTATGATTCATGTATTCTTCGGATGACTGGTTATTCAGCGCAGAGGTGAATTCAGATGGAGAAGACATTGTGCCATACAGCAGGCTCCCATACTCTGTTTTTTTTTTTTTTTTATAAAAAAGAGTTAATTTTAAAAATGACCAGGGGCAGGATTAACCAACCATAAAGTCCCAAAACAAAGATTTTTTTTTTTTTTTTCTAAATGGGTGATATATATACATCTTCATAATTTTTAAGAAAGGAGGCCCAGGTTCAATCTAGGTTGGATTATACCATTATTTATTGAACACAAAAATTAGTATTGCTTTTTCTGGCACTCCACATAGGAGTAAGAATGCAGTTAGTGACATGTTGCAACATAATTGGCCGCAATGAAATAATATCACATCTATATAGCCCTGGGGAGATGAGAAAGGTCTCAGTTTGTGTAGATGTAATGCACTTTAAGGATGCTGTGCCATGGAAAGGACCAGACAATCGCTGAACATAATTATGATTATTAAGCATTAGTATTATCATCACCTAAGCACTTAATTCACTTGACTGTTAAGGCGGCGAGCGATTTTTTTTATACAAAATTAAATAAAACAAAGGAAAAGAAACATTTTGACCTCTTGTATTCAGAGAAGCATCGTCATCGCATGGCTACTCAGATGATAATTGATTGAAAGGGCCTTTATATGCCCATTAAAGCAAAATTCATGGCAGAAAATCGCGCCCTACTAAAGCGAATTTCTCCAGTTTGAACAAAAAAGCATTTCTAACAAATTTTCCAGCATTATCAGTTAAAACATCTTATAATATTTGTTTCCTGTATGATTATCTACAAAATCACTCGCAGCGTCGCGTTCGGTGTGGTACAGCCTTTAATGTTGATAAACACACTGCACAGTTTTCTCCTGAAAGATGTCTGAATGAAACCATAGAGAAGATAGCTTTTATGCATATGTAAGTTTATTTAATAGTCAATAGTTATTTTTTTAAAAGCCCAATTTTTTTTTTTCTTGTTCTTAAACATAGAAAATATTGATTGGAAATGGTAGCTGAGCTACTTCAGAGGTCACATGTACTTGGTTTAGCAAGGTTGATAACATATCAATAAACCTACCCTAAAGCATTTCAAGTCAAGACATCAAAGGCCATTTTATTGTCCAGTTGTGGAGAACTGATTGGAGACCCACCCGATATCAAACCCAAGATGCAAAATTAGAAAACTGAAGCTTTAACCCACTACCACAGAGGTATGAATTTGTCGGGTTCATAAAAAAAAGTTTTATTCGACAAAAGTTTACCTTTTACGGTGACCTGAAATGAACATGAGTTGCTATTCGCCGCTGCATCACTAGCCGTAGCAGTAACTGTATAATTTTCTGTGTCAAGAGAGAATTGTCCATTTCCAGGGTTATTCACAATGTTTGATACATTGACATTGTCAACAGCAGATGCCAGAGGAAGGTCCACAAATACTTCATTCAGGCCTGGAGGAACTATTCCAACTTGGTCTTGGGGACAGGTGATGACTGGGCTCGATATGTCTGAAATGAATACAAACAGTGACATTAATGTTTTTGTATTGATACACTCAGTTGCCACATTAATGTGATGTGAAACAAAAGGAGTCTAATGTATTTTTACTTTACATAAAATACAACCCAATCAAAGAGGTTTCCCTGATCATTTCCCGGAACATTAGTTTGACATATGATAAAGAATTAAACAATAAACCAACTACCAAAAATCCCATCATTAATTCTTCTTCCATTCTTACATTATCCAAGTTTGAAGTTGCAATATAAACGCTGTCATTTTGTCTAATTTTGTGTTGAAATCATGCCAAATGATGACATAATTTGCCCAATGTGCTATCCAATTCTTTACATGCCGAAAAGTTTCTCTTTAAGCCTACCTGCACCCGACACCCGAGTTAATCCTGAAAACTCAGGTATGGCAATTACCAACCCCACTTCCTGTTCAGTATATTGTGTTTCCACTCCAAACAATGATTGTTTATCTGCCATTCCCATGCATACCACAGTCCAGTACCCCCAGTTTATTTGTGTGTATAATATTACAGAAGCCAGTGCTGAGTAATCAAGAAGATTTTGTAATTGAAATCACTCATCCATGTTAAGTGTCTTAGTGGGAGAAATTTGTTTGCAAACTCAATAAAAGTAGTTGTATATTATATGCCTGAGGTGATGTGTGCATTAAGTGTGAATGATTGACGGACCATCTCTCCTAAGGAAAGATATTGCTTCATGTAGAATTCTCTTTGAAATTTGAAATGAAGTTTTGAGGGTTGAATGATTAATCATATGCAAATAAAAACTCATAAACGCATGCAAAGGAAAAATTATTTCTTAGAAGTTAGAAAATTTGAAATAGATAATAAATACATCAATATTCTAATCTGTATTGGGTTTATGACATCATTTTTAGAGATTATCAACAAAATGGCTGCTTCCATGTTAGTTTATATTCACAGAATTAATGTTTCAATAAATTAGAAAATATATCATAAATTGTTTTTTATGATGTGAAATTTCTTCAGATGACTTATAACTAATACTTTTATCATATTAAATGAAGAAAAAGCCATATTAAATGAAGAAAAAGCCATATTAAATGAAGAAAAAGCCATATTAAATGGAGAAAAAGCCATATTAAATGAAGAAGCCATATTAAATGGAGAAAAAGCCATATTAAATGAAGAAAAAGCCATATTAATGAAGAAAAAGCCATATTAAATGAAGAAGAAGCCATATTAAATGAAGAAGAAGCCAGACTTTGTCACCTAGAACTCTGGTTTCACTACATTGCTACTATGGTGTGCAAGTCTTTGTGATATTTGGTGTTAGGAATACCAGCTATAACCAAAAAACCAATCACAATGGTTATATGAAAATGGTAATTACTTTATTTAGTCTAAGCTCACTTGAATCAAATTCATAAAATCAATGTTGATAAAACATTGATTCCTCAACTTTTAGTCCATGAGCTAAGGGTCTTAAAATGGGCTCATCGGTACCATTTTGCGCACCAAACTTTTTCAACTTTTTTGGGTTTAGGCATGTCTGGGGGTCATGTGTGTTTGTTTGTTTGATGAGGGCTTAACAACACCACGACAACGAGTCTTTGTCAAATTGTGCAGAAGAAAAAGTGCAATGAATTTTCATTTGCTTTTTTTTTATTTACTGGGACTCTTATTTCTTCTTCATATTTCTAAAAGACAAAGTAACTTGCGAGAGTTTGTAAATACTGAATTTGTTGGGTTTATTTTCTTCCCATGTTTCTTTTTTATTGTGAATGAAATACTTCTTCACATGAACTGCCGTTTTTCACACAGCTATAACTGCCAGAACCGTATCATTTTTCCAACTCCGCTTCCACAACAACCTGAAAGCATTTAGAGAACTATAGTACAATGGAACCATTGGCATGGGAAATGTAATCCTAAAAGCCTGTGGTTTTCAGGATAAAGAAAGTATATGAGGAAAAGTCAAACATGCCACTTGATCGAGAGAGTAACTGTTTAATTTTCTAAGGAAAAGGACAAATAATGAGTAATGCCTATGCAACATCTATTTGGTTTCCCAATTTACCTGAGTAATGTACAACCATGGTTGAAAAATCTTGTAGTTCTTCCTACTAACATAAAATATTGAATAGTTTCATCCTTCTACTGTTTGCAAAACTTGTAAGCCTAGTGTGCTGATAGAAAAGCCCTAACCAGATTAATTTAGAAATAAGGAACCTAGAAAAATAGTGGTTTGCTGGAAAAAGACACTTTTTGACTCGGTTTTCAATAGTTTTCTGAATTTACCCATAAGCGTAGCAAGGGTATTTACAAGAGTTATACTTACCTTCCATGCATTAGAATCAGGTCATGTGACCAGATTGTTTATTGTAGCATGGAAGGTAAGGTATAACTAGAAGTAAATAATAATGTTATACTTTCCCTCTAAAATGATAATTTTCCACCAAACCAGGTTAAGAAAGTGGAATTATAATATGGAAATGGCTTACCTTCTGCACATGTGATTCCACTAAAACCATTTGTTCCTGAACAGTCACAGACAAAAATAGTTCCATCTTGTCCATCTGAGCAAACCCCACCATTAGAGCACGTCCCAGCAGCACACTTTGATTCTACACAAACACAAACCAAAATTGATAAACAAAGTGAACTCATGTGAACTCCACAAATACTTTCAGAATCATCATAAGTTAAGAAAAATGTATACATTTTAAGTCCTGTCATGCCTCAAATGTCATCATGCTGCCAACATGCCCCAAATGGCAATACCGTATTTTCTCTAATAAACGCCCCCCACTCTAATAGACGCCCCCCTGTCATTTTTCATACTTTCAGGATGTAACAACGTACGTTTAACTTACCAAATGTGACTTGAAAAGGCTGTAAGTCGAACGTAACCAAGCAGAAAATATGCAAAGAGTATATTCCATTAATAATCCATGCACAATAATGCTAAAACCACAAAAAATAAAAACACAAAAATCGCTTTTGAAGAAACTAATACCATAGGCCTAAAAGGAATTGCCGTTCTTTTGTAAGTTACATTTTTTTCTTCATACTTTACCCTCTAATTACCCTCTAATTTTCCAAATGCAACGCATTCACTTACAATACGGATTACTCACTGCAATTGGGCGTTTATTAAAGAAAATACGGTATGCCTTAAATGACAACATTACTCAAATGGCAATATGCCTCAAATGACAACATGACTTATATGGCAATATGCCTCAAATGGCAGCATGCCTCAAATGGCAATATGCCTCAAATGACAACAGGACTTAAATGGCACCATACATTAAATGGCACCATACATTAAATGACATTAGTACTTCATTTCAGAATGCTTGAGTGTATTTTCAAATGAATCATATTGAATAGAGATGAGAATACATATTGAGAAAAATCTTCAAAAAAGTAGTCAATGAAGTCAGCAAACAATGATGGCCTTCGCTTACCAACAACACGAAAATTGATGTTACAAGATGCAGAGTTTCCTGCATCGTCTGTAGCTGTGACAAAGATCACATGTGAACCTGCAGCAAATGCCGTTCCAGGCTGCTGAGACTGCTCCACTGCAGAGGTCCCGGCATTGTCTGAATCTGTAACCTGCCAATCCACCACAACATCTTGTTGCCCTGTCGGAATAACTGCTGTTGAGACTGTTGGACATGTCACTACTGGTGGTTCTTTATCTACACCAATGAAAACCATTTAAAATTTTGTTTTCCAATCTCCTGATTGCCACTTGTTTACTAAAAAGAGCGAAGTCAGAATTTGCCTGTACTTAAGGAATAGTAAATATTACAAAGCATTTCTCTGCCTTTCACAGCTCACTTCAAATTTCCACAGACACATACAACCTTTGCTTGTTTGTTTGATGAGGGCTTAACAGCACCACGACAATGAGGGTCAAATTGTGCCTGAGAGGTCAAATCATTTTAGAGGTAGAAAGGAAAGAAAACAGGGGAGAATGAGAGAAATTCAAGAACAAAAGGTCAGAAAGCTGTGATCGAGAGGGGAGGTGCATGGTTGAAACAAAAACAAAGTAGAGAGGGGGTGGAAGAGGAGAATTAAATATGGTTGTAGAGGGCAGCACGATGAAGGAAGGAGACAATATTATCCAAAAAAAATTCTGGAAGAACTCAGCAATTGAGTTGTGGGGAGCGAGGGAAGCTCTGGGAAGGTTGTACAGGGGGCAAACAAAGAGAATATGATGGATTGTGAGGGTGCAGTGGCAATTGTTGCAGAGGGGTTGGGGGAATTAATAAGGAGGTGGGAGTGAGTGAGGTGGGTGTGACCAATTCTAAGACGGGTAATATGAACGTTGTCGATACGAGAGAGGTTGTTGATGGTGGATTTGATCGAAATTGTGGGCTGGATGTCATGAAGTGTGTTATCAATTTGGGAGTTCCATGAGGTTTGCCAGCGGTCACTAACAAGGGAAGCAATTTGATGTCAAAGGGGTTTTGGGAACAGGGGTAGGGAGGAGATTGAGGGCAAGCCTAGTGGCTGCATCAGCCCTGTCATTGCCAGGGATGCCAACATGGCTGGGTATCCAGAAGAAAAGAACACTTTTCCTGCAGAGGGTGGGAGAAAGGAGTTTCTGGAGGAGGAGGTGGCTGGTGTGAGGTTATCCCATTTAAAATTGAGTAAAGAAGTAAGAACAGCCTTTGAGTCGAAGAAAATGGCAAAGTGGCTGAGCGGAGAGTACTCAATAAAGCTGAGGGTGAGGAGAATGGCCTTAGCCTTGGCTAAAAAATGAATTAGTCGGGAAGTAGTCTGCTACTGAGGGTGATGTCTTGGATGACGGCAGCAGCAGCAGTCTTGTTGCCTTCCTTAGAGCCATCAGTATAGATGGAGGTGAAATTTCAGATTTTGGTTTGGTTGTGGAGATTGATGAAGAGGTTAGGGTGGGTTTGAGTATTGTGATGATTACAGAGAATGGAGTGGTGAATGATGGCTTGTCACAAAATGTCACATCACAAAATATCAAATTTGTCACATAAATGTCTCAAATGTCACATAATTTTTTGCATGTTTTGCACAGAACTTCACATCAGTTTGGCCTTTGTCACATTTGATTGGCATAGATTCACACATCATGACCAGTTGACTAATGATACTCATAGAAAGGATCATTTAGTTATGTTTCATGGAAAATGGAATCCACCACTAAAATGCAACATCAAATTACCAATGAGCGTGTGTGAAGGGGTAAAACATGTCACAAAATGTCAGACAAATTTTAATACATCTGTTTGTTCATTTTGTCACAGTTTGTCACAAAATTTTCAAAATGTCACAGATTTTGGACAATGAAATTTTGTCACAAAATGTTCTCTGTGGTTATTTTTAATGTCACGAACCCATTGAAATTTCCAATTGTTACCCATGTAAAAAATCATTTCACAACAGGTGAGAAATAAAGATTAGAACATGCATGAGCAATTGCACAAACCCTACTGTCATGCAAAATTGACATACCATATTCGACCATTAAGAATTTTTATCCCTTGGGCCCCTCCAACCCGACACCCTCGGTTTTCTGAAAATCAGGGGTAATCCACACCTTCTAACCCAAGAACATCTTCACAGTTCAATTTGCAAGTAACCAGTTATTGTTACACCATACACATTTCAGGGGTAATCCACACCTTTCAACCTAAAAGCCCCTTCACACTTCATTTGCTAGCAACCAGCTATTGCTACACCATACACAATAGGTAATTCATCTGGGGCTGAAGCCACAAACCTTTGCAGTGAAGTGGATCAGATTAGTCCTTGGCTGACCCTAAAAATAAATATGCATTGTATGAATGGAGGAATTTGTGCAATGCCCATGAATGATTGATGGACCATGGACCATTCCTCCCAAAGAGAGTTATTTCATCATGATGTAATAAGCGCCAGGGCACTTACACAAATAAAATTGCACCACTTTTTAGGACCAAAGCTTCTTCTTAATAAGCGCTGATGCCCAGGGCAATGTACAGTGTGCTATTCAAACTGCCCTGTGCATATATGTGAACTGGTTATATACTAGCAGCACAATAATCAACACAAAAAAAACATTGTGAGCATCACATGCAAATAAGCAGATAATGTAACAAAACTGAAGTATTTTAAGTCTTCAAATTAATCAAATGAATTATGTTATCAATCAAAAAAATGTTGGATGGGTGCTTATTAGGGCAGGGGCGCTTAATACGTCGATTACAGTACAAAAATTGTTACTTTGTAAACGACACTTAAAGTAATTTTTTTGCCAATTTAATCCTTTATATAAATATATATATATCACCTTTAAGTTTGACATTACATGAGTAACAATACAAATGATATATAAAACGCGTCAAAAATTGGCAGACAGTTTACCTTCTACAGTAATGCTGACGATGCAATTGAAAAAGTTTCCTGAAGGGTCTGTTGCTGTATACGTTACTTCTTGGCTTCCAATAGCAAACTGCCCAGGATTGGGAATGGTGCTTCCCGTCACTGTACCTGAATTATCAACCATGACGAATGGATCTGGCCATGATGCAATCGTAGCAAACTGCTCTCCATTGTCTGTTGGGTATGAAGTGGGCTTTGGGCACAAAAGTAATGGGATTTCCACGTCTATTAATTAAAGTAAGATTTGAAATAAATAAATAAATAAATTAATAAGATTTATACCGTGCACATATCTATCATAATAGATGCTCAAGGTGCCGTACATATAACATGAAAACAAAGGAATGATAAAAAGAAAAAATGAGCAATGCTGCTTAATAAGATTTTTCTGGTATCTGCTAGCTTGAATGAAAGGTTGGTTAGTGGGGCTAAACAGCAAATTAGTCTGTCTGGAATTAGTTAACAAACCTCAAGTTTTGCTTATTTCAACCTTGCATGAAGATCATGATACAAACATACACAGGCATGGATCAAGTCTAATGAAAAAAGTTGTTCACACAACATTTGTTCATACCAGCTTGCTTGTAGCACACTGACGACCTTGTTTCCCTCTTTATACATCTTGACATTCAATGCTCAATTCAAAAATTGCAGTAAGAATTGCTCAAACTGCACACAATTCAAAAAGTTTAATAAAAGATGTGAAAAAAGTAGACTCCCTTCCAATCTTCCCTCCCCTACCTCTAAACACAGGCCAGATGCATATTCCGAAAAGAATTTACATGTGACATTTAAGGAGTAGCATCACAATTACCTTTGACATTTATAGACAGTGTGCATTCAGCCTCATTCCCTGATTGGTCAGTGGCAGTCAAGGTCACATTTGTTACTCCAATGGCAAAGTTACCGGGCATGATATCACTTGTGATCATGGGCACCTCACCCGAGTTGTCAGTTGCACTTAGCGATTCCCATGATACAGCTGCAACATTCTCTCCACCACTAGTATTAAATGCTAATTCTGAAGTTGGGCAATTTGTGAAAACTGGATTTTCCACATCTAGAGAAATGACAAAGAAATAGATCTTGGTATTGCACCCACAATAGTATTCACTCTAAAAATTAACTATTGATTACCATGGTTAAAGTAACTATGTGTTCTTTCCATGACTTACCATGACATTTCATGAAAATATTTAAATCAAATTTACTCCTACAAAACTTTACTACCCACTCTATGAGATTCAAGGTGCAAGTATCAACCAATACACTACCAATTCTGATGTGCAATTGGTAAGTTTGTTTGTTTGTTTGATGAGGGCTTAATGGCACAACGACAACGAGGGTCAAATTGTGCCTGAAAACTTAGATCATTCTAAAGGTAGGAGGGAAAGAAAATATGGGGGAGATTGAGAGAAACATGGGAACTAGAAGTCTGAAAACTGGGATCAAAAGAGGAAGGTGCATAGGTGAAGAAAAAAAAAAGTAGAGAGAGAGGAGTGGGAGAGGAGGACTAAATATGGTTGTAGAGGGAAGCATAATGAAGGAAGGAGATCATTTTATTCGGAGGGTTTTTCTGGAAGAACTCAGCAATTGAGTTGTGGGGAGCGAGGGAAGCTCTGGGAAGGTTGTACAGGGGGAAAGCAAGAAGAACGTGATGGACTGTGAGGGTGCAATGGCAATTGTTGCAGAGGGGTTGGGGGAGCCAATAAGTAGGTGGAAGAGAGTGAGGTGGGTGTGACCTATTCTATGACGAGTAATATGAACGTTGTCGACATGAGAGAGGTTGTTGATAATGGTGGGTTTGATTGGAATGTTCGGCTGGATGACGTGGAGTTTGTTATCAATTTGGGAGTTCCATTAGGTTTGCCAGCGGTCACTAACAAGGGAAGCGATAAGTGGTTTGATGTCAGAAAGGATTTTGGGAAATGGGGTAGGGGAGGTTGAGGTCAAGCTTAGCAGCTGCATCAGCCCTGTCATTGCCAGGTATGCCAACATGGCTGGGTATCCAGAAGAAAAGAATACTTTTCCTGCAGCTGGTGGGCAAAAGAGGTTTCCAGAGGAGGAGGTGGGATGTAGAGTTATCCCATTTAAGATTGAGTAAAAAGTAAGGTAAGCCTTGGAGTCTGAGAAGATGGCAAAGTGGCTGAGCGGAGAGTACTCAACAAAGTTGAGGGTGAGGAGGATGGCCTTTGCCTCAGCTGAAAAGATGGACGAGTAGACAGAAAGCCTGCTACTGAGGGTGATGTCTTGGATGATGGCAGCAGCAGCTGTTTTGTCGCCTTATTTGGAGCCATCAGTATAAATGGAGGTGTAGTTTAAGAGTTGACCTTTGATTTGGTTGTGGAGATTGATGAAGAGGTTAGGGTGGGTTTGGGTTTTGTAATGAGTGGATAGACCTATGTGGATAGAAGGGAGAGGGGTGGTCCAAGGAGGAAAAGTGGGCCAAGAGAAGCTGCCGAGTAAAGGGGGTTGATGCCAAGATGGAGGAGGTCTGATTTAATGCAATAGGGTTTTAGTCCTATCAAAGAGGGTGGAGAAATTGGGATACCTAATGAGGTTGTAAACATGGTTCTGGGTGTATAGGAGAAGCTAAGCTTTGGTAAGAATTGGGCTTTACACATTTACACAAGACAGCGAAGAACCTGACCTTGGTAACATTAGGTATGTACAATATCACTCTAACTATTGTGTATCATAGTACACAGAAAATATATATCTATTATCTACCAATTTGTCAATTAGTGAAAATTCAAAAGTCAAACTTGTATTCCTACCACTTCTTCCCAAGAAACCTTTGCAAGCAGCAGTATTTGATTCTTAGCAAAAGAATCCAGGAAATACAGGAAAATAGCACTTAAGGGGTTTCCTGAAACATCACCACATTATATATGAAAGGGTACACAATCCAGAGTGTAGCCTGCTGCTGATTAAAATCAATTAAAAACAATTATGGGTGATAGAGAGTTCACTCCTCCCCCCACCCCCAACCCTCCACAAAATACAAAAATAGATAGATAAAAAAGCTGACTCACCATTTTCACACCTTGTACCTGAGTAGCCTGTATTCCCACAATCACAGGAGAAACCATTTGCTGTCGTTTCACAAATACCACGGACACATGGTTGGCTGTCACATGCAGCTGCAACTTCTACAGTTAAAACAAGATTTAAATAGGTATGTTACCTTTATCCGTTTTATCACACATTAATGAAACGCAAAAGATAAATTGAAAAATCAAGATTACTGTTTCCATGAAGCATATACTGTGTTTTCTTATTTTCACCATATTCAAGGGATGATAGCTTGATATTGACAATTAAGGGATATATAAAATGAATATTCAATCATCAAACTATGTTAATAGGTTCAGATTTTGCTACAAATTTTCAGTCCTTTCAAGCAACAAATCCATTTAGGCAAGTATGACTGCTATTTGCGAATGGCCATGTTTTGTATGAATCAGTTGGAATTAATTATAAAAATTTCCCATGGTTCTGAATAAAGATTTCGAAAATCCACAATAAATCGTGACAGAAATAATATTAGTGTATTGAATACATCTTTATATACTTCTCTATGTCGCAGTTATTGTACTTTTCATCACACAATTACATGGGGGATGTTTTAGAGCACATATTTACCGCATATAATGAAAGTTGTTTACTCAAGAAATCTATAAAAAAAAATATACAAAAATGAAATGTTTTTTCCGTGAATTCACAATTTTTCCGCGATTATAAACGCCAGAACCATACATTTTTTCAGCTCCGTGTATGAAGAGTTACTCCAGGGTCAGATGTTGGGTATACTCCATTACGTTTTTTCTAATTCCATCGAGCTTTTAGGCTCATAGAGCCAATGCTTATCCCCGGTTTCCATGGCGCAAGCGGATGAGAGTACAGGACTCCCCCCTGGACGTGACGCCAGTCTATCGCAGATTAACTCCCCAGCTGGTACTCATTTTACAGCTGAGTGGACTGAAGCAAGTAGAGTAAAGTGTCTTGCTCAAGGACACAATGCAGCGCTCACGACGGGGAATCAAACTCAGTACCTCTCAAATACAAGCATGACTCCTTAACCATTGAGCCATAGCACCTCTAAACTCCCTGCAAAGTCAGAAGATCATATTTCAAACCCTATTTCCCCACGTCTCAATCTCCTAGACTCCTTGATTAATCACAGTAATTGTAAGCAGACTATTGCTGGTTCTATACAACTGCACAGCACTTTCAGTAAATTGTGGTTTAACCATTTGATTCACTAATAGTTTTCCTCAACTACTACTATCTATAATCTTCGACAAAAGTAGTTGACACTTTTTCTTCACCCCTTCTACCCCATTTAAATGTTGAAAGAGAATGTTAAAAGGTGCAGGTCTAAATCATGACCCATCATTAAAACAGGGTAGAAGGGGAAACCAGAACCAAAAAGTTTGTGGTTCCAATCCTTTTTTCTTTCTTTTTTCATAAGTTGATTGATTTGCAAAATTTTAAATTTTGCATATCATGAAATATTTGTTCCATGATATTCATAAGCCACACCTACCTTGCAGATCAATAGAAATGTTGACAACATTAGCATTTGCACAATAATTAAAAATATTATTATAGCAAGTATGATGCAAAAATGGTTGCTCATTTATCCTATTCCAAGAATTTGTCAGTAAGCCTTGCCTACTCATTAATATTCATGATATCACTACCTTAACATTAGAACATATGTACAGACCATGACCCATCTGTGTATGATATATGGCATATATCCAATAATAATGTTCATGAGACACAGTATGCTGTTTACATCATTTAGCACTTTTACATTAAGCCACACCTACCATGCATATCATTGACATCTGTTGATAACACAAGCATGTACACAATAACCAACAATATCATCATGTCCAATATGATGGAAAATGGATATACAGTTGCTCATTTATCACATTTTCACATTTTTAAATTTCAGCCCTACTCAATTATTAATATGCATGAAATCACCACCACAAACATTAGGGCACATCTGCAGACCATGAGCTATATGTGTACCACACACAATGTGATTCCAGTTCATAATTTTTGAAATATCGTATTTACTTGTGCTTTTGGCTTACGAAATCATATTGAGCCCCGCCCACTATGCATATTAATAAAATTCAACATTTTTAGACATGAACACATACACACTAGCTAAGATCATTATAACAAATATGAAACAAAACAGACATGTGCTTGTCAAAATAAGAGCATTTCAAGCCCCACCTACTCATTAGTATAAATGATATCACCACCAAAAACAATAGGGCACATCTACATGAGCTATATGTGTACCACACATGACGTGGATCCGGTTCAGTTTTTGAGATATCGTTTTTGGAAGCTTTTTGTTTACAAAAACATATTAAGCCCTGCCTTCTATGCATATAATGGAAGTCAACGTATAAACACGTACACACAAGCTAACATCATTAATATAACAAATATGAAACAAGACAGACATGTGACTGTCAAAATAAGAGCATTTCAAGATTTTTATATGTCTGGTTTTTGGCCAAAAAGGTTGGGTTGGGCACAAGCCGTACACCCCCGGACTCAAAGCGAATATGACCCTCCTTGTGGAAAAGCGTGTAAACGGCACCTCTACGTCTAGCAGTGGTTGCGGAAAGCAGAGTAGACACATGGCTGGGGGCTCGAACAGAGCCTTTGCCAGTGTCTCAAGAACTACTACCGTGTCCCACTGAGGGACAAGGTTCCTGACTGAAGGTCCTTGCAAGAACATCCCTTTCACTAATCTTTCCAGTGATCGCGCATCAGTGATGGTCGACCCATCTGGGAAGCCCTGGTGGATAGCTGCTATAGCTATCCGGAAACCCTTGACTGTACTTAAGGACTTGTTCAGATTAAACTAGTATAATAAGAACTCTGCCATGTCACGAAGAGATGCAGAATGTGGAGATACCGTTCTACTCTGACACCAGTCTCGGAACATTCCAAGTCTGGCAGAATACCTCCCCAAAGTGAAGGGTCTCCGACTTTGGGCTGCCTTTTGGGCAGCTTCTTCAGAAAGGCCCTTTAACACCAAAGATTGGCGGATACTGGCCACACAGTCAAATGGAGAGCTTTTGGATTGCAGTGCAGCTTGGCGAGCCTGGTATCGAGACTAGGTTGTCCCAGGCTAGTAACTTGTATGGAAAGCCTGCAATTAGATTGAGCAGCTGAGGGAACCACAGTTGGTCAGGCCAAGGAGCACCACCAGAAGTAACATGTGACACTGATCTTCCTTCACCTTGTTCACTACTCGCGGTACTAACATTAATGGAAGGAAGGCGTATCCCACGAAATAGGTCCACCTGATTGTGAAAGTGTTGACTTCCAGACCCTCAGGTTAGGAGCTAGAGCACAGAAGATTGGTAGCTTGTGATTGTCCATGGATGTGAACAGATCTACATTCGGAAGGCTGAAAGTCATCCAGATCATGCTGGCCACCTGTGGTAGGAGTGCCCACTCTGTGGGTGCTCCCTTAGGTGAGATAACAAATCTGCAATCATATTCTCCTTGCCTGGAAGGTGAACGGCCTGAAGACATGACTTTGTTTGTCATGAACCAAGATAGAAGGGATCTGGCAAGGGTCCAGTCTCCTGAACTTTGTGCCTCCCTGTTTGTTGATATACGCCCCCATAATGGTTTTGTCATTGCGTATCAGAACAGTTTTGTTCCGTACTTTCGGTAAAAAGTGGATAAGTGCCCTGCCTCTAGTTCCAATATATTGATGTGCTGATTGCATCAAGTGTCCGTCCAGAATCCCATGACTTGGAACCAAGCTAAATGTGCTCCCGACTCTGTCAAAGATGCGTCTGTCACCACTGAAGTAATGATCTGTCGGGAGGGAACTTCGCTCCCTGTGACAAGTGGTAGTTAGTGGTTGCATCACCACAATATGTAGGAATCACTGCCTGTACGCAGGGGACCGGAACACTGGGGTCCCTCCTGGATGGGAAGAAAAAGTTCAGTAAAAGAAATTGTAGATCCTGCATGTGAAACCTGCACATAGGAACTACATCTACCAGACTGGCTAGGTATCCTAAGAATACCAGCCACTCTCTCGCTGGAGATGATGGCTGTGAGAGGAGAATGTCGGTTCCTGCCTTCAAGGCCAGGATCCACTCCTCTGTTGGTGTATGCTACCTTGTGTGAAGTCCAGGACTGCTCTTAGACTTGTCTTGTGCCACTCTTATCACTATGTCTGTATGTTTTGCAACTGTGGCTGAAGATTCTTATGCCTTGCTTCCTCAGAAAGGCCGCGAGAACTCTTGTTATCCGTGTGAATACTCTGGGAGCGGTCAACAGACTGAAAGGTAATGCCTTGAACGTGTATGTGACTCCCTAGAATTGGAAATCCAGGCAGCGCCTGTGGTCCTCGTGCACGAGCACATGCAGATACGCATCTGCCAGGTCAACAGAAGTCGCCCAAAGGCCTCCTATCAACTGAGGGAGAATGAAGTGTAATATCTCCATCTTGAATTTTAACGGACAAACAAATTTGTTGAGTGGTCTTAGGTTGATGATCGGATGCCACTTGTTCCCTTTCTTGGGGGCCAGGAAAAACGTGGACATCAGGAGATTTCCGGGTGTATTTGGCATCAGGACAAGTGTGTTTTTTGACAGCAGCTCCCTGATCTTCATCCTTAATAAGTTGCCATAGCTGTCCAGCAAGGAAGTGGGTGTGGGGCAAAAAAAACTCCCTGCGGTGGGGGTAACTCGATCCTGTAACATCCCGGTCGGTCTGGAGCACCCATCTGTCTGATGTGACTTTTCCCCACTCCTCTGAGAATTTCCCCAGACCCCCCACCCCCTCTGACCTGACCTGCTGTCAATGGGGGCGCCGGGGGCGGGTCAAAGGTGCTGCCCCTTGCCTCTTCCTCAACCATGTGAGGAAGAGTTTCCCTCTCTGTGTGCAGAGGGGAAGGAGCGTTGACAGTTAGTTGCCACGTGCACCTGCCCGGGCCACGGTGTGGAGTCCTGGCGGGTGGAAGAAACTGTGTCGGGTTTCAACGCTGCCATCAGCGGTGTGGACCTCTTTGCTTGGCAGCTGCACCCCTACCTCTCACGGGGTTCTGAGTACGAAGGTGTGTGGGGAAAACAAAGGCTTCGCCTTTGCCATGGACAACGTTTGGGTTCCGCTCGCGGGCTGACAGAGGAGATCCCATACTCCGTCCGGGATAGGGGCATGGTTACCAGTACCTGATAAGCAGAGGACTGGACACACGTGTCCTGGTCAATATCCTTCTTGAAAGCGATCCAGTCATTGCAAGGGGTCCTCGCCCAGTGCTGCACCATTGTAATCAAGGATGAGTCACTGGGAAACTGCTTAGCCTGTGGCTTAATGAGTCCCTTTGGGCATAAGTCAGCAGCCTTCTCTGTGATTGAGTGCGAGCCTCTGTAGGTGGTGCATCAATCACATTGAGATGAATTTTCTTGGCCAGGAATTCCAGTAGCTGCGGGATCTTCTCCCCCTGTAACAGGCATCCACTGCTAGGAGCAGTAGAAACAGGACCTCGTACAGCACCCTTAAGGGGGTGGGTCCTATCTAGTGCTGCCTGTGTCAGCAAGGGGGCACTAGTATGGGCTTGGCTAGTAGTGGCAGAAGGCTTCCCCTTCTCGGGAGGAGGATCCGCTGCCCTGGTAGGTAACTAAGTTTTTAAGGTTGGTTAGAAGTGCATTAGAATCAGGTTATGAGACCAAATTACATATTTATAGCATGGAAGGTAAGATAGAACTTGAAATATGAAAATTTAAAGATATTTACATGAAGCCCCACCTACTCATTAATATGCATAACATCACCACTAAAAACAATAGGACACATCTACAGACCATGGGCTATCTATGTACCAAACATGACATGAATCCAGTTCACCAATCTTGAGATAACATACGTGTTTACAAGCTCTTTTCAACAATATCATAATAAGGCCCATCCACTATGCATATTAATGAAATTCAATGTTTTTATATCATGAATATGTTCACACCAGCTAACATCATAATCATACCAAATATGAAACAAACCAGACATGTGGTTGTTAAAATATGAACATTTCAAGATTTTTACATTATGCCCCACCTAATCATTAATGTGCATGACATCACTATCAACAACAATAGGGCACAACCACAGACCATAGGCTATCTGTGTACCACATATGACATGAAACCAGTGTATCGTTCTTGTGATATCACATTTACAAGCTGGCCGTCACATACACACACCCACACATATACACACATACACACATGCCATCGTGACTGCATAGGCTCCTGATGCTATCGCATCAGAACCAAAAACTGGTCAAGACTTTTGTCTAGGAATGAAGATGGGACTTCAAGAGAAAGAATACCAACGACTTAGGTAGATTGATAATTGGTAGGTAAAATGTGGTTTCTGTGCTGATAGGTTTCTGGACAATCTTTCATTAGGCCTCTTGAATCATAATGTCGCAGAACAGTGGATTCATTTGGATTTTTAAAGATATTTTCTTCAGTAAGTTGTCAATACCCTGTCGGGTTTGAGTGCAATAGACTGAAAATTATAGCCTGAGTTACTCACCACAAGTTTCTACCACCCTGCCTGCCTTCTACCTTACCCCTTTAGCAGCCACGATGCCCTTTTTCCAGTGTGACTGTGAAAATCAAGTTCCCTTCCCTGAACTGTGCAGATCCTCAAGTATGACAAAAAACTCCCATAACCCAATTGATTTCAAAAAATAGTTTATGTCAAGTGCTACTTCAATTAACCTTTCCGAGTAAGGAATAGGCCACACCCACCATAGCAACGCAGTAACTACATAGGGAAAACAAACTTCAAATCTGCATTCATGCATCACCAATTCATTGACCTGCCACAAGCTTGATCCATTTATGGCACTTCTCCGAATCTTAGAGATTTTTGCAAAAGGGGTAAACAAAATTCCATTTGCTAACCGTTCTGGGTAATGGGGATCGGATTCACAAAGCTCGTAGTGGGCCAGGAGGTGCAAGTTTTGTTCACCATCTTGTCATCACTCAGTCTGTGTGTGTGTAGAAATTTCTTTTGTGTTGTATATTCCACTAACTGCATGAGAACGCGTCACTAGCTAGCTGTACTTTGCCCCACTTAGTTATGCAGATTTTGTTGCTAGGCAAATTTCATGCAATGACTGGTTGAAAAAAGCTGTCACTTTACTAGCTCAGAGAGGTCAATTCCCATAATATTCATGAGTGACTCGTAGTTCCTGTAAATGCATCTTGTGATGAATTACATATTTGTTAGCTTGCCAGGCAATAAAGCTACCTTTCTGCTCATTTGTAGATCCAAATGCTGGTATAAAACCCTGATACATCCTTTTAACCTTTATCTACAAGTCCATTACACTTTGAAGAAAAAAATCATAATCATTTACCAATAATTGAAAAGGTGAAGGAACACGAAACTTGATTATTGCTAGGATCTGAAACAGTGACCTCAACCGAATAGACACCAACAGTGAACAAGCCAGGTTGACGAGTCTGAGATACTGTGACATTGGTGCTGCCAGTGTTGTCCGAGACATCAATCTGCCAGTCTACATTGACCTCCAATTGCCCAGCTTGGATGCTTCTCTCAAAATCTGGGGGACAGCTGACAGTGGGGTTTTCATTATCTGAAAGGGATTCAAAGTCACACTTATCTGTTCTGATGAATATGAGAACTTACACATAACTGCAAAAAAATAATTTTCCAGACATTTTTCTTTTTCTTTTTCAAAGCAAATAAATACCTGCTAACTTGCACCTTTGGTAACTTTCTGAGATCATAACGCTAGAAGTATTTCTTGGTACTTTTCAAGAAAAAAACTTCATGTGACTTTGCCATTGGAGTAACAACTGTGACCTTGACTGTCACTGACCAATCAGGGAATGAGGTTGTATGCACACTGTCCATAAATGTCAATGGTCAAAAAAATTAGTGTTCCAGAGGTTCAATTAAACAGACAATGTACTTATTCACCTACATCCTTGAAAACTGTCTTGAATCATAATGTTATGATTCTTCCTTATTTTCTGAACCATTCCTTATTTTCTGGAACCCAGGGAAGCATTCCTTATTTTCTGTAACCATTCCTTATTTTCTGGACCCATTCCTTATTTTCTGGAACCATTCCTTATTTTCTGGAACCATTCCTTATTTTCTGGAACCATTCCTTATTTTCTAGAACCCATTCCTTATTTTTTGGAACCCATTCCTTATTTTCTAGAACCGTTCCTTATTTTCTGGAACCATACCTTATTTTCTGTCTTATTTTCTGGAACCATTCCTTATTTTTGGAACCATTCCTTATTTTCTGGAACCATTCCGTATTTCCTGGAACCATTCAGCTTCTTCAAAGAGCTGCTTAAAATGTTCTCAAAATGTAAATAACAAAATAACATAATAGTAAATATCAACAGATGTACCTTACATATTTCGGAGATATAAACCGTCAATGCAAATAGCATTCAAGATCAATAAAGTGATTTGACACAATAGATTCTATTCTGTTAAATGTTTCACTATTAAATTTACTTTTCAATCCTGAAAATATTTTTAAAGGTTTTCCAGATTAACAAAACCAAAATTTGATCACACAAAGTTTAAATGATCTGGTGAGTCATAGACGTCATAGACTAAAGGTTTTAACACCTTCAATAGCTGTTTTGCAAAATATGTTGAAAAGGTTTGAAAGCCAAAATGTGTCTGAAAATGTCCTCAGCAAATTCATTTCATTTAAATATTTCCCATAAATTCACTTATATATATTTTCGTAACTTAAGTTTAGACACAGATTAATATCACTACTCACCCTTCCTGTATACACATGAATACTGATATGACTACTGTTACTTAACCATCATACAATATACACATTAATATGACAAGTGTTATTCACCCTTCCTGCAATAATAATAATGAAAATAATAGTGTTCTTATAGTGCTGAATCCACGCAAGTTGCATGCTTAGAACAGAAAGAGGCAGCTGCTAACAAAGGGTGCACAAGCCTAACTATTACCCTGCATCAATCCATTATGCTGAGCACCAAGTGAAAGGGCAACAGGTGGGATTTTTTTAAGTCTTTGGTACTCGACCGGGGATTGAACCCATTAACTTCCGGCTGGAAAGTGGGTACCTCACCAGTCAGCTTATATATATATATACACATATACACATTAATATGACTACTGTTACTTAACTTACCTACAACGGAAAATTGAAAATCACAGGAATTTTGATTGGTACCATCCGATGCAGTGTAGGTAACAGTACGGATCCCTACTGGCATGCTGCCAGGTTTGGGTTAAATGTAAGTATGGCGTCCCCAGAGTTATCAAACAGCTCCTCACTGCTGGCCAGGAATCGAACAATTTGACTGCAGAACCAGGATCTGTATCATAGGTGGCAGCCAAAGGGCATTCAATGGTCGGAGGTGTGATATCTACAAAATAAAGTCAGAAGTTACAAAGATGTTTTTAAAATTCTTTGTATGGTTTGACTTTTACTCCAAAAATGACTTTGTTACTTTGGCACAATGACTTGACTTGGAAGATTGGTAAGAAGATTGAGTATCTTATATCGCTTTCTCAACAGCTAAGGTTACATAAAGATGACACACCAGTTGTGAAGCACTGGTTGTGGACCCACTGGGAATCAAACTTTGGACAGCAAGCTTGTTAAATCAATACTTTGTGTTATATAGGTTGCCCCCTCCCCCCCACCCCCCCCCCTTCCTTCCAGACCACGGATTCCCTCTTGAATCTGAGACACAAAATTCTGCATTACATGTACAAATGCAATCAGCATAATACACCTACCTGCAGTATCATCAAAGCTGAACATTTAAAAGTGCATCCATTTGTTACCCCAGACAAGGATATTAACACAAACAGACTAATAAGAGTCTGAATCAAATGAGGATAGGATTTAATTCAACATTTGTGGGTATAGCAAACCCAATCTGCTTATATAGCAGGACAGGTGGGATATACAATAGATTTATAGACGCTGTACACATAATGAATGACTCTTTGCAACATTGAGAAAGAAGTAAATACTAAAGTTAATCAGACAATTTCCATATACATTCCCTGTTAAGATCTTTAATGTAGGGCAATACCAAAGACAAAATATGAACCCATTCACCTTTGTAACATCTATAAAACAAAACTAGAATGTACAAAGACATTTTTACAATTCCCTGCAAAACTGGACAAAAATGAGATGTGAAACCTGTCACTATTAGAAATTACCTTCATCACAGCGTTGTCCACTGTAGCCAGTGGTTCCACAGTCGCAAGTAAATATGTACTCGCCATTATCTTCTGACTCGCTGCATACCCCTCTGATACATATACTGGGTGTCTGAGAACATGGCTTGACTGCAATAAAATAAAACAATTAATGAAATAGGTCAAAGTGCAAAATCCAAATCTGCATCATGATAATAGGGATGGGATAGTGAATGCACAAGAAATGTATTATGCAATCATATATCAATGGTTTGTTTGTTTGTTTGTTTGATGATGGCTTAACAGCACCACAACAACTAAGGTCAAATTGTGCCTGAGAGGTCAGATCATTCTAGAGGTAGGAAGTAAAGGAAACAGGGGAGAATGAGAGAAATTTAAGGACAAAAGGTCAGAAAGCTGTGATCGTGAGGGGAGGTGCATGGTTGAAACAAAAACAAAGTAGAGAGGGGGTGGAAGAGGAGAATTAAATATGGTCGTAGAGGGAGGCGTGATGAAGGAAGGAGATAATTTTATCCGGAGGATTTTTTTAGAAGAACTCAGCAATTGAGTTGTAGGGAGGGAGGGAAGCTCTGGGAAGGTTGTACAGGGGCAAGCAAGGAGAACATGATGGATTGTGAGGGTGCAATGGCAATTGTTGCAGAGGGGTTGGGGGGAGCCAATAAGGAGGTGGGAGTGGGTGAGATGAGTGTGACCAATTCTAAGACGGGTAATATGAACGTTGTCAATACGAGAGAGCTTGTTGATGGTGGCTTTGATCGGAATGGTGGGCTAGATGACATGGAGTTTGTTATCAGTTTGGGACTTCCATGAGGTTTGCCAGCAGTCCCGAACAAGAGAAGCGATAAGCGGTTGATGTCAGAGAGGGTTTTGGGAAAAGGGGCAGGGAGGAGAGTGAGGGCAAGCTTAGCGGCTGCATCAACCCTGTCATTACCCAGGATGCCAACATGGCTGGGTATCCAGAAGAAAAAAATACTTTTCCTGCAGAGGGTGGGAAAAAGGAGTTTGCGGAGGAGAAGATGGCATGTGAGCTTATCCCATTTAAGGTTGAGTAAAGAAGTAAGAACAGCCTTTGAGTTGGAGAAAATAACAAAGTGGCTGAGCGGGGAGTACTCAATAAAGTTGAGGGCAAGGAGAATGGCCTTAGCCTTGGCTGAAAAGATGGATGAGTAGTCCGGAAGTCTGCTACTAAGGGTGATGTCTTGGATGACTGCAGCAGCAGCTGTCTTGTTACCCTCCTTGGACCCATCAGTATAGATGGAGGTGTAATTTGAGAGTTGGTCTTTGACTTGGTTGTGGAGATTGATTACATAACAACTCACCCGTCTTACAGGTGCTACCATAGTAATCAGATGTGCATTCACACAGAGCAATCCAATCCAAGTTATCGTTCTGTGCATTGGTACATGTTCCGCCATTCTGACACACATTGATGTTGCAAGGTTTGTCTGGGGTAAAAAAAAAAAAAGTGAAATGAAAGTATAGTCACTATTCTCAGAAATAGTTTAACTAGAAATTCATAATTACTAAACAGCCTTGAACTATTTAAGAGATAAATATTATGTAAAACTAATATTAAAGAAAATTCATGATATCTAACTTGCACAAACATAATTCATAATAGTCCTCAGATCGTCACAATTTTAATTCAAGTTTAAAATTCCTGCTATAACAAGCAATATCATCAAGTAATATTTTTACTCTTTTTTTGACATAAGCTTAAAGAGTGGAATAGTCCACAGATTTCTGGATGGCGATTCAAGCTTAACTTTGTTTTTTAAAGTTATTATCTTCTTTTTAGCTTAAAACAGATTACCTAGAATTTGATAGAAATTACTTAGGTTAGAAGGTGGGGCAATGCAAATGATATCTTGAAATATTTATTCTAAGTAAAATTGTACAGGATTATAATTTGTTTGTTTGTTTGATGAGGGCTTAATGGCACCACGACAGCGAGGGTCAAATTGTGCCTGAGAGGTTTAGATCATTCTAGAGATAGGAAGAAAAGAAAACAGGGGAGAGATTGAGAGAAGCACTGGAACTAAAAGCCAGAAAGCTGGGATCAAGAGAGGAAGTGCATGGGTGAAAAATCAAAGTAGAGAGAGGGGGTGGGAGAGGACTAAATATGGTTAAAGAGGGAAGCATGATGAAGGAAGGAGATCATTTTATCCAGAGGGTTTTTTTTGGAAGAGCTCAGCAATTGAGTTGTGGGGAGCGAGGCAAGTTCTGGGAAAGTTGTACAGGGGGCAAGCAAGGAGGACATGGTAGACTGTGAGAGTGCAATGGCAATTGTTGCAGAGGGGTGGGGGGAGCCAATAGAGAGGTGGGAGATATTCCAGTATGCAGTTCGAAAGCATGTATCTAACTTTAAAACAAAAAGTAAAATTGAAGAAAAAATACTAAAGTCAACTTAATTCTTACCATCATTTGCTTAACTGTTATTTGCTTATCCAAGCATTTCCTTTATCAGGCTTCCAACACATTCATTACTATTATTTGTTTGAAATTACGTGATGGACTGTGAGGGTGCAATGACAATTGTTTCAGAGGGGTGGGGGAGCCAATGAGGAGGTGGGAGTGAGTGAAGTGGGTGTGACCTATTCTAAGGCGAGTAATGTGAACGTTGTCGACATGAGAGAGGTGGATGGTGGGTTTGATCGGAATGATGGGCTGGATGATGTGAAGTTTGTTATCAATTTGGGAGTACCATGAGGTTTGCCAGCGGTCACGAACAAAGGAAGCGATAAACGCTTTGATGTCAGAAAGGGTTTGGGGAAAGGGGGTAGGTTGAGGGCAAGCTTAACGGCTGCATCAGCTCTGTCATTGCCAGGGATGCCAACATAGCTGGGTATCCAAAAGAATACTTTTTAATATACCATTTTTAATATATTATGAGCACGCCTGACCACTGCACTTATCCTTTAAAAATTACATAACAACTCACCCGTCTCACAGGTGCTACCATAGTAATCAGATGTGCATTCACACAGAGCAATCCAATCCAAGTTATCGTTCTGTGCATTGGTACATGTTCCGCCATTCTGACACACATTGATGTTGCAAGGTTTGTCTGGGGTAAAAAAAAAGTGAAATGAAAGTATAGTCACTTTTCTTGTAAACAGTTAAACGAAAAATTCATAATTACTAAACAACATCCTTGAACTATTCAATAGATAAATATTATGTAAAACTAATATCAAAGAAAATTCATGATATCTAACTTGCACAAACATAATTCATAATAGTCCTCAGATCGTCACAATTTTAATTCAAGTTTAAAATTCCTGCTATAACAAGCAATATCATCAAGTAATATTCTTACTCTTTTTTTAATAAGCTTAAAGAGTGGAATAGTCCAAAGATTTCTGAATGACGATTAAAGCTTAATTTTGTTTTTTTAGAGTTATTATCTTCATTTTAGCTTAAAACAGAATGTATAGAATTTAATAGAAATTACTTAGGTTAGAATGTAAGGCAATGCAAATGATATCTTGAAATAATTATTCTAAGTAAAATTGTACAGGATTATAATTTGTTTAATCGTTTGATGAGGGCTTAATGGCACCACGATAGCAAGGGTCAAATTGTGCCTGAGAGGTTAGGATCATTCTAGAGGTAGGAAGAAAAAAAAACAGGGGGGAGATTGAGAGAAACATGGGAACTAAAAGCCAGAAAGCTGGGATCAAGAGAGGAAGTGCATGGGTAAAAAAAAACAAAGTAGAGAGAGGGGGTGGGAGAGGACTAAATATGGTTGTAGAGGGAAGCATGATGAAGGAAGGAGATCATTGTACCCGAAGGGGTTTTCTGGAAAAGCTCGCAATTGAGTTGTGGGGAGCGAGGGAAGTTCTGGGAAGTTGTACAAGGGGCAAGCAAGGATGACATGGTGGACTGTGAGGGTGCAATGGCAATTGTTGCAGAGGGGTGGGGGGAGCCAATAAGGAGGCGGGAGCTATTCCATTATGCAGTTCAAAAGCATGTATCTACCTTTAAAACAAAAAGTAAGATTGATCAAAAAATAGTAAAGTCAATCTAATTCTTACCGTCATTTGCTTAACTGTTATTTGCTTATCCAAGCATTTCCTTTATCAGGCTTCCAACACATTCATTACTATTATTTGTTTGAAATTACGTGATGGACTGTGAGGGTGCAATGACAATTGTTGCAGAGGGGTGGGGGGAGCCAATAAGGAGGTGGGAGTGAGTGAGGTGGGTGTGACCCATTCTAAGGTGGGTAATGTGGACACTGTCGACACGGGATAGGTTGTGAATGGTGGGTTTGATCAAAATGGTGGGCTGGATGATGTAAAGTTTGTTATCAATTTGGGAGTCCCATGAGGTATGCCAGTGGTCATGAACAAGGGAAGCAATAAGCGCTTTGATGTCAGAAAGGGTTTTGGGAAAGGGGGTAGGTTGAGAGCAAGCTTAGCGACTGCATCAGCTCTGTCATTGCCAGGGATGCCAACATAGCTGGGTATCCAGAAGAAAAGAATACTTTTCCTGCAGAAGGTTGGTGAAAGGAGTTTACGGAGGAGGAGGCGGGATGTGAGGTTATCCCATTTAAGATTTGAGTAAAAAAGTAAGGACAGCCTTGGAGTCGGAGAAGATGGCAAAGTGGCTAAGCGGGGAGAACTCAATCAAGTTGAGAGCGAGGAGGATGTCCTTGGCCTCGGCTGATAATAATGATACTAATGTCGAGCTCTTATAAAGTGCTTTTCTATGCTTAATGCGTACTCAAAGCGCTATACAATGAATGACCGGTCAAATTCTCCAGCAGCAGCTCGAGATCAGCGCCATGAAATTGACAGAGGGGGTATGGGAAGTATTTGAAACCGCATTTTCACTCTTCTCTTCTCAAATAATGTTCAGAGAATCAAGCACGGGTAACTGTCCTGCCGTTTGGACCGCCATTTAACTTCCTCATTCGAGAGACGGTGAGCGCCATCCAACCAATGTCCACTTCTCCCAAAGGTTGAATGAGGAGCAAGTGACACAGACAACCTATTTCTGCCCACAATGCCAGGCGTATCTGTCTGCTATGCTGTGGAAAAATCACCCACTTGAATCTTGTAAGACTCGAAGATGGAAACTCCCACATCTCAGTTGTGCGCTCTACCAACTCAGCCACCCGTCTCCTTTTATTAATACTTTTTAATATATCATTTTTAAGATATGATGAGCACGCCTGACCACTGCACTTATCCTTTAAAAATTACATAACAACTCACCCGTCTTACAGGTGCTACCATAGTAATCAGATGTGCATTCACACAGAGCAATCCAATCCAAGTTATCATTCTGTGCATTGGTACATGTTCCGCCATTCTGACACACATTGATGTTGCAAGGTTTGTCTGGGGTAAAAAGAAAAAGAAATGAAAGTATAGTCACTTTTCTCGTAAACAGTTAAACGAAAAATTCATAATTACTAAACATCTTTGAACTATTCAAGAGATAAATACTATGTAAAACTAATATTAAAGAAAATTCATGATATCTAACTTGCACGAACATAATTCATAATAGTCCTCAGATCGTCACAATTCTAATTCAAGTTTAAAATTCCTGCTATAACAAGCAATATCATCAAGTAATATTTTTACTCTTTTTTTACATAAGTTTAAAGAGTGGAATAGTCCAAAGATTTCTGAATGACGATTAAAGCTTTATCTTTTTTTTAAAACTTATTATCTTCTTTTTAGCTTGAAACAGATTACATAGAATTTGATAGAAATTACTGAGGTTAGAAGGTGGGGCAATGCAAATGATATCTTGAAATATTTATTTTAAGTAAAATTGTACAGGATTATAATTTGTTTAATTGTTTGATGAGAGCTTAATGGCACCACCATAGCAAGAGTCAAATTGTGCCTGAGAGGTTTGGTTCACTCTTGAGGTAGGAAGAAAAAAAAAAGGGGAGATTGAGAGAAACACAGGAAGTAAAAGCCAGAAAGCTGGGATCAAGAGAGGAAGTGCATGGGTGAAAAAAACAAAGTAGAGAGAGGGGGTGGGAGAGGAGGACTAAATATGGTTGTAGAGGGAGGCATGATGAAGGAAGGAGATCATTGTATCCAGAGGGGTTTTCTGGAAGAGCACGACAATTAATTGAGTTGTGGGGAGCGAGGGAAGTTCTGGGAAAGTTGTACAGGGGGCAAGCAAGGAGGACATGGTGGACTGTGAGGGTGCAATGGCAATTGTTGCAGAGGGGTGGGGGAGCCAATAGAGAGGTGGGAGATATTTCATTATGCAGTGCAAAAGCAAGTATCCAACTTTAAAACAAAAAGTAAGATTGAAGAAAAAATACTAAAGTCAACTTAATTCTATCCATCATTTGCTTAATTGTTATTAGGCTTATCCAAGCATTTCCTTTATCAGGCTTCCAACACATTCATTACTATTATTTGTTTGAAATTACGTGATGGACTGTGAGGGTGCAATGACAATTGTTGCAGAGGGGTGGGGGGAGCCAATAAGGAGGTGGGAGTGAGTGAGGTGGGTGTGACCCATTTTAAGGTGGGTAATGTGGACACTGTCGACACGGGATAGGTTGTGGATGGTGGGTTTGATCGGAATGATGGGCTGGATGATGTAAAGTTTGTTATCAATTTAGGAGTCCCATGAGGTTTGCCAGCGGTCACGAACAAGGGAAGCGATAAGCGCTTTGATGTCAGAAAGGGTTTTGGGAAAGGGGGTAGGTTGAGAGCAAGCTTAGCAACTGCATCAGCTCTGTCATTGCCAGGGATGCCAACATAGCTGGGTATCCAGAAGAAAAGAATACTTTTCCTGCAGAAGGTTGGTGAAAGGAGTTTACGGAGGAGGAGGCGGGATGTGAGGTTATCCCATTTAAGATTTGAGTAAAAAAGTAAGGACAGCCTTGGAGTCGGAGAAGATGGCAAAGTGGCTAAGCGGGGAGAACTCAATCAAGTTGAGAGCGAGGAGGATGTCCTTGGCCTCGGCTGATAATAATGATACTAATGTCGAGCTCTTATAAAGTGCTTTTCTATGCTTAATGCGTACTCAAAGCGCTATACAATGAATGACCGGTCAAATTCTCCAGCAGCAGCTCGAGATCAGCGCCATGAAATTGACAGAGGGGGTATGGGAAGTATTTGAAACCGCATTTTCACTCTTCTCTTCTCAAATAATGTTCAGAGAATCAAGCACGGGTAACTGTCCTGCCGTCTGGACCGCCATTTAACTTCCTCATTCGAGAGACGGTGAGCGCCATCCAACCAATGTCCACTTCTCCCAAAGGTTGAATGAGGAGCAAGTGACACAGACAACCTATTTCTGCCCACAATGCCAGGCGTATCTGTCTGCTATGCTGTGGAAAAATCACCCACTTGAATCTTGTGAGACTCGAAGATGGAAACTCCCACATCTCAGTTGTGCGCTCTACCAACTGAGCAACCCGTCTCCTTTTATTAATACTTTTTAATATATCATTTTTAAGATATGATGAGCACGCCTGACCACTGCACTTATCCTTTAAAAATTACATAACAACTCACCCGTCTTACAGGTGCTACCATAGTAATCAGATGTGCATTCACACAGAGCAATCCAATCCAAGTTATCATTCTGTGCATTGGTACATGTTCCCCCATTCTGACACACATTGATGTTGCAAGGTTTGTCTGGGGTAAAAAAAAAAAGTGAAATGAAAGTATAGTCACTGTTCTCAGAAATAATTAAATTAGAAATTCATAATTACTAAACATCCTTGAACTATTCAAGAGATAAATATGATGTAAAACTAATATTAAAGAAAATTCATGATATCTAACTTGTGCAAACAAAATTCATAGTAGTCCTCAGACCATCGCAATTTTAATTTAAGTCTAAAATTCCTGCTATAACAAGCATTATCATCAAAAATATTTGTACTCTTTTTTTAAATAAGCTTAAAGAGTGGAATAGTCCAAAGATTTCTAAATGATGATTAAAGCTTAATTTGACTTTTTTAAAGTTATTATCTTTTTTTAGCTTAAAACAGATTACATAGAGCTTGATAGAAATTACTTGGCTTAGAAGGTGGGGCAATGCAAATGATATCTTGAAATATTTATTCTAAGTTAAATTGTACATAATTATAAAGCTTAATTTAAAATTAAGTAAAATTGTTCAGGATAATAAAGCTTAATTTAAAATTAAGTAAAATTGTACATGATTATAAAGATTAATTTAAAATTAAGTAAAATTGTACAGGATTATAAAGCTTAATTTAAAATTAAGTAAAATTGTATATGATTTTAAAGCTTAATCTAAAATTAAGTAAAATTGTACATGATTATAAAGCTTAATCTAAAAATAAGTAAAATTGTACAGGATTATAAAGCTTAATTTAAAATTAAGTAAAATTGTACATGATCGTACATGATTATAAAGCTTAATCTAAAATTAAATAAAATTGTACATTCAAACCTTAATATAGTAGTTCCACTTTTAATGGTTCAATTCTAAAATAATGTTCCTTTCATTAAAAGATGTGTTTATGAAATGTACATTTGCACAAAACAGGAGGATAAAGCATTCAAAAGATTTCTATTTGTCCACGTGTTTCAATAGTGCATTTTAATTCTGTTCAACTTTGTATTTTAATTACATTTTAAACATCAAAAGTAAAGTAAAATATTGACATTTGAAAATATATCACAACTAAAATGAATAAATTATTGATTCATGCACTTTTTTTATGAAATATCTTTTTATCTTATACCTAAGTTTCAAAAAGTCCAAAACAATAATTTGGGGTAAAAAGTGTTTCCTGAAATAGTATACCACGATACAAAATCTGCCATTTAGTACATAACAAGACAAACAAAAGGTAGAACCTTATTCTAAAATGTCATTTTAGATTATGAACATGATTCATGACCCTTAAAAAGTAAAAACCGTATAAAGTGCCCCTGCTCTAATAAGCGCTCTACAAACATTATTTGAATGATAACAACATTTATTTGATTAATTTGAAGACTTAAAATACTCATGTTTTGTTACATTATTTGCTTATTTTACATCTGACGCTCACGATGTTTTTGTGGTGGTTATTGTGGGGCTAGTATAAACCAGTTCACACAATGCAGTTTAAATAGCACACTGTAAGCGGCCTGGGCGCTTATTAGGAAGAAACTTTGGGCCTTAAAAGTGGAGCAATTCTAAATTTGTATGCGCTGTGAGTGCTTCTTACGTCGAAAACGGTAACAGGTACAATGAGATGAAAATCTAATACTAGAGAAATTATGCACATTATTCAAGAGATACACAATATTCTGCAGATATGCAATCCTGGACAAAAGTATCTGACCCCTTTTTCTTTACCCCTTGTACCCCCATTTCAATGTTGAAGTGACTGTTAAAACTTGCAGGTCCAATTTATGTCTCAACATTGAAACAGGGTAGAAGGGGAAAAAGGGTCAAGACTTTTGTCCAGGATTGTAGATGTGATGACAACGTTGATATGCAGGCTCTTCTAAGCCTTCTTATCAACCAATGAGAGCAAATAAAAACACCATGAGAGACAAATCAAATGCTAAGGCACAGAAACTAATACAACCAGTGAATACAAATGTCAATTCACCATATCCATCTCCCATCTTGTTGCACAAATTATTTTAGAAACTGGAATACACACCAATGAATTTTCTCCTTACGAAAAAGTACAACAAACCCTATTTTATATACTTTATGAAATTAGAATTGTTAGTTTTGGTTTCTGTCAAGGTTGCCTTATAAAGTAACATATTTCACCAAAAAGTTTTACTCTAAATCAGAGTCCCTTACTCAACAATGGTCTAAAACCGACACATGGTCATTTCTAGGCTTCTGAAGATCAATCAATACCCCTAAGAATATGACATGATCAGTCTACATATAAAAAATACTGTACATTAGTTGTTCTGCTCCTTAAAGTTTCAAACAGTCAGACCCGACCTGATAAATAACCAGGTCGGGTCAGATTTTTCCTCTTTATTTTCTTTATTCTGAAAACCTTAGTTGTTGTGGAAGTTGGTGCTGAGTATCATATTAGCTATGGATGAAGTCCTTATTGTGTGGTTATTTTAATTAAGATAAAGTGGTCTCACTATTTGCTGCAGTAAGTTTGTGGTTATGATTTGCTGGAACAACTTTTTAAGGAGAAAGACACGTCATGTATGCAGTAAGAGCCTTGCAACTAATCCTAAGCACCAAATCCACAAGCTACTCATACTAAGTGCATGGTAAATTGAGAGCAATAACACACAATAACAATGCAGTTAATTCAGGTGAAGAATCTATTTCTAGTCTAAACAAGAATAACAAGATTCAGTTAAAATATTCTACAGGCCAGTTGACCTCTAAGGTCATAATACAGGAAGCTGCTAGTACAGTGATCCCTCCAAGATGGGGCACCAGCCTGTTTCTGGCTATTAAACCCCAATCAGAGCTGGTGATTAATTAGACAAAGAAGTAGATCTAATTATCTTGTAAATATGAATTCAATTCCACTAAAGAGCAGATATTCCTCTTAAGAGATTACTTCATATTAGTTATTATATGAAAGCGGATTTCAAAAAACAAAATGGTGAAGAAAGCATTTAAGAATCGTTTTCTGTTATGAAGATATTAAAGATTAAAGTTTGGTAACATTTGTGTAGAAATGACTGAAATTTGCAAAAAATGATTCAAATAGTAAAAATGCTAAATCAATTTTCTTTAAAATACATTAACAATTTACCTGACCTGGCCCCAGAGGGCAGAAGAAAATGAGGAAGACCGAAAAACAACCTGGGGAAGGACGGTCGAAAAGGAGAGGGAAATGCTAAGATGGAGTGGCTGGAACGAAGTCAGAGAGATGGCCGAGATAGAGGAAAGTGGAATTCTGTGATCAAGGCCCCAATCTCCACAAAACGGAGAAGGAAGAGGTAAGGTAAGGTACATTAACAAATTCATTTCTACACAGATAAGACGTTAAACTTGAATATCTTCCTAATGGAAAAAGATTTTTGAATACTTCATTCACCATTTTGTTTCTAAGTCATCTTTCATAAAAGATAACCTAGCTTGACTCCTGAACTTATCCTTTAGCAGAAGCCTCTACCATAAACTCACATCTTGTACATATCAGACCATTTTACATCCAAAACCTAATAAACAAGTAATAAAATGAAAAAAATTAAACTCTCCTTATGATGATTACTTAATTGGTAGTCATCTTACCAAGGGCACAGGTGCCACCATAGTAATCTGGTGTGCACTGGCACTGCGCTATCCACTTCTGATTCGCAATCTCCATATTACTACATGTCCCTCCATTTTGACATACAACAATGTTGCAATCTTTGTCTGGATGAATAATTTGGGAAAAATTGTTATTCTTTTGGTCATGCAAGTCACAAGATTATGCAGTAGTTGTTTTTAGAAGAGGAAATGCATGCAATGAGAAATTGCAGAAATTAGAACAAAACTGATTTTGGGAAAATGGAGCAAATCTTACTTTATTCAGTATCATTTGAATTTTGAATTTTACAGAAGAGTGATAGATTTGTTTCGCATTTTATATATCACAGTTCAATCAGTTCAATAATTGCATATGAACTGGATCCAGTGATGCTGGTTTCAGACATAGGGTTTAATGTACTATATAGGAATCAGTGTCTGGCCTGGAACAACCATATTTAATAGTGTGTGTTATCAATATATTCCTGTTAGTATTTGATTGGGGGTAATTAAAGAATAAAAAAAATACTTTTGTTCAGAATTTGCTGCACCATCTCAAAAGAAGGTCACAAGTTCACATCACAAATTTTCATAAAAATTTGCATATTGATGACTGAGATATCAAAACGCAATTACAAGGTCAATTATTACCTGATTTGATTAGCTTTGCAACTTTCATGCTTTTTAAATAAATTTTAAAGCAGTTTAGCTCAGGCTGCCTCTACAGGTCCATATACCTTGAATAGATAATCATGTCACAGTCACAAAACTGTGCCCACAGTAATGTGTATGTAGGTGTTTACTTCTTCAATATCGTTAATTCATTTTTTTGATTTGTCTACAAGAAATTGGTTATTAATTAATCTTTAAGCATATTTTAAAGTCTACTTTCCTGTTGTTTTTAAGCTTCTGTGTGACTTTCAAATTTACAATCAAAATTCATTTGCGCTCCGGTAGAGACAAGATAATATCACTACGTCCTTCAATGACGCGTCTAATACCTAATTTTTCTGCTTTAACATGTAATATATTTTGCTGTTGCTTACTTACAAACAGTGATTTGCCGCAAACTGGTGTTGATTTTATAAGAGTGGGCATTTAAAAAACAATCAATAATTATGTTTTTGCAGAGAACAGATACAATATTCACATAAAGAAAGAACAAAGAATCAAGAAAGAACATCAATACAGCATTATGATGAATTATTAATTCTAAAAACAATTAATAATAACTGCTTAAATCCTACATTTAGAGAAATGTCAACTTTGATCAATTTCATCAGCTTTCCAATTTCAAAAATTTGAGCGAATCTTTAATTGTTCTAATAGAGGTGCATACTTGTTTGTTTAAAGAAGGGAAGAGAAGAATTTCATGTCCATCAAGTTCAAAGTTGGAATTAATGATAAAATATCCAGCGGTTCCAACTGAATGTGTCTCAGATCTGCCACCAAAAAAAAACGGGGAAGAAAAAGTGCAATGAATTGTCATTTGCTTTTATTTTTATTTATTACTCTTTTTCTTACTTTTTTTTTTTAAATGACAAAATAACTTGGAAGTTTGTAAACAGTGAATTTGTTGGGTTTGTTTTCTTCCCATGATTTTTTTTATGAATAAAATATTTTTTCCCACAAACTACTGTTTTTACCCAAGGTACAATATCTGCCGGAACTGCAGATTTTTCCAACTCCGCTCAAGCTAAGATCAGCTTTTCTTACAATGCAGCTCAAATGACAAACTTGATGCTTTTTCCATTACTTTGAATGACCACTTGTTCCTTGTGAACCTTTTAAGCAGAGTTGAATGCTTGGCTCCAATCCCTTCAAGAATGATAAGTTTTTAAGAATTATAACAAACAAATTTAAAGTGTTACCACTGTCCAAGAATTGTCATCTTTTTAGAGTATCATCCCTGTAACCTATAGTGTACAGCCAAATATTTTGTCAGAGGTAAAAACATTTAAAATTCCAAAATTCCACAATTAATCCTCAAAGTTGGTTTGCTTTACTAATTCTGGTAAATTGGCCAATGTGTGCATCTAAATTACTATTCAACATTTCAACACACATCGCAATACAATAAAGACCTACCTTAAAGTCAGATAATAATGAAACATATAAAGAGATACTACCAAATATACAAATATTTCTAAACTGTGAAAATATTAATGGATATGCAATTATGGAGTATACTTGTAGACCACAAAGTATACTATATGATAACATAAAATGATCTGATTGCAAACTAACTACTATATAATGCAACTAAAAATTATTGCAACTAATTAACTGACTAACAGACTAAATTTTAAAGCCAAAGAAATGCATGACTTATGCAAAATGCTAACACTACTACACTACATCATTTAAGTGCTTAATCTTACCAATTTTAAGTGCTTAATCTTAACAATTTTAACTGTTTAATCTTACCAATTTCACAGTTGTCACCAAGGTAATCTAAAGTGCATTCACATTGAGCAATCCATGTTTGACTCGCAGTCTGCATGTCAGTGCATGTGCCTCCATTCTGACATGCATCAGGCACAGTGCAAGGTTTGTCTGGAGGAAGACACATAATATACCTCACAATAAAAGACATAATATACCTCACAATAAAAGACATAATACATCTCACAATAAAAGACATAATATACCTCACAATAACAGACATAATATACCTCACAATAAAAGACATAATATACCTCACAATAAAAGACATAATATATCTCACAATAAAAGACATAATATACCTCACAATAAAAAACATAATATACCTCACAATAAAAGACAATATACCTCACAATAAAAAACATGATAACCTCACAAAAAAACATAATATACCCCACAATAAAAATAAAACCTCACAATAAAAGACATAATATACCTCACAATAAAAGACATAAAAATATAAATATACCTACAGTAAATAGACATAATATATCTCACAATAAAAGACATAATATATACCTCACAATAAAATACATAATATACCTCACAATAAAAAACATATATATATCTCACAATAAAAGACAAATATACCTCACAATATGATATATAAAAAACATAATATACCTCACAATAAAAACATAATATACCTCAATAAAAAAACAATAAAAAAAGACAATATATAAACATAATATACCTTACAATGAAACATAATATACCTCACAATAAAAGACATAATATACCTCACAATATAAGACATAATATACCTCACAATAAAAATATAAATATACCTCACAGTATTAGACATATACCTCACAATAACAGACATATTATACCTCAAATAAAAGACATAATATACCTTACAATAAAAGACATAATACATCTCACAATAAAAGACATAATATACCTCACAATAAAAACATAATATATTTCACAATAAAAGACAATATACCTCACAATAAAAAAACATGATATACCTCACAATAAAAACATAAATATACCTCACAGTAAAAGACATAATATACCTCACAATAAAAGACATAATATACCTCACAGTAAATAACATTATATACCTCACAATAAAAGACATAATATATCTTACAATGAAATACAAAATATACCTCACAATAAAAACATAATTTACCTCACAATAAAAGACATAATATACCTCACAATAAAAGACATAATATACCTCACAATTAAAAACATAATATACCTCACAATAAAAGACATAATATACCTCACAATAAGGACATAATATACCTACCTCACAATAAAAGACATAATATACCTCACAAAAAGACATAATATACCTCACAATAAGACAAATAAAAATAAAAGGCATAATATACCTCACAATAAAATACATAATATACCTCACAATTAAAGACATAATATACCTCACAAACAAACAAATCACCCATAAACTGCTTCCAAGCTATATTTCATATAAACATCACTTCCTTTCTAAATTAGACTTCGTTTTTGAGATTTTCATATGCACTGTTTTAATGTTTATAATTGGACTCATGTTTTGATATTCAATAATTGGGACTACTTTCTTGAAGCTTCATTACTGAACCAGTTTCATCAGATTTTATAATTGGACCATATATTTCATATAGACATCACTTCATTTCTAATATTTAAAACATCATTGAGATTGGATTTTTGATATTGCACCACTTTTTTTAAATTTTTATTGAATCACTTTAAAAAAAAATTGAACTTGGACCACTTTTATATGATTTTAAAATTGGACCACTTTTTGGAAGTTTTATATTTTGAACACTTTTTTTAGATTTTATAATTATGGAGATTTTATATTTTGACCACTTTTTTTGATTTCTGGAGAGGCGCCAGAACAGAGAGAGAGAGAGAGAGTTGAACACACAATTACAATGACGGGTGCCGCCTGCGATTCGGTTATGATAGTACAAATGCTATCACACTTTAACATCGACAACCAAGCCAATGTCCACGGCCTTTGATAACCAGTTGTGGTGCACTGGCGTGTCTACCCACCCCAGGCTTGAACCCGGAGCCGGGACCACTTTTTAAAGATTTTATGACTAGACTAAATTTATCTTATAATTGGAATACTTATTAAAATTTTATAACTGAACCAATATCATTTCTTGTATCTAAAATTCCGTCCATCCTGCTATTTCTACAACATACATATCATCCAAAAATACATAGAATCTAAACGCATTGAAGCCAGGCAAAAATGACTTCTCTATATCTATCCAATATTGATGATTTGTCTTGCACCAATAGTTAAGATAACAAGTGGCGGTGTAAAAGTAGAGCATGTGCTACAGAGAAGAGGTGAGCTTTTTATCTCCTTACTAAAACACTGATATTGGGTGCTGTTTTGACGTCCACTGGAAGTGAGTTTCACATTAGTGAAAACATGAGGGGAGGTTAACTTGACGATCGGAAAAGGTATTTGGAAGTTTTGTATTTGACCATATTACTGAGGGCTTATACACCAAGTCTATTTTGAACATTGTAAGAACATTATCTGTACATAGCATCATACACAAGATTAAAGCACACTCTTATCCAACTTACTTGTCTCACAGGTGGCACCGTAGTAATCGACTGTGCATTCACAATGAGAAATCCACCCCAAGTTATCATTCTGTAAATTGGTACAAATACCACCATTCTGACACACTTCAACATTGCAAGGCTTGCCTAAAGGTTTAAGAAAACAGAGTGAAATGAAATTTCAAATATGAAGTCATTTTTAACTCATTAATAGATTTCAAATAGAAATGTGAAAAACAATTTTAAAATTGACAGCAGCTCTAAGTTCTTCATCAGGGTTGTATGACTTTTCACCCAAGTTAAAAACTTTACATGAAAAATGCACCTTGAATAAAAAAATTGCACCTTGAATGAAAAAAATTGTACCTCAAATGAAAAAAGTGCACCTTGAATGAAAAAATTGCACCTCAAATGAAAAAAGTGCACCTTGAATGAAAAAATTGTACCTCGAATGAAAAAATTGCTCCTCAAAGGAAACAAATTGTGCCTCAAATGAAAACATTGCACCTTAAATGAAAAAATTACACCTTAAATGAAAAAATTGCACCTTGAATGAAAAAATTGCACCTCAAATGAAAAAATTGCACCTCGAATGAAAAAATTGCACCTCAAATGAAAAAGTGCACCTCAAATGAAGAAAATTGCACCTCGAATGAAAAAAATTGCACCTTGAATGAAACAAATTGCACCTCGAATGAAAAAATTGCACCTCGAATGAAAACAATTGCACAATTATCTTTATACACACAAACTATTACATTTATACATCCAGGTGTAAAATTATAGCCACACTTTCGAAGAAACTCTTACAAAGAATTGATATCCCTTCGGAAATTCAAAGCAAATATTCACAAAATGAAAGAATTTCATTGGCTGTTGGTATCTCCCGGATTTCTCTCATACAAATGCAGGCTAGTGTGGATTCCATCATTTTCTCTTTATATCATCATTGTTACCTTTTCTGCAACAATATATTTTCACAGTTTGAAGCTTCTGTTTAAATTTTGTTTTTGTTTTGATCATGCTATTTGGGGGACTAATACCTGTAACCAGATAAATCAATTTTGTGAAATGAGGATGACTAAGATGGCTCTTGCTCCAAAAGAAAAAAAAGTCTTGCTATTTCTAGTGACCTCACTTTTGATCATGCAGGAAAGGTGCAGACCTTTTCAAACAGTGGATGGCTGAACGTAATGGGGAATGTAATTATGCTGAGGTTTACATTCATAACGTCCCGACAGGACATTATGAATTAAGACTCCCATGGTCATTTTATTAACAAGTTGTGGAGCACCACTTGGAAACCCACCAGGTTTCAAACCAGGGACAATAGATTGGGAAACTAAGGCTTTACTGAACTGCCACAGTGGTTTCTAATTTATTACAAGTGGTTATAGAAAAATCAAGGAAACTGCAACTTTGGTTTTTTTTTGCAGGTACAAGATCTTCAATTGTTTTTCTTTATTTTCTTGTTGAAAACAATTGGTGGAATTCCTAGTTATTACGTGCTCTTTCTTGCCTTTCCTACTCGCCATGCACTTTGTATCAATATTACTGAACAAGTAGTTGGTGGCTTGATGCAATGTTGTTTACTGCACTGGGGTTTGTCCCCTGCCCCTCGCATAGTCCCCAATACAAGAACTTAAAACCAGTCTCTCACTGCATGAAGATGATTTCATTGTATAACCCTTTGAAAGCACTATTAGCATTGGAAACATCAAAACAATATATATTTATAGACTTTTTAAATTACTACTGTATATGTTTCTCATTTACTCACTGTCACTACAGGTGCCACCATAGTAATCGGGTGTACATTCACACTGAGCTATCCATACCTTGAGGTCATACGGTACATTGGTACATGTTCCCCCGTTAAGACACACAACAACGTTGCAAGGTTTTTCTGTAAGTAAAGATAAAAGAGCACTCAGAACAGGAACCACCATTCTTAGAATTTTCAGGATTTTGCAGAATATTCAGGAAAGTTCGAACTTTCAGGATTTCCACAACGCAAGGCAGGTTTAAATAGGACACTTATGATTTTGAGATTTACTAGGTTAAAGTGTAATCTAAATTACATAAATATAAGCTAAAACGAGTAGCCCATACTAACACCACCACCACAAACTAAAAATACAGAAAACATGAACAAAATGAAAAATGGAGCAATAGAAAAGAACTTACTAATGTTGACTTAGAATTTGTGAACAAAATTGGAACCAATTAACCACCCACTCAGGCAAACCATTCCTTTTATCAGCAACCCCTTACGAAAAGCTAAAATGCAGAACACTAAGAATTGGTTCTTAAATCTTCTCCTCATTGGAAGGAAACAGTCTACAATATCTCAGGACTGCTTTCATGAACAGACCCAAAGGAAAGGCTAAATTCATTGCTAAAAGTATAGCTTTTAGAATTGGAAATTGGCATCTAGTTTGTGATGGAAACACATTTTGTTCAAACATGTTAATCCCAATGACTGAGAGTTTTCACTACCATCAAAATGTGCTGCCATGGAAAATGTTTTGTTTTTGACAATATTTACTTCATTTAAAAAAGATTGCTGATGGCACAAAAAGAAATACAAAAGTGTGTCAAAAAAGTGGTCTTTAAACTGTTCGGAGGCTAAATCTTACTGAGGAGCGAAGAAAATGGTCATTGCCTCCACATTTTGAACTTTTGCAACCCCCTGGCTGCCCCCATGTACATTCCAATGTAAACTCAAAATACCCTACAAGAAAAACACATTTGTGATTCATTTCAGGTGGATTTTGACTAATGCAGAAAGACAACCTACAATTTTATACGACAGTCTTAAGACACCTTGCTGTGCTCTTCGAAGTTGGTAAAAACTATCAGAAAGCCTTTGATACCTCCCATGAGGTCATTATTTCTTCATGTGGGATCATTTTTGCATTTGGCGCCAACTTTGAATGCTGGAGGATGGAGCAGAAATTTTTTGAAAGATTATTTTTGAAAACAAGAAAGTAATCCATGGAGTTGCTGATCTCATCACCTAAGCATATAGCATAGTTAGGAAATTAACTAACAAGATCACTATAGCTCTGTGACTTTTGACCTTGTGACCCCAGAGTATACAGGACACTAGTTCATGTGCCAAGGTATCATGGTACAACATAAGGTTGGTATAGGTCTTGCCATTTTTGGAATTTAAAAATTCCATTAATTACCATTCCAAAATTATGGGGGGAAATGACTTAAAGCAGTTACCTAGTTCTGTGGCATTTGATCACTTAACCCCATATTTACAGGACACAAGTTCATGTACCAAGGTATCATGGTACAACATAGGGTTGGTATAGTCTTGTACTTTTTGAGTGTTGAATGGTGCAAAATTTTGCATAGAAATCACTTATTTCACCTTTGACCCATGATCTTTTGATCCCCAATTATTTTTAATTCTTGTTAGAATGTTAAACACTACCCACCTATGCAATTTGTAAAGATACAAAGTAATTCCTTCAAAAGATACAGCCATCACCAAAAACTTGTTTCATTTGAACTGTGACCTTTGATCTTTGTACCCCAAATTATTGGAGACAAAAGTTTTGTGCCAGGGGTACTCATCCACCAATTTTGATTTTATGTGTGTATTATAGTTTTTGAGTTATAAGTGTCACAAAATTAATTGTTGCATATGCACACACACAGACACGTGCAAAAATCACAAAATTTTGTCCCATTCCAAAAACTTATGACCCCTTATATGAGGTCATCACCAGCCCCCCTAATATCAAGGGGGTGGCCATGTAATGTAGGAAGTATAGGCAGCTATTTGCCTATACAGCAGTGACTACAATATCCCATTCCCACATGTACTGTATGTATATGTGGGTGATGAGATAATAAGGAGGGAAAATCAGTTAATGTCTCAACAGAATTGTCTGAGATTGTACAGCAACAAAGTTTAAACACCATTTTATCAGAACGGGAACCTACCACTTTCACAAAGGACTCCATAATAATCAGGAAGGCAGTCACACTCGAAAGTGTACCCATCAATGGCATTCTCCACATCGATACAGCCTGCACCGTTCTTGCACTCGGCTGTGCTGCAAGGCATCACTGTTGAAGAAAATTGAATATAATTTTGCAATTAATTTCTCATTATATTTTTAAGTATTTAAGGGGTGATACACACCTTGGTGAGTGAGGTGAAGTGGCTCAGTGGTTAAGAAGTCATCTTCGTATGTGAAAGGTACCGGTTCAACACCTGTAATAAGCATTGCATTGTGTTCTTGAGCAAGACACTTTGCCCTACTTGCTCCAGTCCACTTAGCTGTAAATGCCAAAGTACCAGCACTGCTGCGGAATTGAAGTGCAATAAACTGGCGTCCTATCCAGGGGGAGTCATGTGCTCTCATCCACTTGCGCCAAGTAAACCCAGAATAAGAACCAGTCTGATTGACCTTCAAAGGCTCTGGTACGGATTTTTAACACACCATGAGAAAATATTTATTCATCAATATTAGCATACAGAATGTTATATACCTTATTTGAAATGGCCATAATTACTGAAAATTCCATCAAAATAGCTAATCATTGGTCACTATACAGATATTTTAAAAATTTCAGGTTTTAAATTAAATGACAATATGCAATTTCATAATCCGCCGTTTCACCTTTAAATGACATTATTTGCACTTGATTTGCGTTCGGAGTATCTGGAGCTTGGCAGGCTGAACGTGCAACATTCAAAGCAAATCACAGAGAGTATTGGCAAAATCATGATGATAGAACATACAAATCATGCAAGCCCACTTTACACTTTAACAACCAGAAGTAGAAGCTTTTTATGAAGAAGAAAAAAAATGTCCATTTCTTTAACAAAACTTTCAAAATCGAAGAAAATAATTGTTATAAATTATTGAATTATCCAATAAAAGCTTTTTTTGTCTATTGGATTTTATCTTTGTCTTTTGTCTATTTTTCATTTAAATTTGATAAGAACAATCCTAGTTAGCGATAGTTCCTATATACAGTTTAATAAAGTACATTTACCATGTGTTTCTAAGATTCTCGTTTTTCATTTTTTTATTTTATTTTTGGACTTTCATTTTTAACAAAAATAATTTAACAAGAATATTCTCAATTATTCTAAACAAATCTATAAAATTATTAAAAATTCTTACAATTATCAGTTTTTCATATAATGGAGTAAAGTTGTATGATAAGAAACACATTTTGCCAAAGTTGTACTGCTATACTAGGTTTTTACCATATTATTTGACTTCCACCATTTTATTAATACTCATATCAATTACCCACAATGCATTAAATTAGCCTTTGCATTGAACAAGACATTTATGATTTCCTTCAAGAGATCATTTTAAACGAACACATTTAGGTACAGTAGATAAAGAAGAAAATCAAATGCAGCATTGAAAGCAATTTGCACAATAACTTCAGAGCCGGTATCAAAGAAATTAAAAAAAAATATAAGATACAAATTAACATGTTTAGTTTTGAAATTAAAATGAATTACATAACACATTACACAACTCATAATATTGAGCCAAACCAACCCTTCAAATTCAAAGCAAGATGCCTTCAAATAGATGAAAGATGAAAAATGTACACAAAACATTCCGCAAGCCTATCTGAAAATTTGTTTATCCAAACAATATCAATTCAGATTTTAAAATTTCTTTTGAGTCTTTGCATTGTCATGACCGGTGCATTAAGTCCTTGTAATGCACTTACTAGAGTATTTGGCTTATTCCATTTTTACAACAGGTGAATTTCTCAATACAGCAAAAAAATATATGTAAATTTTTCTCGTTTTTCATTGCTTTTAGGTTTTTTTAATGCATTTTAAACAATTTAATATGAAAATTTCATAAAAAGATTAATGTTTTGGCATCATGATTCTATAGGCATTTAATGCACTGTTCAAAGGACTTTGCACTCGCGAATGGTCCCCCTTAAGTCGGGCCATTCCACTTGAGCGAAATACTTTTGCCCTGTGCATTAAATGCATATATAAACACTCTGCCTCACCATTAATCGTTAAATATAAAATATTTTGTAAAATGTAACAAAATTACTAATATACCTTGTTTGAACATAACATTGAAGAAATGTATGATTTTAACATGACACTAGATAAGCTGACCGGCTAAGAAGGGTCAGTCACCCCATAACAAGTTCAAACTAATTTGATAGTCACACCCCATGAAAAGTTCAAACTAATTTGATATTATACTGATGGCATACCTATCTCACAATGGGTCCCAGAGAAGTCTGTTGTACTGCAGTCACATACTGAAAAATAGCCATTTGCCACAGTGTACTGCACATTACATCGCCCATTATTCTCACAGCCCGCAAAATCACATACGTCTAAAGAAAAAATTATGGCAAAACATGTAAAACAAATACCATATTGAAAGTATTAAGTACCCACCTACAAAAATAGAATTGTACCATTTTCTATTGCCTAATTTCTTTCTAATAAGCGCCCATGTCTCCAACTGCCATCATCCAATGTGGGCCTGGGCTGGGAAATTTTTGTACATGGGCCCCTTTTGATAAGTCATAGTTGATTGTTGATTACACAGCTGTTCAAAACACTGACAGATCCAGGACTTTCGATAAAAGGGACCATCGTAAATAAGTAATTTTGTTAATTAGCATTTATAATTTATTGATGTTGGGATATGCTACCAGTGTATGAAAGAACACGTTGGCTGGGTGCTTATTAGAGTATAATTGCTTATTACGTCAAATACGGAACTATATTATTAACATTATGTATAAAACTTGGAGGTATATGGACATGTGAAATCAGTTATACATTGGCTATGTTATGGCTCTTTAAATCTCAGCCATCAATTTGCATATTTTATGCAAATTTTGTGATGTATTGCAGGGCAGCCTTGGTATTTTCTCTTATAAATCCTTTTTTTGTTTATGTCTGTCATAATTCTTTGCAGCAAACTGACTAAACATTTTTAAGTCTTTACCAACCCCCTCTTTCTTTTCATCACCCAATAAAATTAAAGCAGGCATATACTTTCCTATGATTTTCAGTGACCTAGATTTAGGTAAGAATTTTAAAGAATTCCATAAAGATTTTGTTCGCCCAGTAATACAACACAAATTTTGCAGAAGCTAAAAATCGATCACACTTTGATCACCCATAACTTGTAAACTACAAGTGCTATTATTAAAATCTTAAAACTGATTTGCTGAGATTTTTATACTGTATTCTACTTTCAATTTAGATATTTGATTTATTATTATTATTTATAAATATTATTGTTTGTTTGTTTGTTTGATGAGGGCTTAATGGCTCCACGATAGCAAGGAGGATGGGGGAACAGATAGACAGGTCAATACAGGTGAGGGAGCCTGTGGCAGGGTGAAGGTAGGTCGGGAAATTAATATTGAGCAAGGAAAGGCTGTGCTGTCGAACAGTGTTTTCGACAAGCTTGCATCTGGGGGTGGTGGTATTAGAGCCCCACAGGGGGTTGTGGGCATTGAAGTTACTAAGAAGGATGAAAGGGGAAGGGAGCTGAGAGATGAGGTTGGTATGGCTGTTTGGCTGAACATTGGCATTGGGGGGAGATAGATATTGCAAAGAGTGAAGGTTTTGCGGAGAGAGATAGAGATACAGATGGCCTAAAGGTCGGTGTTCACATGAATAGTTTGTTTGTTTGTTTAATGAGGTCTTAACGGTACCACAACAATGGGGGTCAAATTGTGTCGGAGAGGTCAGATCATTTTAGAGGTAGGAAGGAAAGAAAACAGAGGGAGAATGAGAGAAATTCAAGAACAAAAGTCAGAAAGCTGTGATCGAGATAAAAGGTGCATGGGTGAAACAAAACAAAGGAGAGAGGGGGTGGAAGAGGATAATTAAATATGGTTGTAGAGGGAAGCATGATGAAGGAAGGAGATAATTTTATCCGAAGGATTTTTCTGGAAGAACTCAGCAATTGAGTTGTGGGGAGCAAGGGAAGCTCTGGGAAGGTTGTACAGGGGCAAGCAAGGAAAACGTGATGGATAGTGAGGATGCAGTGGCAATTGTTACAGAGGAGTTGGGGGGAACCAATAAGGAGGTGGGAGTGAGTGAGTGAGGTGTTACCAATTCTAAGACAGGTAATATGAAAGTTGTCGATACAAGAGAGGTTCTTGATGGTGGATTTGATCGGAATTGTGGGCTGGATGACATGGGAGTTTGTTATCAATTTGGGAGTTCCATGAGGTTTGCCAGTGGTCACGAACAAGGAGAGTGATAAGCAGTTTGACGTCAGAGAGGGTTTTGGGAAAAGGGGTAAGGAGGAGGTTGAGGGCAAGCTTAGCGGCTGCATCAGCTCTGTCATTGCCAGGGATACCAACATGGCTGGGTATCCGGAAGAAAAGAACACTTTTCCTGCAGAGGGTGGGAGAAAAGAGTGTCTGGAGGAGGAGGTGGCATGTGAGGTTATCCCATTTAAGATTTAGTAATGAAGTAAGAACAGCTTTTGAGTCAGAGAAAATGGCAAAGTGGCTGAGCGGAGAGTACTCAATAAAGTTGAGGGTGAGGAGAATGGCCTTAGCCTCGGCTGAAAAGATGGATGAGTAGTCAGAAAGTCTGCTACTGAGGGTGATGTCTTGGATGATGGCGGCAGCAGCAGCTGTCTTGTTGCCTTCCTTGGAGCCATCAGAATAGGCTTGTGTGGGATATCGCGTCTGGCGAGAAGGGAGATGCCCCTACAGGCCCTGTTGGTGTCCTCTTGATGATTTTGGTAGCAAGCAAAATTATTGAGGGAATAATGTTTAGTGGTTTTCAAGAAGGTTTCTTGTACGCAGAAGATGACCAGGTTGAAGGCGGAGGCCAAAAGGTCAATTTCTTCCTACTTGGCTTTAAAGCTCCTGATGTTCCACTGTATAATGTTGTGAGTGTTATTGTAAGTTTTTGTGTTGTATGCCATAAGGAGGCAGGAGGTTATTTGGAGGAAGATCTGTTGTGTTTAGGAATTGGCTTGTTTTTTCTTTGGTTATGTCCCTGTTTCTTTGGGAACGGTAATTTTTGAAAATTGGACGAGAAGTACGTTCGGTGGTTTCAGTAATCGAACAGTCCATGTTCTCTTCTGTGTCATACATGTGGGTTTGGATGGTGGGCTGTTTGTGGATTTGTTGTTTGTTGATTTGTTGGCCAGGTTGGCTTGAGTTTAATGTTTGATGGCATTTCAGGTGTTGAGGTATGGGATGGGGGTCTTAGAAAAAGAAGGAAGGTTGAGGAGAGAGGTGATGGTGGAGGTGGTTTGTGTAATGGGTCTGGTTGGGTTGTTGGCAAAGGCAATGTTCTTAGGACTCGGTAAAAAGAGCCAAGTGAGGTCTGTTTGAGCATGTGAGTCAGTTTTACTTGTGTTAGCGGGCGGTATTGGTGTTTCAGGAGACTGTGCTCGAGTAGGAAAGTTTGGTGTGGAGGAAAGCGAGGAATCGCTTCCTGGCCTCCGGAAAATTAATGCTAGGATTAAGGGTTTTCAGTTTTGTTGTCTGTTTTTCCTGAAGCCAGGTAGGGCAGTCTTTTGAGGAGGGATGGTTGGCTGGGTGAGTACCGTCACAATTGGTGCAGTGTGGGGTGTTGGTGCATGAGGCGCTGACATGGTCCAGGGCCCCACAATTGCCACAGCATGCTTGGCTGCAGCAGGATTTTTCCCATGGCCATACCTATGGCACTTACAACAACAGAGAGGTTTGGAAATGTGGGGTGACTGGATTCTCAGATAGCTGGCACTGATGTGGGAGGGGAGAGTTGGTGTGGCAAAAGTAAGGAAGATGGTATTGCTCAAGGTCTTCATTGGTCAAGTAGGCAAGGTCTTTGGTTTTGATGATGCCTTTGCTGGAGCTCAGGGAACGGTGGGAGTGGTGACTGTTATGTCGATACCAGTATTAGCTAGGGTTTTGGTGGTAAGGAGGGTGGCGGCCTGAGTGTCCTAGTGTAAAGCCATAGCATCGTACAGCAGAAACCCACTTCGAACATCAATCAGGATCAGATGAAAATCTATAAAATGTTTTTTTTGTATTCTCATGCGCACATATATTAGTGCAACCAATGGCACTGCAAGGTTCCAGCATAATTATTTTACAGAAATTAATCTTATATAACAACATGCAAATGTACATAAGTCTTATTACGTGTACAGCAGACATGTTTTTTACCCGGCAAAATGGCGATGTAAACAAAGTCATGTGACATCTGAAACACCCTTATATCCATTTTAACCACTTCTCTGACATATTTCTGCTTTTTCTTCTTTGCCTCAATGAATAGAGAAAAATTTAGTGTTGTGTTTCCATATCTTTCACGCACACTAACTTGAAATCTTGAAGGAAATATTTTTTGTGCAAATTACTGTTAATTGCTCTAATTATTTATTGTGATTTTCAAAAACCTATCCTTGTTTTCTTTACAATCAGTCGAGTAATTATACTTTTGGTTATTTTTAACAAAATCCACAGTTATCCTGTATCATTTTTGTGTGATAAAATGAAAATATTTTGTTCCTGTTTTTTTTGTTTTTTTATTATAAATTATTGAAATCATGCTGAAAAGTTTCTCTTTAAGCCTAACCTCACCCGGCACCCGAGTTAATCCTGAAAACTCAGGTATGGCAATTACCAACCCGACTTCCTGTTCAGTGTATTGTGTTTCCATTCCAAACAATGACTGGTCATGCACACCACAGTCAAGTAGCCCAAGGCTATTTGTGTGTATAAGATTACAGAAGCCAGCGAGAGTAATCAGGGCACTTTTGTGATTGAAATCACTCATCTGTGTTAAGTGTCTTAATGGAAGAAATTTTTTTGCAAACTGGTGAGAAAAATAGTTGTGCCTGAGGTAATATGTGCAATAACTGTGAATGATTGACGGTCCATTTCTCGTAAGGAAAGATATTGCTTCATGTCTTTTTCCTTTACATCTTTATGTTAATATGCCATGATTTGCCCTCCAAAACAAACCAGTGACGTCATCATGGACTACCTCTATAGTGGTAAAACACACTACATCATTAGGAAAACAGCTGGTAATATTTCACCCAATTTTGCACACAAATTGCACAATCAGTAAAATAGTTAAATTTCTAAACATACCTAATAACGAAATAAACACATACAAAAGTAAAATGAAAAATCTAGATTCTCAATACAGAGATTTAACACTAGGATATAAGTGAAAAGTGGTAAATATCTACACATTTCAGTAATAAGGCACACTACTTATTAATTTTGTATCTACTGTAGGATATAGGACACATGCACATAAACAACACTTTGAACGGAGACAGATGCATCTGGATGGTAACTCAAATATATATGCTAGAAACACTGAAAACAATGCAGGTGAACAACAATGCACTTGCTATTGATATCGGCCAATAAGAAGTAGGAACCAAAATATGAGAAGAAAAAAGAAAAAAGACAATACAATTTGTAATTGCTTGTAAGGGAAATGATAAGATGACATTTATTTTCTTAGTATCTTATGACTATTAATGACATATCTTATGACTATTAATGACATATCTTATGACTATTAATGACATATCTTATGACTATTAATGACATATTTTATGACTATTAATGACACATCTTATGACTATTAATGACATAACTTATGACTATTAATGACATATCTTATGACTATTAATGACATATCTTATGACTATTAATGATATATCTTATGACTATTAATAACATATCTTATGACTATTAATGACATATTCTCTTACTGAAACAAAGATAAAAGTACAATTTGTAATTATAGTGTTTTCATTTTATTTGTACCAACTTAAAACACATAGATGGCTTTATCACTTAATTATTACTGAATTTATGTGGATTTAACAGACCTCCCAGTTAATTGTTTACAGATTTCTTCAATCTTGTTCAAGGACAGCAATCTTATGACCTCTTTATGTACGTTTATAATTCAAATTATGACTTTTTATGCTCTTAGACCAAACTTGATCTTTTTTCAATAAACCTAAAACTAGCAGAAACACGGTCAATGAAAATTCAACTTCCATATATACAGTTTGACGTTATCTGCATGGTTAAGTCTGATTTGCATTGTAAGTTGAGTTTCCTTCAAAAGTGGAACAAACAAAAAAATATTATTCCAGTTAATCACTTTGTCAATCAGACAATAGATCAATTCAATTTTGAATTGGCAATTTGGTTGGGTAACAAAGGAATTCCCCAGCAGTTGATTGAGTGACATACAATGAAGAAAGTTGATTACCTAAATTACTTGGTTGTTTCTCCCAAAATTGGTTTGAAATGGTGTACTGCATCTGTTGGTGGATCTGTCCCACCTCGAATTGCCCCCTTTGGAAAGGGGCAATTCCAGTCACTACATGCTGTACTGGAATATCTCATTCATCCTCCTGTCAGCTCCTACGAATTTTCAAGTGTTACATCTCAAAATATTGTAAGTTTATTTACATAAGATTGACCAGACATGGCTAGCTGTAACACCAAGTTGAAGATGCTATGACCATACACTTGGAAAAATGCACTTTTACAGTACCGTACCTTCTAATTTCAGAGCTAATTTCTAGGGGATCATTGACACCAATTACAGTAGCTGTCATTTCAATAAGTTCTCTATATGTAATTTATATATGATTTGGATTCTTAAATGATACAGCTAGGTATACACAAAAGTACTCATAAAACAATTTCTACAATAATAGCTTTTACAGTAAAACTCTACTCACGAATTTCACAGTTTTCGCCAGAGTATTGGACAAGGCTACAGTCACACTGAACCACATGTCCAGCTGGTGTTTCCGCTTGATTACATACTCCAGTACCACACGGATCAGATGCACACATATCAACAACTGTAAGCCAAACATAGCAAATTTAATAAAAATAATCTAATCTATAGAACATCTGCACAACACATTAAAAGTTCTTGTATTCCTCAATACAATTTCTACCCAAATCATTCCAAAAAAGAGTACACATTGAAAATCACAGAACCTATATCACAACTGAACAGATTAAATGTCTGAATGTTAGGCTTAGTAACAGAATAAGGCTGTCACAATATATCGATTATCGTGATACTGTTTCTGCAATGATATGAAAAATACCTTGTCCAACAAACCACGATGCACCATTTTCACATGCTGCATATTTAAGCAAAAAACTTGCGAAATAGACTTTTAGAAATACTTTTAAATAAATGATGATTTGAACAATATTTGCAGCAAATCTAATTCTTTTATGCTTCCCTTCCTCAATTCTGAAATTTTATGGAAAAAGTTTTTAGAAACTATATAATAAGTATAACATAGATATCGCAATATGGTGATATATTGCAATATTTTTGTCCACGATAATTGATATCTGATTTACCTATATCGTAACAATCCTACTTTCAACCCCTGAAAATGACTAGCGTGGCATTATTGACCGTTCTATTTTCTCCTTAGAACATTGATGGCAAGATTGACTGAAAATGGAACATCAGACAATAAGAATCTCAGATTTTCTCTTGGATCAAAAGACTTATTTGATCAAGAATTGAGCAATGAGCCCTGGTGGTCACTTGTAATTATCTGTACTGTGAGCATCAGGGCGTTCAGAAGGGTGTGGATTTGAGAGTAGAGCTGAGGGATATCATAAGGGTGCTATTAGGAGGGTGGGGTTATCAGAAGGGTGGAGGCAGTGATGAGGAGTGGTACAATAAGTCTATGAAGCGAATAAAGAGCTATCAGGGGCTATCAAGCAGCTTCACAATGTCATCAGATTTCAATATCTCTAATACGTTCTTACCTGAACTGCAAGTGTCCCCAAAGAAACCACTCAGACATGCGCATTCAAAATAATAGCCATCCACTCCTTGCTTGTTCGAGCATTCAGCACCATTTGTACAGAGGTTCAAAGCACATGGAAGAACTACAAATCAAAGAGGCAAGGTGCAATGTTAGTAACCATTCAAAAAGACTCTGGAAGAAATACATTCCTGATCAATATTCACACAAATTTCAGGAGAGCCATTTCAAGTACCCAATAAGGAATCCTGCTGGTCTTTATGTAGAACCCTTAGTTTGGAGACCCATCATAAAATACTTAGAAATCCATCATAAAATACTTGGAGACCCATCATAAAATACTTGGAAACTCATCGTAAAATACTTCGAGACTCATCATAAATACTTGGAGACTCATCATAAAATACTTGAAGGCCCATCATAAAATACTTGGTGACACATAAAATACTTGCAGACCTATCATAATAAGGATAAGGAATTATCCTGCTGATCTTTATGTAGAGCCCTAAGTTTGGAAGTCCCACTGTAAATACTTGCAGACCCATCATGAAATACTTGCACACATCATAAAACACTTGCATACCCTAAATCAAATACTTGAAATCCCATCATAAAATACTTGCAGACCCATCATAAAATACTTGCAGACCCATCATAAAATACTTGCAGACCCAACATCAAATACTTGGGGACCCATCATGAAATATTTATAGACCCTTCATAAAATACTTGCAGACCCATCATAAAATACTTGCAGACCCATCATAAAATACTTGCAGACCCATCATAAAATGCTTGCAGACCTATCATAAAATACTTGGAGATACATCATAAAATACTTGCAGACCTATCATAAAATACTTGAAATCCCATCATAGAATACTTGGAGACCCATCATAAAATACTTGCAGACCCATCATAAAACACTTGCAGACCCATCATAAAATACTTGCAGACCCATCATCAAATATTTAGGGACCCATCATAAAATACTTGCAGACCCATCATAAAATACTTGCCGACCCATCATAAAATACTTGCAGCTCATCGTAAAATGCTTTCAGACCCATCATAAAATACTTGCAGACCCATCATAAAATACTTGCAGACCCATCATCAAATATTTATAGACCCTTCATAAAATACTTGCAGACCCATCATAAAATACTTGCCGACCCATCATAAAATACTTGCAGCTCATCATAAAATGCTTTCAGACCCATCATAAAATACTTGCAGACCCACCATAATATACTTGGAGATCCATCATTAAATACTTGCAGACCCATTATAAAATACTTGTGAGACCCATCATAAAATACTTGCAGACCCATCCTCAATAGATTAGACAGTCACAGAGACATGGGACCCTAATTAACATGCTTTGTAGAAATGTCCATGTTAATGTGCCACCATGTATCAATTATCCATATTAAATTCCTAAACACTGGCACTTACCTTCAAACTAATAGAAGAATCTATAGGTCTATCACATGCATTTACATGACCCAAATATAAATGAAAATTATCAGTGGACACTATATCTTTAACACAACTTATTTATGACTAAATTTAAAGTTCAAAGTTCATGACCTATAGATTCAACATTGTAAAACTGTCGCAGTCTAGTTTTTATGTTATATTGTTATATATGATAACTATTCATAAATAATAGAAAGCTGTATTTATACAAGTTTTCTTTCCATCAAGAACACTACACACAAGGGTAGTGAAAATGCTTTCAAACTTCACAAATTTCTACTAAGCTGCTTTATACCCAAGCCTTACATTATCACAAGTTTAAAACAATCATAAAATCAATGATATTCTGGAACTACTAATACTGAAAAACACTGACAAACTTACACTCCAAATCACATCTTTGGCCTACAAAGCCTGTGCCATCACAGATGCATGCATACCATGGAGACTGGTTCAAATCAATACACTGCCCTCCATTTTGGCAAATGTTTATTGCACAAGCTGAAATTAAATATAAAAAAATAAGAACATTCAACCATTCAAAATAAAGAATAAATCAAGAGAGGAAAGTTACCATGGAAACTCAAAAACTGTATTTTAAATTTACTGATCCCAATAAATGAAATCTGTGACATGCTTGGAGAAATTGTAACATCAAAGAATAAAATCATTTTCATACTGATATATGTTCTGCAAACATAACATGACAATCTACTGTCGATCAATTTGTCAATTACCGTGGCCTTTCTTATCATATTTATAGATTTGGTTGTATATATTACATTGTCTCTGTAAAGGCTTGAAAGAATATGAAATACAATGGTGTAGGTGAAACAAATACCTGACTTAATATTCACATTGCTCTTAGAAACTTTGAAATATTTACACTTTTAGCAGATATTCTGTAGAAATTTTGTTTTTCTTGTAACAAGTCTCTAAGTATAAAACGAGATATCTTTACAGATAATCTATCATCAACATTTTTGTAAACACTTCTGGCTATATACAACGACATAAATTCATCATTAAAAAAAAATCAATACTGGGATGACGTCTGAAGCAGTCTGTATCATGCAAATCAAGAATGCATTGTAAGTGACATACTTGGATCATCACAATTCTGTCCACTGTAATTGGTCCCCAAACAGTCACATGTGTACCCAGGTTCAGCTACAGTGTCCTTGCACTTCCCATTATTATTGCACGGTGATGTAGAGCATGCTGTAAATAAGAAAATTTGATTGAAATCTTTTGTTTTTCTCCATTATTTATTATTCTCTCTTGAAAAATATAAATTGATTCATGAATACAAAAACAAAAATACAAAAACAAAAATACAATAACATTTTTTTTTGTATCCAACAAAATCAGTAAACTGTATACTTAGACATAAGAACAGACTGACATACTAAAAAACCTCTGATGTACTGTTAGAAGCAGCACAGAATACTTGATTGAATTCTTGTCACAATAGATACATTTCGCATCATTAGAAAAATAGTTTATTAGCCATCAAGAAAAGCATCCATTTAAAAATATGAATTGCAGATGAGGGTTTGTCTGGTTTGTTTGTTTGTTTGATGAGGTCTTAACAGCACCACGACAACGAAGGTCAAATTGTGCCTGAGAGGTCAAATCATTTTAGAGGTAGGAAGGAAAGAAACCAGGGGGAGAATGAGAGAAATTCAAGAACAAAAGCCAGAAAGCTGTGATCGAGATAAAAGGTGCATGGGTAAAACAAAAACAAAATAGAGAGGGGGTGGAAGAGGAGAATTAATATGGTTGTAGAGGGATGCATGCTGAAGGAAGGAGATTATTTTAACCGGAGGATTTTTCTGGAAGAACTCAGCAATTGAGTTGTGGGGAGCGAGGGAAGCTCTGGGAAGGTTGTACAGGGGGCAAGCAAGGAGAACGTGTTGGATTGTGAGGATGCAGTGGCAATTGTTACAGAGGGGTTGGGGGGAACCAATAAGGAGGTGGGAGTGAGTGAGGTGGGTGTGACCAATTCTAAGACGGGTAATATGAACGTTGTCGACACGAGAAAGGTTGTTGATGGTGGATTTGATCGGGATTGTGGGCTGGACGACATGGAGTTGGTCTGGAGTACTTTTGTAGAGACTAGTGGTAAGAGGACCCTATACATGGATAATGGGGCACCCTTTTATTTTCAATTTCAAAAATTTGACCAAAGAAACAAAATTGAGCAAGCTTTTTTTGAAAACTGTTCACATTTGAGAAACATTCTCTATAACATTTTGAGTGACAATTTTTCAAGCAGTGTTCATATATGAGAATTTTTTAATTTGAAATCCTATTCACGAAAGCAAAGGGAGCAAAAATCTGAGCAACCATTTCTTAAAAATGAGGAACATTTGAGAAATGATTTTAAAAGATTGTCCCAATTTTTTTGTATAGGGTCCCCTTCCTGCTGAGAATGGCCAAGTTTCAGATTGATAAAAGCAAAACAGTATCTTCATTAATCTTATTATCCACCTCTCAGCTTCTTCTCACATGCAAATGCAGGTCTCTAAGAAAATATTCAAGTTATTTTCTATGTAAATTTATGAGCCTTTCGAACTTCCAAATGACGAAAAGTGTGAAATTCCAAAAAGGAGGACTAATTGAGAAGCATGGAGATTACAAAAGATGTTCCACAATCTTTTCATACGTAACTTTCCAAATATTTAATAAATGAAAGTTGCAATCAAGCCTAATCTAGCAGAAAAAATGTAATCATAATAAAAGCATCCCAAAATTACTCAAGTACTGAGTGATACTAATATTTGCATTAGCACAGAACATTGAAGTACATTCATAAAAGGTACAATAAATGTTGCAGAGTCTAATCTTGAACAAATGATGTCCACATACTATCGACAAGGCCAGCATTTTTCGTGCCAGTCACAAAATTTCAGATTACAAAATTTCATTTAGGGTATCTTACGTGTTAATTGACATTGTTGTCCACTGTAATCATTTAAACATGTGCAGTAATAGTTGTAGGAGCCTTCATTATTCCACTCAAAGCAGAGACCTTCATTCTTACATGGATATTCATTGCAAGGTCCTACAAAGAAAAAAAATATATATATATTTTCAAAAGACTAAGAGAACACATCTTATTTTTCAATTAAGGATGGAAAGGTCTCCTGCAGAATCTGCCAATTAAGAAATTATTCTCATTTTGAAATTGGGGAGCAGACTTATAACTTGCTAATATATAACTTCCTGTGGTGAAAATATAAATGGACCTCGAATCAGGTGAACTCAATAAAGTGCAGAAAAGCACCATTCCACAGTACATTCATAAAACATTTCAGATATAACTTCACATCAAAGTTCATCAAGGGTTTATCGTAGGGAAGTACAGTAGCCCAGTGGCTAGGAAGTCGGTCTCGTACTCAAAAGATACCGTGATCGAATCTCAGCCAGAGAGCTGTATCCTTGAGCACGACACTATATCCCATTTGCAGTTTCGGCTGCGATGGGCTCCCATGCAGAGGAAGTCAAGTACTTTTATTTGCCTAGCACCATGGAAACTGGGTATAAGCACTGGCTTTATAAGTCTATGAGGTACAACACTGCAAATGTGTCAGTTTACAAAGGCGATGTGGAAGGTGAACGCACAATGAAGACAAATGAAAGGACAGGTTCAACAAAACATTTGCAGATCATCATAATATTTTTTGTGAAGAGTTCCACACAGCTAAATCCTTTTGAGCCAATGAAAGCTTGTATAGGCGGATACTTATCCCATATTTTCAGTTGATTAGCAAAATTTAACATTACAACTCATGAAACACCTTTAACATCCCTTGAGAGAGTTACAGAAATTAGCTCCTAAAAACCTGTGGGCACAGCTAAGATTTTATCTATACTTTCTTCAAGAGAATGAAAGATATAAACTTTGGGGATCCAACTTTAATTTCTTGTAAGACGAATACAAGGAGTTATAAATTCTTCTCTCTTTTCACCCTGAAAATATCTAACTTTTTATTTTTGCATCATGTCACGTTCTCTTCATTGTTTAAGATACCTTAACAAATCATTAAAAATTTGTCTTTGATCCATATATTCTAAATCTCTTCAGCCTTCACAATTGTGAGCAATACAATATATTACATACCGATTATGGGTGCATCACAGTACTGACCCTCAAAGAGTATGTTGGAACAGTCACAGCTGTACCCAATCACAGTGTTTGTTATTTCACATATTCCGTCGTTCTGGCAAGGTATTGTATCGCATGTTGTTCCCTCTGAATGAAATAGAGAAAACTAAACGTCAAAGGAATATGACTGCTGTGAAAACTTTGCAATTTCATCAGCCAGAACTCGGCACACAGTCTACATATATTCATAACTGTGATCGTTTATTTGTTTTGAAAGGATTAGTTCAAGGGTCAAGCAAGTATATCTTATATGAAAAAAGACTTCAAATGAAACAAAATGGTGAAGAAAGCGTTCAAAAATCTAATTATGTTAAGGAGATATTCAAGTTTAAAGTTTAGTATTATTTGTACAGAAAGTACTGAAATCTTGTGATGTCATAGTCTCAGATTCCTCAGTCTTTATTTATTCTATCATATTTTTTCCTGCAATTCTGTGGCTTAAAAACCATGGGATATGTCAAAAAAGTAGTAAAACTGAATCTAGGAAGGGTATTTATAATATACCACCTGAAGAAAGCTTGAGGATAAATAACTGAAATAGTAAAAAACTTAAACAAACTTTCTTTAAAATACATAAAGACTTTGAAGAATCTGAGGCTGTGATGTCACAATTAGTCTGATTTCAGTCATTTCTACAGAAATGATACCAAACTTTAAACTTGAATACCTCCTTATCAGAATAAAATTTTGCATGCTTTCTTCATCATTTTGTTTCTTTTAAAGTCCTCTTTCATTAAAGATGCTTGACCCCTAGCTAATCCTTTAAGAAGTACCTAGAGCCCTGCCTAGATCACTGCTTTTTTAGTTTTTGCTTTAAACTCAATTCTACACTTAGATATTAAATATGAGCATATTAGAATAAACATGAATATCAGTACAAGGACCACATTACCCTTCTGCTACTGTTGCATATTAAACTACTATTGATACCGTGTCAAATATCCCAAGTTTTCTGCTTGAAGAAATGTTGAGAACAATTCTTTCTCATTATTTTCCACACTTCACTGTTCTAACAAGAAATCAACCCTCTATCTTATGCATTTTAATCTTTAAGAAAATTATCATGACTAACAAGGTTCATTCTTCAATAATTTGCTGACGTATCAAACATGTCATACCATCTATATGTACAAAAAAAAAGCTTTTGTTTCTCTCAGCAAATCCATTTGAAACATTACTTTTTGGTTGTCTCATCTTTGCACAGTGCACTGAAGCATAGTAGGATGTTATCAGTAAAGTACTGGACAGTAAATAAGGCAACTAAAACAAGAAACCTAGAGGCTGGGACCCACAAACAAAAATACCTAGAATCAAGAGTTGGAATTACTTATCAATTTTTCCCACGGTTCTGAGTAAAAGTGTCAGAAACCTTCCCACAAAAACATTGTACAGAAACAATATTAATGTAGTAAATACATCTTTATATGCTTACACCTGTTCCCTCTTTCACAATTTAATGTACTATTAGAGCAATGAACCCAAAATATTGTGACCAAAACCTGAACTTTTTACCACATACACTGTTGCTTACTCAAGAAATATATATACATATATCTATTTTTATTAAAAGAAGAAAAAAATATTCTTCCTGTAAATTCCCATTTTTCCTGCGGTTATAACCACTGGAACCATGGTTTTTTTGCAGCTTGCCTAGAATCCATATAACGAATGTTTACCAGTGATCTGAATATGTTGCATTATGAGTACAGATAGATATACTGTAGTTGTATCATAGTGTCGAAAAGTTAATCACAATGTATAGTCACATAACGAAGAGTCAATAAGACCTTCCACATTATAGACTGCAGTACTCTAAGTTGTTTATATTTTTATATACAGATTGGTTATAAATCACATATATATATATAGGTCTAACTAGTAACAATCAATACAGACTTGCAGGGTAAACACACTAATTACAGGGGGAAGCTCAGAAAGATAAAAAATATACAAAAGAAAGATCAAAAAAGAATTACAAACCTCTCATCAAAATGGGTCTTCTGAGTGAAATCTTCAGAATAATTTGATAATATAATTTATAATAAAAACAGATGCTTTCTTATAGGTATAACCATTTTTAAACTTGAATCAGCAATTTCCGGAAAAATAATTTAGATCATGTCACATGACCGAAATTCACATTTCCATAATGGACTAATCGTATACTGGGGGAATCTTATCGACCACTTAAAAAACATAGGGATTCTTACTAATCTACACAATGGACTGCACAATTCACACAAGGTATGGGAATGAGCATATGAAAATATGTTTTCAAATGCTAATATTACGTGCATTATTCATGAAGTTAATAAGAAGGGCCATAACTGGCTACAAATTGTCCTGCAGCAACTGCAGCTGATTGGTTGGGTAGCAAAGGGAAAATTACCCCAGCAGTTGATTGGTTGATGTACTGAAGTAACCACGCTCTAAATTAGTTTAATAAGGTCTACACCATCCGTTATTTCTAGCTTGTTTTTCTGTCCAAAGTTCCAAACACAAACCTCCTGCAAGCTAACAATTAGCATCTTACAATCAAAATTAGTTTATTGGGTTTGTTTTTGTATAAAACAAATAAAACAATGGAAAAGTATTTAGCAAAGGTCATCTCGTCCAAGTTGAAATGAAAAAGTTTAATCGGCAAAACTAATTGACATATGCAGCAACCATTTACCATGTGATCAAGAGACGTATAGTTTGCAGCAATTTCTGCACATCTCATCCTCAAGAAGGCTTTTGCTCATTATTAGATTATGCTTACATGTACAAATCTAACAAAATATATCATCCTCTTTTAGCAAAGATTTCAAAATGTAGGAGTCTGTATCTACTGCAGAATACAATCCCTTGTAAGTTTGCTTAAGGCCTAAACTAATCTTCACAGAGTAAATGATGAAAACACATCCAGAATATAGATATTTTTGTGTTACCTTTGCTTAGAATTAACCTCTCCGATTCAGGAAATAAGCCACACCCACCATAGCAACATAGTTACTAAGTAAAACTTAAATCTACAATCATGCATGACCAATGCACTGACATTTAAAAGTCCATGTGGCCTGCCACAAGCTATGATCCATGTATGATGCTTTTCCAGATCTATAGAGTTTTTAAGAAAAGGAATAAACAAAATTCCATTTGCTAACCATTCTGGTAACAGGAATCGGATTTACACAGCCTGTAGTGGGCCTGTAAGCACATTTTTTGTTCACCATTTTATCGTCAATCAGTCTGTGTGTACAGAAATTTGTTTTGTACAGAATATACCACTAGTTAGCTGAACTGTACCAGTACCGTGTGTGATTTTTGCCCCACTTAATTGTTGTTAGGCAAATTGATGTGGTGATTGGTTGAAAAAGCTCTTAATCATCTAACCCAGAGAGGTTAATTGGTAACTGGAATCCTCTACTACTTTATCTATGTACAGAAATTCTTAGGGATCTGTAAATTAGATATTGATTATCATGCACAAAGATATTGTGATATATCATTATATTTCTATATTGATGAGCTAAGTTATGATTACTTATTTAAGAACAGGACTCACAAATACATCATTTTCTGCATGGTTTTTTTTTCTCGTAAAGTTTAAGATGAAAGAAAGAGAGAATACGACAATAAGATCTGCAAAAATGTACTCTGAAATTGTTGTTCTTTTGCAATATTTATGAATTTGTATTCACTTTTACAAAATAAACTTTACATGTAATATTTACATATCATGGTATGTCAGTCAGTATTTTGATATCTAGGAAAAAGCATATCAATAATATCACTATAACAAGGAAAAAACTATAAAAAAAAAATCATATGAAATGTTTTGTTTTTGTACACAACAGGTTACCCCCAACACACGTTCAAGTGTTATTTTTCCCATGCTAATTGCACAAACAGTATTAAAAAGCATTTTTAGTTTTTGATTTCAATATTTCAATATAGTCACTGAAAACAGTCCTACTTTCAGAAAATTTACAAATTTATTTCTTTATCATATTTTGTGCTCTCTTTTTGCTCAAAATAATAACAAAGTAAATTGGCTATGACAGAGAGTAAAAATACATGACTAACTCACCACCAAGATGTTAAAAACTTTCAGGTTTTCATCCATTCTTTAAAAGATTCACCTATCGGGAAATAGATTCCACTGTCAATCCTTGGCCATCGCTTCTTCAAAGTGGAGAAGTCCTCTCACCTCCAACAGAAGATTCTCAAAGCCAATCCATTTCTTTCAACCTATACAGAACCTTATAGGGTCTTTGCAATATTTTTGCTTTGAAGAAATTGGATTTAGCAGGAGAGGGAGCGAGCAAAGAGTATATAAGAAAGATTGGGAGAAAGAGGCAGTACGAGGAGCCATGATACACAAAGGGATACTAAACAGCCAATCACATTCAACTATCAGGTAACAAAAACTGTTGATTGCCAGAAGAAGTGGAGATAGCTCTTACTTGACTGTTTAAAGAAAAAGCTTCTTTCCGAAACTTTTGTTATTTTGTTGAAAGAGAAGACTATCAAAAACCAAAGTAAGATTTAAATACTCTTCACAATGAACCAGTTGTAGATAAAAAACTAAATTGCATTTAAAAGCTGCCCAAGCTCTAAAGGGCCTCTAAAGGAACATTTTACATTTCCAAATATTTAAAACACAAGTTTGAAAATCTTTTTCATCCATAACAAATTAAATCAAATCTGTAAATCTATGTGAAAATTTCTTGAACTGATTGAGCACAACTCTGAGGTTTAACTCACATTTGTTTGCCTCGTTAACTTTTTTTTTTTACAGAGGAAAATTTCTATTCCAGACTTCTCCTGGCTGTTATTCTTCAAAGAGTAATTATTTGCTACTAACATAGAACCAAGTCATAGCATCACAAGCATCACAATCAACAATGACATCTACCACAACACCTAACATACCCCTCACACTGCAGTGCCTCCCTGAATATCCTCTAGGGCACAGACACAAATAACCCCATGGAGAAGTCGAATCGGGCATGCATTCCGCCCCATTAAGACATAATGACGGATCACATACCGAGTTGCCTGAAAACATATCAATATTTTTTAAGCTATAAAAGAAGTAGTTTACAAATATAAACATTTAAATATACATCATTTGATTGGGTTGAGATTTCATTCGTTAAATCTCTGCATTTGTCTTCCTTTACTCTTGTCATTATACCAATAGTCTGCCAGAAAATATCAGGTAAAATTGGCTAGAAAGTGACATAAAGAAGATCATGAATAAATCAAAAATTCTTTTAACATTATTTAAAATCAAATCAATTTACAATAGTGGAATTATCAAGCCCACTTATTCTTTTGAATAATTTTTTTTGTAATTTCATGATATCCAATTATTGCCTGGTTTCAGGGCACCTATCATTAACCCGATTCCATGTTCCCCTTTATTATCTAAGGCACCCCTTATAACTTGGATTTCATTGCACCCCTCATTACCTGCTTTCATGACACTGCTCCTTGATTGAATGAAAATTATAATCAGATTGGTATCATATATCATGTCAACCCCCTTTGGATAAGATTCATAACATAAGTACAACAGAAAAACTATTTTGGCAAAACTTCTTCCTCACAAAGATTTCACTATACCAAAACAGTCCTAAGCACTCCACTTAAAATTTACAAAAATTTGAAATTACAGAAAATTACATTTGTCTCTAAATATCATTCTCTAATTCTTCTACAGAATGATTACTGATAAGAATACCATAATAGACAACGTAAATCTAATATTGTGAATTCATTCTCAAGCACAAAGAGGAACTTACCAATAATATCGCAGTACACGCCAATGTAGTTCCCAAGACAGTGGCAATAGTAGTCGATACCGCCATTGAGGGGCTTGCATATACCTTGGTTGGGTACACATGCCGAATTTGCACATGGATCTACAGATAAATGATGAATAAATTATCCTTTGATATATTTCAGCTACTTCTATTTGATACATTTCTTCTATCACCTCACAACAATCAAATTATGAAAAAGAATTTGAAGTCAATGGAACAGCTACAGAAAGTTTTTTTCTTATAGAGTGAATTCTTGGGATAGACCAGCCTTTAAATTTAGAGAATGGTATATCATATTTTTAAGTTTAAGAATTTCTGGACACAATTAAAATCTGTGACCTATTAATAGGAAAAACACACAAACCTTAGTGTATATTTCTTTCCATAATTTCAATTCTTTTAAAATTAAGAGTTTCATTTGAGAAAGCTACTCCTCTTCAAAACAAGAGGATTTAAAAAATTGGATTACATAAGACAATCAAGAGGTATTTATATATCACAAGTTAGCAACAAAAAAATGCATTTTATTGAAATTTAACAAAAAGCTGTAAAATATATTCCCTCAGGTTTTGTTTCCACTTGTCTCCATTATTATACACTCCTACCTCTATTCCCACAATCCCATGTTTCCACACAATGTGAATTGCTCTATTCCCACAATCCAATGTTCCCACACAATGTGAATTTCTTTATTCCCACAATCCCATGTTGTCCCACACAATAAGAATTGCTCTAATCCCACAATCCCATGTTCCAACACAATGTGAATTGCTTTATCCCACAATCCCCCACACAATGTGAATTGCTCTATTCACACAATGTAAATTGCTCTATTCCCACAATCCCCCACACAATGTGAATTGCTGTATTCCCACAATCCCATGTTCCCACACAATGTGAATTGCTCTATTGCAACAATCCCATGTTCCCACACAACGTGAATTGCTCTATTCCCACAATCCCCCACACAATGTAAATTGCTTTATTCCCCGCAATCCCATGTAAATTGCCTATTTCCACAATCCCCCACACAACGTGACAATGCTGAATTGATTCCCACAATCCCATGTTCCCACACAATGCAACAATCCCATGTTCCCACACAACGTGAATTGCTCTATTCCCACAATCCCCCACACAATGTGAATTGCTCTATTCCCAATCCCATGTTCCGACACAATGTGAATTGTTCTATTCCCACAATCTCATGTTCCCACACAATGTGAATTGCAAACTTTGCATGCAGGGATTTAATCTCAAACACATTCTGAATTACAACATATAAATTAGACACAATTACCTCAACTTTCCTCCATGATCTCATGCTCAATTCAATATTTATCTTTGGGTCACAAAAAAACAAGTCGAAAGGGTAATATTATGTCCAGCTAGAACACTTGATCCAGATTTCTATCAATTAAAGCATTTCATTTGTTGATACTTTTTACCCTTAAAACTCAAAAACTTTTCAAAAATTCTACTTTGATAATGGATATGAAGAAAGATTGGCTTGAACCTAAATATTCTGGGAAGTAATACAGGTATTAAAATTCATGCACAGGTTTTAGAATATATTCAAAAATACAAAACAATGTGCACTTTTGCAAATAAAAATTTTAAGCAAAATTATTGAAAATGTGATTGACAATATCAACTCAGTGAACATGCAAGTTGAACCCTTAGTTATTATGCTACTTTCTTTTGCAAAAATAATTAAAATTTTCAAAAGGATCTAACCTCCTTGTGGCAACATATGAAAACGAAGGTATGACAATTCTTTTATGGCACATAAACTTGCACAAAAGAGACATATACACTGAGACTTCAATATTTTCTTTACGAGCAACCATTGTTCATCAGCGATTTCTTTGACAAAGCACACAATACAGTAGCAATATCTAAAACACAAAAGGAATATTTAGGTCCTTGATTGAAATATGACAGTAAAAAGATTCACATCTTATATTAGTCTTTAAAGCTGATGAAACCTTAACACAAACAAAGAGATGAAGCAAACACCAAATAGCTTCTATTGCAACTGGTTTATTTGATGAGGGCTTAACGGCACCACGTCAACGAGGGTCAAATTGTGCCTGAGAGGTCAGATCATTTTAGAAGTAGGAAGGAAAGGAAACAGTTTGAGAGAAAAGTACCCAAAAGTAAGACATCAGCAATTTGGGAATGTCTAATAGCCCCATGTCTTGTAGACACTCTAGAATGGCGATACTTAATAGGTGGCGTAAATTTGGCCCGCCAGACAGTCCACTCTAGCCCGCGAACAATAGTCATAGTGGCTAATAAAATCTTAATGAGAGCGGTAAAAATCCCAAAATACTTGTTTATTTTAGGTTTTTCTTAGGCAGATCAGCACACTATAACATCGCGACTTATCTAGCAAAATGTTATCTTTAGTTCTGCTATAAGATGGGCAGACTCGCGGCTTGTCAAAGGAGGGCTTATAAGAGAACTGCCGACATCTGGCATACATCTTTCTTATCATGCCCGCTCTCAGCTAGTTTGTATTCAGGGATTGTTTTGTCACGTGATGCTGGTTTTGCCATGCGATTGGCCCGCGGCCTGAGGCTGTTGTGAAATGATGGCCCTTGGAAAAAATTAATTCAGAACCTGTGCTCTAGAAAATATAAGAAAGAGTTGCTGATGCTGTAGTGATTTACATGAGAATATAATCAATATAAAAAAATTGTATTCTACTGTGTTGAAAGTAGGCTTCTAACATTCCAAATAACATCAAATCAATTTCTGAATGGTATGTACCTTTGGCTGCATGGAATATAAAATGTCTACCGACTCACTCAGCATGAAAACAACAATACAACATGAAGTGTGAAATAGAAAGTGCCCAAACATGAGAATTTCACAAGCTTACAATAATATTTAACCAAGTGAATATTTCACCATGTGGGTTTTTGACAGCCAATATCAAACAAAAACTATCAAATCGAAGTTCAGAAAGACAGCAAAGGAAGAAAAATATAAAAGATATGCCAGTTGTTTATTCAGATGTCACGTTAGAATTCATTGTTGTGTGTTTACCCAAGCTCATCACTTATGGCATATGCTTATCATAGTGAAGATATGATTCAGTGGGGTTTGCTATCAAACAAAGATGACAAATTTATCTTAACCTTTTGAAATGACTAGTCATTTCTCTTGCAAATGACTAGTCACCCTCTTGCAAACTATAAATGTGCGAATCATTCAAAAGCGAATTAGAGCAACATTGCAATAATGTATAACTAGATGGAAGTGAAGATTCAGAAGAAAAAGAAGTAGAAATGCCAAACATTGAAGCAAACAATAAACAAAAGGAGAATATTGTCCTTTTGGACATCTGTAAAATCATGAAAAAAAGGAAGAAAGATAGCATGTATAAACACCAGTTAGTCAGTAAGAGCAACCTAAGCAAGAATTTGAAATAATGCAAAAGCTTAAAATACAATACACACAAAAACATGCATGTACTGTACTTGTTTCTTGGCAGATGTCCCCGATGAACTCTTGGGGGCATAGACACTCGTATTTGTTGTCTAGTTTGGGGTAGCATGTACCACCATTGATGCAAGGTGATGATTCACATGCCGTGTCTGCTACCTCTATATCAAAAAAGCATTTCCAAATTTAAGCGTGAAGAAATGAAATATTGATTGTTTTTCTAAAAAGTAAAATGAAAGAAGTTAACTATGAATACATCTGAGTGATAAATCAAGAAGTCTTATTCTGAGTACACAAGTCCTAATTTTACTCTTGAAGGTTTAAATCCCAAGTTCAAGTTCTTGTAAACACACAAGTCTTTCCTTGAGTACAAAACAATTGTCTACAAAAATTCACATTTAAGCAATTCAACACAAACATTTAACAATTTTGCCTCACCCAAAATTTCACATTCAAATTATTCAAAATAAATATTTGACATTTTTACCTCACCAGAGACACTTTAAGATCCAGTACATCTCAAAGCAGAGGATATTCCTCACTTGTAATTTTATAGAATGTTTTTGCAACTTAAATATGTTTAACATAAATAGAGTGCCTTTAAACACAACAATACAGCTATATTTTTGCCAGACATGTTATAAAATATAACAAAAAGTAACACCAAATTTTGTTTCAAAATGAAAATTATATATTTTGCACATAGCTATACAAAACTGAAACATTAATATAATGACAAGAACATTTACAATCAGTTAATTAGCATAATCCATTCGTTAAATGTAACAACTATTGGTTGATTGATGAGGGCTTAATGACGCCACAACAACGAGGATCAATTTGTGCCAGAGAGGTCAGATCATTCTAGAGGTAGGAAGGAAAGGAAAAAGGGGGAGAATGAGAGAAATTCAAGAACAAAAAGTCAGAAAGCTGTGATCGAGAGAGGAGGTACTGTACATGGGTGAAACAAAAACAAAGTAGAGAGAGGGGGTGGAAGAGGAGAAATAAATATGTCCCTGTTTTCATTATTCTATGTTCTCTTTTGTGATGGAGAACCATATCAATAAACCAGTATTACTCATGTTGGTTATCTTTAACATGGCTTAATTATTTAATAATAATTTTTGTCCGTGAATTATGTAAAAATAAAATGAACCGAAGTGAAAAGTTCAATAAATTGTCTCAAATTTTGAGTATAATACATTTCATAAAAATCAAATGTATCAAATACACTAACCTTAATGTATGATATGAACTAAACAAAAAGTGCTTCTTTCATTAAATTGGATCATCATTTTTTCTTTTTTTTTATCAAAGAATTTGTAAAAATCCTTGAATATGTTGATAAATCTTTTTCACCTTAATTTTTTCTAGGTAATTATATTGAATATCAATACCTTTTAATGATAAGCCATGTATCATAACTTGTAACAGCCAGCAAACTTTTTTCAATGCTATGATTTTTCAAGAATCAAATTGCATAAGAAATGAAATCTTGATCAATGTACGGCTACCAAGTAACTATCTACATTAAAGGAAAATTTCCTTGATTCATAATTGAAATAAGACAACAAGAAACAAATAAATATCATCTTATTATTACTTGGAACATCACAGTGAAATCCTATCCAGAGATTGTCATCACAGTTACATATGTAAGGTCTGGCGGAGGTGCCAGACATAGCTCCAGCATCCAGTTGGCACAAACCACCATTTTTGCATGGGGTTGGATAGCATACTGAGGCAAAGAAAATAAGTTAGTACAAAAATTGCTTGTTGAGTGAAGACTGGCAGCTCAGTACAACCGAGATTAATATGAACTTCTGCAACCCAATGAGTGAAAGCAAGAAGAATTAGTAGAAACAGTTATAGATTATGGCTTATGGCTGTAAAACCTGCATCATTATAACACTTTTGTATGTCTAGTTATCATTGATAAGTGGATATGAAAACAATGTTGTTTCATTTGGGCAAGGCTTGATGGGATAGTCAAAGCCTTTGGAATAGCATTAAGCTGTGTAACTCTTCACACATGTTTTATTAATATAGTTTTAAAAGTCAATGGACATGCACAACAAATCTTTACTCTCACTAGAACACTTTTGTACTGTAAGATTATTTATTAAAATCATGTTACACAGGAAAATAGTACATACTTTACTTATAGAAAATTAATAATAAATAAATCCAAATTTAATCAGGTATCATTTCATAAACTTTTCTTGCATTTTTCTTATAATTTTTCCTCAAAACAGAATGCAATAGACATGTGAAGTGGAGCTACAAATGAAAATACACCAAATCCTTGTCTAGACTGAGCAAAATTCAGATTATACTATGTTCATTGAGGTTCCACAATGTTCATTGAGGTTCCACAACATATGTACAAATTTGTGTAAAAGCCAATATTTTATTTTCGGCAATAAATCATTCTACGTGGAGTTATTAGTAGTATCAGTCTTGCAAATGGAAGACAATGTAAAACAGATTCCAGGCAAGATTCATATAAAAAAAATGCTTCAAGTCTAGAGATTTTTAAGAAGATTTGTAATATCAACAAACAACTTCAAGTGCTTCCTCTTTTTTTTTAACTGATGGCAAATGAGGAATATCATAGCAAAGATGCTCTCTTCAAGATTGAAATGCATGGTTAAGTCTTTGTTGATTGCCTGCCTGAGAAAATTAGGGAAAAGGTCCAAAAAAGTTCTTCTTTGAGAAATACTAAAAATGTGAGATCTACAAGTATTTTTCTAAATCAATGTAACCTTAATTTTATAAGAAGGTTTTTATATCCGCTCAGACTTTATGAGATTTTGCTACCATTTTTGTCAGATTTCTTATCAATGTCCAAACTTTTCAGTCTGGCTCTTATTTTATAAAAGATGTTTATAATGAATCATTATAATGAAAAAATAATCATTCAACAGACTAATAATTGTACAAAATAGACCTTGGGTGATGCAGTTCACTTAATGATTACTGTTTGCTAGATTAGTATGGATTAGTCAGCCTATTTACCAAACTCTGAGCAAAGTTCTCCTTTCCAGTACGGTGGGCAAGTACAAGTGAATCTAAGCGGCGCTGATGCGTTTGCTCTGCATGAACCAAGATTATAACAGGAATTAGGATCACATGGTTCTACAGAAGTAAAAACAACACATGAAAAGTTTAAAAATGACATAAACAATCAATCCATGATGGAAAATATATATGCATAGGCCTACAATAGATAACAAAAAAGTTTTTGTTAAGTTATCATCATCATCATGTTCCGTAGCCTAGTCTGGTCCTTGACTGATTCCTTCAGATAACTCAAGCCTATGCATGTCCAATTTTAATGTCATCCAGCCATGTGCACTTTGGTGGCCTGTATTTCCTAGTTCCTTCCACCTTTTTTTTGTAAAATCCTGTTCACCAAGAGACCTGAAGAGATGTTATCAATCACACATGTATGCCCCCATATGTTTAGTCCGGCGGATGTGTGATTGATAACACAGCAGATTTTGGCTATTTATAGAGGAAATTTAAAACAGGAAGTGACATTACCATCATGACACCATTCACTTATTAGTGTTTTTGTGGGATGATACCTTTCCTTTAATACTGGAAACACAATGAGAACAGCCCATTTCCAAAGTTAAGCAACCTCTATCCTCACAGACCCCAACATGCTTTTTTTGTCATGGTCACTCCTGTGAATCCCAGCTCATTTTTACCACCAATAACTTCATCTATAAGGGATGATACTAAAACGAATACCAATCGAATGCCCTTTGAAACACACAGAAAAATTAATTCCTATTGAGTTCGCTGCATGTACAAACTGTGCATACTGCGTATGCCCATTGAGTAACGTGGGACAGTAATTTCCATACAACAAATGCCTGTTGAAATGCACACTATAACAAATAGCTACGAAAGCATATAAGTGCCTTACCATGACAAAAAAATAACTCAGGTTAGGTTAGGCTAAAGCTAATCCTAACTCTAACAAATCAATATTACCATGGTACTACCGTACAGCATATTGCCATAATGAAATTCATTTACAGTGCAGCAGTAGGTATTAGCATTCATGTTTAAATTTTTAGTGTGAGAGTCAAATGGCATTCGGTTTAGTATTACCCTCTATAAGCAAATTAATGCTGTCATCCTTGCATTCTCCAAGGCATTTGATCGAGTACCACTATGGGATTTGTTGCCTACTTTGGAAATGGTTCTGAAGTTTGTTAGCCTTGATAGATGATGTAAGCCTTTTACTGGAGTGATGTTCTATCCATCAAGGATGCTTTATTTCATCAACCATATATCATTGAATCCTTCTCATCATCAATAAAGTGGTTGCTGATGAATGTTGAATGCGTTGACTCAACTGAGAATTATAAACTTATATTCTGAACAGCATGATCTTTACTACCCTCCATCATTAGTGTAGCATATCAATCACCGAATTAAACTTATGCCAACAGAATCCTATAGGGCTCACCTGAAATTCAATCTATAGGGGGGCACTTATCATTATAATCAATGCGAGTAAAATACAATTTTTTTCTGATTTTGACCAAAATTGCACATACCTCAACTAAAAACTCCCAGAAATCAAATTATTAATCAATTTGTCCTGAAATTTCAGCAAAAGAAAAAAATCACGCACCCCAGAATGGCTGAAAACAAGATATTTTTGAGGAAAAAAATAATCTTACACATTTACGCTATGAAAGTTATTACGCAAAAATGTCACAGCGATTCAACGAAGCAGACGGAGTACATGAAAAGCTCTGGCTCTTTTCCTCGTCTTCAGCCGTTCTGGGGTGCAGAATTGTTTTTTTTTGCTGAAATATTATGACAAATCGGACAGTAATAAAATTTCTGGGAGTTTTTAGCTAAAATATGTGCAATTTTGGTCGCAATCACGAAAAGTCGTGTTTTCTCCCATTGACCATAACGATAAGTACCCCTATAGATTGAATTTCGGGTGAGCCTTATTTGCAGAATAGTCTTGACAAAAATTGGAACACGCACATAAGCATTATTTCCAACCAATAAGAAAATAGAGCATATTGACGTATTTTAAGTGCATATCTGCATCCTCTGCACAGCCTTGAGCATATGAACGTACCAGTGTGTGTCCTACCTGTTACTTACGTACAACGCCTTCAATTTGTATGTATCAATACTAATATGGGCGTTAAGCTGGTTGTCCAATTCGAATAATTATGATAGTGCGCAACAACGCAATTATCGCGTTTTGTAACGAACGCACCTGGTAATTTATTTTTGTATTTGCACCCATATTTGCCCCTCCCTTTTCAGGTTGTACACGCACGTTTGTAACATTGGTTGCAACGCTATTGTCCTGTTCACAAGTCACTGAATTTCTTAATTGACCATTTTACCCTTTTCACAAAGAATTCGGGAAATTTATAAAAACATAAGTTGAAAAAAGTTTTCCAGCTTTATGTCTGTATGGTTACATTAGGCAAAAGTTTTATTAAGGGCGTCTGTGTTAATTTTCATGTACTTTTGTGACCACTGTACTGTAGGAGAGGCTATGTATTAGCGATTGTGTCTACTAATAATACTCCTGACTGGAAATAAACCTAACGTTAGAACCTCATGCATGCACATCGACCCGTACATGTGTCCAATGTACTACCGTTTTGTGTTATTATTGAGTTGTGAATATATTATTCTTATTCAATGCCAGAATTTATCGGCCGTAGTGCGGGAACCCAGGAATTTTGCTGATTGGTACGTGACTATAATATAATTTACACAACAGTAAGCATTGCGGCCATGTCTATAATGACTTTAAACTTAGAAAGTTTCTGCCAGCTGATGTCGTATTATTTTACATCTTCAGAACTCAGTCACTTACAAGTTGCCTCTACCCTTTGAAAGTTTTAGTAAGGCTTCTATTCACTTGCACACAACTTTGCACCAGTTTTATGAGCACAAGTATCGTTCCATACAGGACGTTGAAAAATTACAGGTATCGATGCAGTCAAGTTTAGGTGGAAAAATCCTAGTACAGCGGTAAACCGCTATAAATTCAACATTTTAATACTTAATGGTGACCGATTTTCTTAAAACTTTTAGGATTTATAAAGGAAAGATTTAAAAATCTTGAAACATGTATTTTATTTAATAATCTAAGAATTTTGGGGAAAAAAACGGTTTTTATTTAAATTTGATAAAATTTGGAAGAAAAATTTGAGGCTTCAAGAAAATCATGCTATTAGTCATTTTGAAAAATATGTTACTTCTTTTGGCAGTTTTACTGTTCTTTTTCCCATTATTCCAAAATAATTTCAAATTTATACCTTTTCGAGCAGTTTTTATTAAAAAAGTCTAATAAATCACGAGCTCACAAATTTTGCGTTCTTGTCGGCCATTTTGATGGCAACTGAAAAAAAAAGGCTGAATAAAACTGTTAACAGTGCGGAGGAATTTTAACAATGTCAAAATCCTAAAACCTAATCCTAAAAACTAATTATAAACCGTAAACCTAATCCTAAAACCTAACCTGAAAATCTACATTAATTAGGCGCATGTTTTTTTATTTCACTTAAATGGCAAACTCCACTCGTTAGTACAGTAGGCTAGTAGTATACACACTGAAGAGTAAAAGTTTTGATCTAAAAGCTAAAAGGTAAGAATTCTTCTTTTTTAAACACGTTTGGCTTAGTTTCTACTTAAAAGACCCAAATCTGAAAAAGAAAAGTTTGAAAATTTACAAAAATACAATGGAATAAAGCCAAAATTTAAAAAGAAAAAGCAAAAACCCTTATATCAATATTTACTGCTATACTAGGATTTTAGTTACCGTTTAAATTAGGGCCTATTTTATCATTCAGTTGTAGGCATAGTTGTAAAGAAACTTTGACGACAAATACAAACCTAAACCTTCAGGAAAGCACAAGACATATTCATTCATATATGAGCTAAAGATGGTTAATCATAGCTCAAGGACATCTTGTATGCTACTAGCCTAGCACTACAACTGTGAATGTGATTAACCCTAGAACTCCAGGATGTCCAGGTTGCTTTGTCAATGTGGTCAAAACTTTCGCGAAAATGGTTCATTATCGTAACGTAAGCTCAATCACAACTTGTAGCCTCGGACACATTATTCACTGCACCGTATTGGTCAGAGAGCCATATTCTTATGTTATTTCAGCAATAATTATTTCCGCAGCGTGATTTGACATGTCCTTCTTCGAAGTTCATTCGATTAACTACCAAAATTTTAAGATTTCGCGGAAGATCCCCACTTTTTATAGTAACCACACTACTATTACAAAGTCAGGTAAACTTTTTCGAATGTCTGATTTCGAAAATTACTTAAAGCTGTTACTTAAAGCTTCCTGGTTATTAACACTGGTAATTTTAAAATTTATATTCTCAGTAGGCTGACTTATTCAATTGCGAGATAGCCCATTCAGGTTATTTTAGTGTCAAAACTTTAGTTTGTAAACGCAACTTATAGCCCAAACGAGCTATCAATTACAAACGCTATATCCCAATTTAGCTAGAGTGTGGGACAAATTCCAAACGGGATATCAAGCTCGATTAGCGTATGTACCAATGAAAACTTACTTTTATTTCAATCGGAGATGATTGGACGTATTTCCCCGAGCCAATGTTGTTATATATATGCTAAATTCATTCGGATTGCGCCGAGCGAAATCCGAACGAAAATCGGGATTTGGGGCAAATAGGGATGTTGATAAACAGTCGGTAAGGGTGAAGTAAAAGGAAACCCATTTATTTAATTCACATTATCGTACTTTAAACAAAATAATTTTTCGATTCTACATATTTCTAGTACGGTATAGTTGTGTGACACGCATTTCATCAGTTCATTGCAAAATTTTGGATTCCAATAAACAGCAATTACGACCCTAACTTTTTTTTTCTTTTCAAATAGCAATAATCTTCAGTATATTGGTATTGGGGAAAAGGGGATCTCACTTTACAGCCTTTTCTAGCTTTTATCTCAATAATTCCGTTGGCGGGGTGGAGGAGGGTGAAAATATAAATTTTCTATAGGCCTATATCATGCTTTAATCAGGTTCCATCTCCGCATCAATGTGACTCAAAGCTGTTAAGTGCAAAAATAGTTTGGTTTCGGAATGTTTGTGTCTGAACGCTTGCAAAAATCTTGGTAACGCCACAGAATAAATGTACACGTAATGCACAATGTGTAAGAAACATATACGTACGTCTGTAGCCCACTTTTTGCCATTTTTTCTCTTATTCTTTATCCACTAGTCTCATCATCTTTTCAGCCATCTTTTTCAAACTCTCTTCTACTTCCAACACACTTCCTTACCTAAGCAACCAACCACTTGCACAAGCATTGTAATACACAGTTACTACCTCTTCAAAACAAAGACATTCATCCGGTCTTGCCTGTTATCCGATCGAGTAAGAAACAATCAAATACTTCTTACTAATCTAGTGTTTTACCAAAAGACATATGTGTAACAACCGGGCACAATTGATTTAGCGCCGGGCATGTTTTAGCATGCCCCCGGCACGTTTTATCAGGCCCAGTGCACATTTTATTTTTCTCGGGCACAAATTAGTAAGATTTAGTTTTGCTTTTGCTTTCTCATACGTCAGTGTACTAAAAATTGTGTATTAGGTATACCCTCACATAATCGATTGCAATTTTGTATTACTACGTTCATTTTACAGTCATATCATCTTGAATAACCCTTCACAGCTTATATATATATAACATGACTAATGTGTAACGTTTTTGTTTGCTTTATCTTTTTTTTTTTTTTTTTTTTCTACGATTCAAAAGATAACGAAATAACTTACCGACAGCAGCCTGAAGAGATCCGGAACGGATTGTAGAATAGTGTTCACTGGCGTCAATAACCACAGTTGCTCTATTGAAAGGGAGCAAGATTATTGCTGAAAAAATATTTCTTCATTAATCTGAACTGTTAATCTTCATATGATAGTTCAGTCATTCAACATAGAGTTGGGATGAAAGTATACAATAATACAACATAGAAATGACCTTAACAAAAACCTTAATATTATTCTTCATAACGACTGAACAGACTAAGGCAAATCAAGACAGGCCCAGCCAGCGGATGGCAGTGGCGTTGCCAGAGGTTCCGTTCGGGGAGGGAAATGAGCAGTTACACAATAACATTGGGCTATAGTCTGAGAGCGGGCAGACGTCGATCCACGTAAGCTAAGGTATAATATACAAATTTAATATATCATTGGGGGCACGCGGGCGTAATATGGGAATGAGTGGTACGTTTCCTGTACTTGAATTAGTATAAAATTCAAAAGTCACACAAATTTGAATATACCTTTTGACAGTTTTAATTTCCCTGAAATATTACGGAGCTGTGTTCACCCAAAATAAAATAGTGGCCCTAGGTCATTCATATGAATAGCAGTTAATAAGTTATTCTAAACGATTTCTAATGCTGGCCATGGACCTGGCTCAGCCCAGATAATGTCACTTACACAAACATGATAGGTCCAACATCCGCCTGCGGAGGAGACCAGAGCAATTTTATGTCCGTTTCGTAGATGAAACCGCTATTGTCATGAGTGATGGCGGGTGAACCGTTACAGTCGATAGTTATCTGTCCGGTGGTGGTTGTCCACGACCCTATTACTTCATTTGTTGATACGGCTACTGCTTGTACTAAGAATCCCTTGAAGCCGCTTGTCCTGAGTTCCAGCTCATCAGCCAAAGTAACTTTCACTGAAATGAAAAAAAAAACGGAAAATATAAGCAAACAGCTTTATCAGTTCTACATTTATAGTGATATAGAGATAATTTACCAGTGCAGCGTATAACGGGCAATTTGACTTTGGTTCTTTCCCCATCACTCGAGAAGTGCAAACCAAGTTTCGTAGGGCCTTGGTTTCAGTGGCGGCGCCAGGATATTGGTCATGGGGAAATAGTCTCAGAGTGGCGACGCCGGGATTTTGTTCATGGGGCAAGAGAGGAACATTTTTTTCTCTTGGGGTAAAAGCCTATAAATGGAAAAAAATATCCCACTTTACAAATTTTTCTGAGAGGCAAGTAAGGGGAAAAGCGATCTCGTGGGAAGAAATGGTCCATGCCTCCCCGTGGCGCCGCCACTGGCAATAGAGAGAAAATATTGTCTCATGGGGGAAAAGCCTATAAAACGGACAAAATATGCCACTTTCCAAAATTTCTTGGGGAAAAATGGGGACAAAGTGATCTCCTGGGGAAACTTCCCCCCTCCCCCCCCCCCCCTCTTCGTAGCGCCGTCACTGCCTGGTTTAGATCAAATAAATAATCCACCGTGGTGCGACAGTAAAGTATGAATATTCATTGCGTCGGTATGTACATCCTCTCTCCCACGATACCCCACTATTACCCCAATATTACAAGCTAATTAAAAAACACTATACGACTACGCGTTAAATATGTCTGTCACCTGATCACAACCTTTTTTAATGTTCAGGTCTTGGTTTGCATCTTAGATATCAGTAAGGTATGAGTAGACACACCTATCTTCAAATGCATAACTATTGATTTTTGATCTTCGCGCTCTGACAAAATTCTGTCAATTAAGGCTGTTAGTTAATGAGACCCATCAATATTGACGAAGAGCTTTTTGACTATTCAACATATCTTAACATCCAACCAATATCCAAGTGAAAATTACATTTTCATCATAACCGAGGAACATAATTTCGCATATATCAAAAAATCTTGAAACTTTGATAATAAATCCATAACTCGACAATGACTAAGAACTATTTATGTTCTTTTTTCTTTTCTTTTGTAAGCTTTAATCGAAATATACTTTGAATATTTTATAACCAAATCATTCTAGCAGAGATGGCGAATCTGGGGCACATGATTTGAGGGACATTTTTCTAATTATTTATTTTGAGAGCATATACATAATACAGGTTTGGCAGTTTGGGAAAATCATCCCCCTTCCCCTTTGATGCCTCGCCGGAATTTTCTAAGCTTTCATCGGTCGGAAAATTACTGGTGGGGAGGGGAGACATGGAGCCACATAGACCCACACTTTCCAATTGACTTTTTAAGGAAATTTCACTGAGCGACCACAATCAGATTCACCTAAGCTTCACAGGCTCTAAAAAAGGGGCACTTGATTAACATTTTAGAAAAGTGGGGGTGGGGGACGTTCCACCTTTATCATCAGTTCCGTCGCCCCTACGTTCTAGAAAATAATTAATTAAGTTTAATTGGTTTGTATCATCTTTAATTTATATAAATGGAAATCGTGACAAACAAGCAAAAGATATATAGCGTGTGATGAACTTTATCTGAAAGCATAAGAAAACGCTGTAAGAAAAGAATGTCAATAATATATGTATTGAAGATTATGTACAGCTTCATTTATTTTCAACGCTCACTGATCATATCAAAATGATCCATAGAATTACGATTATTATTTTTGAATCTGCTAGTTTGATATTTTGCTTACACAATACTTTAGAAAAAATGAAGGTTGATAGTGAAGAATGCTATTTTTATGCCTCTCCCCCGTCTGAGCAAAAATATAGTTCGCTATATATCATTTCCGAAACATGTATGAACATCACCGGAAAACTCCATTCAGAGATACCGCAGAGCAGGTTGAAGCTCCCCTTCACAAAGTGTGTGTGGTAGGGGAGATATGGGACCACACAGGTCCACACTTTTCAATTAATTTTTTAAGGAATTTTACTGGGCAACCACAATCAGAATCGCCCCTTCTTATGGCAACTGATGCGAGGCGGGAAGGAACATTTCAATTTGAGTACCTTCAAAATTAAAGGAGATGTTAATTCTGACATTACATGCATATGATGTTGTGTGTTTTAAAACTTTTATTCTACGACTGTATGGGAGCAGCCATTTTGTTGAACCAAGACGAAAATCCTGATCGCCCTGTGCATCAGAATGTTGTTTACTGGGCGACCAACATTTCTTACTGGGCGACCAAAATGGTATATTAAAAAAATCACTGACACTTTCCCTTTAAATTAGGGGGACAGTCCAGTGGCGTGCTAAGGAAGGGGGGGGATATTGGGAGCTTATCCCCCTATATCCCTTCCCAATTGTGTCAAAGCCATAAACATAGGCGGCGGAACCGGGGGACAGGGGCACGTACACCCCCACACACACATTTATTTAAAGTTTAAAAAGCGCTTTTTTCTGAGAGGAAAAGTTGCCCTTTTTCTGAGGAAAAAATGTGCCCTTTTTAGAGAAGGAATATGCCCTTTCAAACATTGAAAACCTTGTTTCTTCATATATATATCTGATTTTTAATTAAAGAAAGTAACACAAATATTGTCCTGAAAAGACTAAAAATGTGAAATTTTAATTAAAGAAAGTAACACAAATTTGTCCTGCTAAAAATGTGATGCATCAATACGTTATTCTGAATTTCCCTTGAACAAAGCTGGGGCCCAACAGCCTTATACATATTGGACAATGTTGGACTTTTTCTTACTTACAAAGCCTTTGCCTCTTCCCTCTGTTTTTCCAGCTTATAATTTTGTACAAACGCCTTTGCGAGCTACCCTAAATTTCATTAGTGGGGCATCTTTTAAATGGGCCATGCAGGGCAAAAACCTATTATTTGGATCCGGGCCATTGTAATGACATAAACTGACGTGCCCTCTTCTTTTGTAAAGTTTAAAAGGTGCCCCAGCTTTACAGACTGAAAGAGATAAAAAAAAACAATAAAGTGTTATTTAAAATATATTTACGTCCTCTTATTATAAATGATCTTTTTATTGACAGATTAAAGAAAGTAACACAAACTGACAAATATCTCGCAAAATACCCAAAATTTTGCTTGAGCGCCTTTAATTTGAGTTCTAGAAAAAAAAACATACAATGGGACACTTGCCACTGATTCGCTGAAGACTGGGTGTGAATTTGGGCCATCTGGTCTAATTTAAACTAAAAATAGTTACGTATGTTATTCTCAGCAGCAAAAAATGATGACCTCCATAAGGACCCTTTTGCTTTTCACATTATCTTAGACATTAAGTATTCTGCTTCATGAACCATACAATGACTAATCATGTTTAATAAGTCTAAATCCTGCCGATTTCAAGACTTATAACCTATAATTTTCCAATTCAGCATTTATTATTGTAGATTTCAATAAAATTTGTTATATTTTACCAAATTTTGGACCACAGTATCTTAAATTTTTGAAGCTGTAAATCAAAAAAAAAAGGAGGGAAAATGGGTCACCAGTAATGTTCAAACCTATAAAAGTTTATACATTTTCCGAGAGGGTTGACCATATTTATATGGACCATATAAAGCTATATTGCTGTGCTACATACTAGGGAATACAATAGTTAGAAAGTGCCATTTAGATCCTGTGCCCTCTATTTTCAAACATCTTTCGCCGCTTCTGGCCATAAATATAATTAACTGAAATATCAAATGAACCATGTGTATAAAACAGAAGATGGCTTTTTTGTAATCTTATCGACTTAATTTTATCATTAATTCTGGACCAAAACTTTTACAGTTCGCGCCACAAATCCTCCATTTTAGACAACATCTTTTATTTTGGCCCCAAAATCTTAAATTTTGACCAAAACCTCTTCACTTTTAAAAAACAAATCTTCAGAATTTTATCAAAAATCTTCAATTTTGGGACCAAAACTTGCAAGTTTGGACCACAATCTACAACATAGAACCAAAACCTTTAGCTAGTTCTTATAATATCAGGGTCATGCGCTTATGTTTCCCAGCCCACAATAGTTTTTAAAGCAATATACAATTTTAAAAGTAGGACTTTACCTTTTCGCCCGCGTTAATTGGGACTTTTCGTAAATTCTCCTTGATATTTTAGAAAGTTTTCTTCATTTACAGGAAAAAAAATTCACTTTCAGGAACTTTTGTCAAATTTTCAAATTTTCATGAATTTTTAAGAAATCTTTGTAAATTCTCTTTCATTTTTCGGAAAATTAGCTTCATTTTCATAAATCTTTTTCAATTTCCGAAAATTTTCTTCAGTTTTCAGGAAAATTCTTCACTTTCCACGAAAGCAATGTCAATTTTGAGAAATTTTCAGGAACTGTTGCCAAAATCGAACAAAATTTCCAACAATTTTACGCATTTTCCTTCAATTTAATATTAATAATTTCACAATTTTTATCAAAATAAAGCATGCATGCAACCAGGAAATATAACTTCCTATGCCTTTGTCCACCCAAATCTGAAACCTGCCCTCATTGCCTTTTTGGGGGTGAGGGGAGGGGAGGGGGGAACCTAAGCCCCCTCAAAAACGAAAAGCTAGACACTCCCCTGAGACAGTCCTCTTCTCAACCTTATGCATTGCTTTGAATTTTGCCGGAGAGTGGAGAAAAGTCCCCCTGCATAAATCATGGCCTGCAGCGGAATAGGGGGTCACGTTTTCAAAGGCAACTAAAGAGATCTTTGTATAACAAGATTTAGGTTTTCCAAATAATGATACCCCAATCTTTGCTCATCCTCTGCAGCCCTACAGGCCCCTGCTCGTTTAAAATCATGCTAAACACCCTCCGTGCAACAAGTCAATCTTTAGACATACCGGTAAACATCACGCAATCATGATGTAGCCACTTCCTTATGGAATCGCATAAATGTATATCCCACTTGTGAGCTCCATTTATCTTGCTGGTGTTATTTCCCAAACATAGTCATTATTAATGTATTTTCGACACCAGCATGAAACATTTCTTATTTGATTTTTCATTAGAACAAATGAATTATGAAAGCCATTCAAAATGATCATTTCAGGAATTGCACGTACAGACGTATATGCTTGAATCTACCATTGATTTTGTTTGCCATACCTCACCATGGAAATCAATACTTTAATTGTACTTCATGACTTTTATCAGGATGACAAAGCCAGTTTGTGGTTGCCGTGGTAATTTTCAGTATGAAAAATAAAATAACAAATTAAGGTCCTCATCTTTTCTATATTCATTCTCTATACTTCGCTAAATCCATCGTGAGTCTTTGTTGTTTGCAATGAAACTAATGAATTGAGAACGTTCTCTTGCAATCTTGCATCATCTTAGATACAAAACAGTAAAATACAGTGTAATCAGTACCAGTGCTGATCAGTACTCTTGATTTCATCTGTTTATTGTAATGTTAAAATATAACAGTGGGAGAAACTGCAAGTAGGTAATTGCACCTTAAAACTATTTCAACTGGTTGGAACACTTTATGGACATACTTTATAATTCTTTATCATTCAACATCCATCATTCCATACATCATAGATAGTGACACTTTTTCTCAGAGGAACCGTCTTCGATCCGTGTTCTATCATTCTTAAGAAGTATATTTTTGTTATTTGTATGCATTTGCATGATTTCCTGATGTCTCTAGTTCACCCTACCCTACAATGATATATTATGGTGTATGTAAGCCTATTATAATCCCTCGATCATTTGCTCCAGATTATACGGCATAGGCGGCGGAAGCGGGGGAGGGGAGGCCCCAATATTTTCAATAGGGGAGGGGGGGCAGAACCATAATAATCATTTGTAATATTCATATTTGTTGTATATTTCTAATCATCTTTATGCGAGAGCCTAGATCATGCAGTCCACAATTACAATATTCTTCAATTATACAAAACAAAAGCTTCGAAGCTTTTGTAACACATTTTTTGTAACGGACCCCTGACATGCCTGACCTGCTGACTAGAATGGAAAATGTCTGGTCATAATTACTTGCATTAGATCAATGACGACTCGCCTCTCTGGCCTGATTCTAACACGTTATACAGTCTGACAGTTATTAGCGGGATTTATTGGATGTTGGCACTTTAAAATATGGTAAAATCATAATTGTAATAAGACCTCCAACACTTCTTTATATTTTAAAAACTGCCCGTATCATTCTCTTACTTTTGCAGAAACATTTTGTTTTCAAATAGCTTACATTAAACAGCAGACTTTTTGCAGAATTTTATGAGTCCAAATAGAATGTTTTATACAGGTCCGAATAGCCAGGACTTTAAGAGGGCGCTCGTTTTTAGGGGCCCTTAAGCGAATCCCACGCCGAAAAGCACTATAACGGACAATTTTTTTAATTTTTTGTATGGATTTACGCCGGTTCAGTGCCCCCTCCCCTTCCTCTCCTACCCTCTTCTCCAATATTGTTTTCCTTCGGCCGCCGCTGCACGGGAATAAATTAAATTCGTTTTATCGGAGTTTCTTTCTATGTACTTTTAAAATATAAGCGGCGGTACCGCCTGATCACCCCGACCATGGTCGGGGGGAAAAATTTGTCCAACGCAATCTTTCACAACGATATTGTAGGTTAGCTTCCCTGGATGATAGATCGTCTGATACTTTAGTACTTCATAAAATTAGGAAAATTATAGAAGTATGTCAAGAATGAGAAAAATGATAAAAGCATGAAATCGTATAATTTTGCCGAGAGTAGGCTAAATGACTGCGATACTTAACAAGAATTTCAAAATAATAAGGCTACTTGGAATTTAGAAGAATTTATCCTCAAGCAACATTGTTGCTAACCTAGTTACAAATGAAAAATATAAAGTCCTTATAAAATGCTTAAACTGCAGAGCTTCCGGGGGCTTTCCCCCCTTGACCACCACCAGGGATTTTCTCCTGGACCCCACCGAGACCCTTGAGTGGGCCCCTAGACCACATGCTGTTTGAGTTCACGCTTCGCGTGAATATGGTCGGCCCAATAATTTCGACCTTCCGTCGCCACTCTAATATGTTTGAAGATTTGTGGACTGCCGCTGGATAACCTGTCATTCATTGGACGAGCTGTTAAATAGGCCTACGTATTTTTCTCTTATCATTATTTTTGGTTTTTAATCATTTCTGACAGAAAGTGAACATTTTTGACCATACAGATAAGGACCCCTCTCAATTGATCCATTACTAAATATGATCTCCCTTTTTTAGTTTTTCTCCATTTTTTTATTTTTGTTACAATACACTTATAGACATCAATAACCGCTTATGTAGGCCTATTTACGGTGCAATAATCGAATCACATAATTCGAAACCCAGTTTGACCTCTCAACCAAAACAAAAAGTACTCTGCCATAGATAAAATATCTTAATGCACCAGACCCTCTTCATAAACAATTAAGAAATTTAGCTTTCTCGATTTTTGGCAACTTTTTTTTTTTTTTTTTGGCAGCAACGCTGAACACAAATTTACATTAGAATATCACCATCTGGTATTGCACCTGGTAGCGCGCGTCATATAAGGGTATAATTTGGAACGGTCTAAAGTGGAAACAAAAGGAAGCTAAATGGATCCGACTTCAATGAATGTGTCGAAATTCAAACCTTGCCGTTTTGCGTCCAACATTGTCATATATGGACAATATAATTTCAAGCCTGGGTTTGTTGGTAACGTAAAAAGATGGCTCAGCGTTAAAGAGGGCTCAGCTCGTCAGCGAGTGACCCAATAGTGTACCCTATTTTTCATAATTTCGAATATTGTTATTTATATGAAAAAACTTACATCTTTGAAAGGAAGCATCCTAAACTGAAATTTATTTGAAGAAAGTGATTTTTTCAATTATGCTTCATTATTATTATCATTATTGAACTTATTTATATAGCGCCTCTCCCGTGGATCGAAGCGCTTTGCAATAAAATTGATAATACATAGACGAACTCTTAATATACAATATTAAAATTTAGAAAAAAAAGATTTGCCGGACAATATACTAGCATAAAAATATTAATAAAAAAAACTAAAAAAAACTAGATAAATAAAACAAGAAATTAAATATTATAGACAGCATAAAACTCAATCAGTAGGGAAAAGATGAGTCTTAAGGGCCTCAAAAGTATAAACACTTTGAGCCTGACGGATTGCAATAGGTAGATTATTCCACAAACGTGGTCCCAGGACAAAAAAAGCGCAGTCCCCACTGGCACGATTACTTCTTGGCACCACAAGGCGAGTGACATACTTGTTGGATCTTAGACCAACGCGTCCAGGCTCATAAATATGCAGCAAATCTTGAAGGTCTGAAGGCGCAACTTTTTTAATGCAGTTGTACACATGCAGTACGATCTTGAAATCGATTCTGTGCTGGATCGGCAACCAATGAAGAACACGCACGAGTGGGGAAGCGCTTGCACGTCTATCAACACAAAAATTCATGCGCGCTGCACGATTTTGAAGTCTTTGCAAGCGTTGAGGGTTTTCACGTGATATGCCACCAAGCAGGGAGTTGCCATAATCCATTCGAGAAAGGACGAGAGATCGCACTGCATGAGCACAAGTATTTTGATCAATGTACCGTCTGATATTGGAAATATTACGCAAATGAAAATTAACAGTACGACATATTGAAGAGATCTGGGAATTCATATTCATACAAGGTTCAAACATGATACCTAAATTTTTAACGGATGATGAAGGAACAATCACAGACCCACCGATCCTCAAATCAATACACTTGATGGAATGCATTTGTTTTTTTAATGAAATGATCAAAAATTCAGTTTTGGTGTCATTAAGTCTAAGTTTGTTATGAAGCATCTAGTCTTTAACCGCCGCAATGCAATTTGACAAGCGAGCTTGGCATCTTGGGCAGCTTCCCGATCACCCGGCTTTTTAGGATCAAAGCTAACATATAGCTGAGTGTCATCAGCATATATATAGTAAGCAACATTGAAGAGTTTGATAATGCGGGTAACAGGCTGCGAATAGGCATTGAAGATTGGAGGACCTGCAACAGATCCTTGGGGAACCCCATATTTCAGAGGATGGGCAGTAGAATAACTAACAGAGATACAAACTGAACTCTTGCGATCACTAAGATAATATCTAAACCAGTTTAAAACACAACCTCTGATACCATACTCACACTGAAGCCTATTTATAAGAATATTGTGGCCAATGGTACCAAAGGCCGCGGACATATCTAGGCCAAGAAGTACAAGTAAAACAACTCTACCCGAATCTAACTCATTTAATATATCGTTCATAACACGCAATAATGTAGTTTCAGTACTATGTGCCGGTTTGTCGGCAAATTGAATAACTTCAGTAAGATTTTTTAAATAAAGATGTTCATTAAACCTAGAGACTGCTGGATATTCAAGAATCTTGCCAAGGGTGGGAAGATTGGAGACGGGTCGATAATTTTTCAAAACGTCCGGATTGAGGGTGGTCTTCTGACAGTCTGATAAGAGGAGAAACAATTGCGTTCTTAAGAATGGATGGAAAACAACCAGAACTAAATGAATTATTTGCAAGAGACATGATTATAGGAGCTACTATGTCAACAGATTCATTTAAGAGCAGAGTGGGCAGTGGGTCAAAAGAACTTGTCTTGTTTGGGATCTAAGAAATTATATGTCGAATCTCACTTCATCTACAGGGTGAAAATTTGCAAAGATATCAGTACTGTGCATATACTGTAAATTATCAATCATCAAATCATTGTCAGAATCAAGCAGAAATACATCATCATTACATTATTTACCGGTATTAAGAGAAGATATATTTACATTAACACATTCAACGTCAAGTTCAGACAGTTTAAAGTTTAAAAAATTTTTGTTGGAGTTTATTTCTATAGTTATGTAATATAATCTTGTCCTATTAAAGCTGGAAATGAAGACGTTTAAATATACGATAAGTAAGTTCTCATTGGTCACATTTTGGAACCAGTTTTTCAAAGAAATTAACTATTTTTTCGAAAGGAATTGAATTATAGACCGTATTTTTATCAGGTTCATATAAAATTTCAGTGGTTTGCCTTACAGCCTTACATCCAGTGCCCTCAGAGGACAAAGGCGTAGGAAACGGGGAGGGGGCATGGCGGGGATAAGAATTTTACATTCTTGGTTGCATGCTGCTGCTTAGTCGGGAGGTAAAATTAAGAAATTATCAAAATAAAATTAAACAAATTGGTAAATTTGAAGGAAATGGTAATATTATTAGGAATTTTGGTAAAATTTGGCAACATTTTCCAAAAGTTGAAGAAAAAATTCCCGACAAGTAGCAAATCTTAGTCAAATTTCTAAAAATTGATCAAAATGCCCGGAAATATAGGAATTTCCAAAAAATCAAAGAAATATTCCTGAAACTGAGCAAAAAATTCTCGATAACTACAAGAAATTTCCCGAAAATCACAAAACTGCCCGAAATGAAATAAATTACCGAAAACGGACGAAAACGAAACTTACAGAAAACTTAGTTTCCGAAAATTGAAAGAATATTTCTCAAAATTGGAGATTTCCCGATTATCAGCAAAATTGAACATTGATAGAAACTTAATTTACCAGTGCAATTTTTCCGCTTGTAAATTTTGTTTGTTCCCCCTCCCCCAACCTTCCTGAGAGGAACCCTTACAATCGCGTGGTCGGGAGGAGGATGGAGGACTGAAAATCCAGGGCCCCATATCGGAACATTCTGAATAGCAAAAAAATCATCACCTATATATTTCTCTTCCAATTTGACACCCTTTTCGCCCAGCATTGGCTGATTATACGCATATTACTTATCTGAATTTCTTCTTGAGTATGTAGATGAAGAATCATTCAAATCATTCGATTGCTAATATTTGTTGTTGTTTTCTACAATTGATTTGTAAATGTATTTTAGCAACGTCCTTTGAGTCCTTCTTATGACTTCAATTACCATTTGTTTCGCTTCATTCATTTTACACTTCAACTCTTTAAATAGAGATTTAGTCTTGTATTAATGTGATGTTTACTGATTTAGGATTTAAAGATATCATTTTTCCACGGCAGCTGTATCATCACGTCATGTGTACCTACTATGGATAGCCATCTGCATAAGATGCCGTACAGTATATGTTATACCTACCATTACATTTCGCTTCCATGTACCTAAATCGGATGCATCCCATAGCATGCATATCATGCTTTATTTGCAGTACGGCATAATCTTCATGGTTTGGCTTTTTCAATATTATGTTCAGTTATTGAGAATAGATGTTGAGTGCATGATATAAGCGTACCCAGTAGCGCATTATACTGTTATAATGGGGAAAATATGGACATACGCCCCGGTCCCAGACATTTATACCGGCCCTCCAAAAATCAAAATTGTATTTTACTTATACTTTTATACTTTTATGAGTTCGGAGAGGTCCTATTTTAAAGAACCTGTAAAATACCTGAGCTAATAAACGTCCTGCAGCCGGGTTGTTTATATTTTGTGATAAAAATGTACCGAAAGACTAAGTGAGAGACCAGTTTGTCATGTAGATTGTAAGATATTGAGATTTGTAATTTTATTCCTTAAAACCTGCAATCTCAACGACAAAATTACACTGTTACAAATATTTAAATTTTTAGAATGACTGATTCGAGCAAAAAAAAGCCGAGCATTTTTCCTGATTTTTTGTCATATTTTAAAAACGGCGTGGTGAAAATATAAAAAGGAGTGGATAATATTTAGTCATGAGAGCAATTAATGTTTTTCAATGAGTTTTAAGTTTCGCCAGACAAAGAAATTTTTCGTAGAGGTATTTCAAAGTTGGAAAATTTTAACACTACATAAGGATTTAAGGTTAGTATAGCAAAGTATTATGAGAAATATCACAGAATGGCGATGTTCATTTCACGAAAAGTTCCTCATTTAAGGACCTTTTTGGTTCCTTAATTAAGGACCCTCCCGGACTGTTTATTTTAATTCTTCTGTTTGATAAACAGATTAGAATCTACTAAAAATATGAAGAAAGCAGGAAATTTCATCCAATCAAAATCAGCTAAACATTTGCCGCTTTACAGCTTTTTGAAGATTTTTGGGAACGTAATATATATAAATTCTTGTGTTATTCTTGTGATTATTGAACGGGCCATTTCAGTCTCTATTTTCTCATGTAAATCCATTGTATCTTAAATTTGCAATTTCTCGTGGAAAGAAACGAAGATAATTGTGATGAAGAGGATTTGATCGTAGCTTGATACCCCCAACCAACCTCAAGATGGAAAAGGCATTTTACCCCCAACCAACCTCAAGCTGCATGGAGAAGGCATCATGGTCTGAAATCAAGGGAAGAAATATAAAGAAAACAAAAAGCATTTTGAGATGTTTTCCCGTTCATCTGTTCATACATCATACATGTTTTTAAATGTTCATACATTTAAAAAATATATTAAAACAAATTTAAACTTTGATGAGGCATAAGTTGAAAATCATACATGTTATTTTCAAAAATCAAAGATGATTAAACTAAGAATTGAATGCTGGTTTCGGACATTGAACAGAAAATCTTTGTATACCGGGTACTGTCAGCATAGGACCTTGAATGTAAGGTATCGTTTGTGTTGAAACAATTTCAGTTCCTCAGTCTTTATGTATTCTATCATACTTTTGCCTACTTTTCGTGGCATAAAAACTATTGAAAATATGGAAGGAAAGTATAGAGAGACATAATCTAGTTTAAGTAATATATAATTTACCATGGGAAGAAAGTTTGAAGGAAAAATAACTAAATTATAGTAAAAAAGTTAAATTTATTTTCTTTGAAATACATCAACATTTGTTTTGTGAGGATGAGGGTGCAACCTTCCATAGTAGACTTACCACACTGCATTACTCGAATATATCCTTAACGGAATATGATATTGAAGACAGTCTCCTCACCATTTTGTTTCTCTCAAAGTCCTCTTTCATATCAGATAAACAGATATCAGATGGATCACTGAACTAATCCTTTAAAGGTTGGTATAAGTTATATTCAACTTGATCAAACTGTGAGTTCAGTTTTACTACTTTTTTGTCATATTCCATGGTTTTTAAGCCACAAATAATTCGCAGGGCAAAAAAATGAAAGAATACATAAAGACTTTGAGGAATCTGAGGACGTGACATAAAAGCCAGTCTGATTTCAGTCGTTTATACACAAATGATACCAAACTTTAAACTTAGATATCTCCTCAACGGAATAAGATTTGTTAATGCCTTTTTAAGTATTTTGTGTCTTTTAAAGCTTTCTTTCAGATAATTGTATAAGATAGACTTGCTTGACCCTTGAACTAATCATTTAAGGGTGTGTTTCTTTTCGCGTTATGGGCATTGTTGGCTTGGTGGTTTTGGTCCCTTTAAAGGATGTTTACCCCTATCACCTCTTTCTCCCTCCTCATATGGTTTTGCCTCTCCAATTAAAATCAATTACAGTCGCCAATGACGTTACGGGTAAAACAAGGATGTTTTTCAACTATACCTGTAACTTGCAGAGTACTTGATGGAATATATTTTTCACTGCTAAGTACAATATATGGCAGAGTTCCGTTCCCTTGTTGACTGCCTGTATGTTGAACACTAGGGCACTGGCTTGAACCGCTTAATCTGGTCATGTCTGAGTATCCGTCACAACATGGTAGGCACATATATATTCCAATTAATGACAAAACTGTCATATGTATTGGTCTTCTTAAATCCATTTTAAAAGTCTTCTCACTTTGGTATCACACAAAGAGTGGTTCCACCGTGATGTAACGGGGAGTTTGTAGTCTTAGTAAACTGAATGACGTAGTTTTACATTTTACACAACATTCCGAAACAAATATCAAATGTGAAATCAAAGCACCGCACAGTTTACGACAAATATAACTGTTAATGAACTTATGCGATTTCGAATGTTTCCTTTTTGATTTACAATTTATAAGACTATCATTGTGCAAGTTTAATTCTTATGGTAATCCACAGGTTGCCATTTTAACACCAATGACGTCACCCAACCATAAATTTGTATGGTATACAGGTTATACTTAAGCTTAGTCAGTTGTCCTTAATGGTATTCAACCTTGGTGCATTTCTCCACGGTTCACTGACTTTATATTCTTTTTCAGAACCAAGCAGTTCCATCATCGTCGTACAATTTACCTTCACCGTCGTATATAGACGTAACGCACAACTAAATGCCCCAAATCGCCCATTAAAAGTGTTTACAGAAGCCTAGTCATACATGCGATCGATGAAATTTGAATAAGCAAACAAGAATGGGAATATGAATCAAACAATTTTCAGATGAGCTAACAAAGTATTGTGTAATGATAGTGATCATTTTCAATAATTTTCGAGAAAAAAATAGAATACCACCAAGAGACGCGTTGCTATGGTGAAGTCAATAATTTTCATTGAGCAGTATGAGCTTTTGTCAATTTTTTTTACCAATACAGAAAGTTGACTTTCAAAAGCTTTCAAAAGTGTTCCATTCTTCTTCTTTTTTATTCTTTTACTATAGATCTCAAAGAAAATTCTCTTGGGTTGAAATCAATAAGAAAAGTGAAATGCAATATACTGTAGGTCAAAATGTACCCTTCCTGACTTCTTCACTGCGGTATTTTTTCTTCATATTTCCTCATTTAAGAAGAAGGAGATAAAGGGAGGAGAGGACGAAGAGAGGGTAGGAAAGGGAGGAGGGGGGGGGGAATAAGGGAGGATGGGATAAATCATTCTGAACGCAATTAGTGTGTTAATAGAGATAGATATGATACGGAAAAAAGTTGCAAAAATAGATATTGCAAAAGAGGCAAGATAATGATAGCCTTATTAATGCTTGTGATAAATAGTATTGACAAAATTCCAGATTAATCCAATATGTAGTTGGGTGCAAGGAGAATATTTTGATGGATCAAAACATAAGGGGTGAAGCAACATCTTTTATCGTAGACAATGCTAGCCCGGCGGGCAAATAAGATAAAATCGGATTGAGAGAAGAAGAAAAAAACAAATTGTGACTGATGCTAGGAATGTTTGGCTTACAGTTCGGGAGCAACCCGAAAAACTGGGTAGTTTAAAATACCCCAAAAAATGGGTACTTTTATGTATTACGTCATTGCATGAGCCTACACATTTGACTAGCCCTTACTAAACATATGGGTTTTTTCGTTTTTCGCTCCGGATTGTCTACAATTTCACTGGATTATCCTGAAATTTTGGAGACGGATAGTAAACAGATATTCAAAACTTTTTGCCGCTGCTTTTTAAAAATTCACGGTTGCCTTTTTGAGAAAATTAATAAAACAGATTATGTGCAATTTGTTTTGTTCATTTTAAAAAAAAAGGGACAATAAATTTCAAAAAGCAGCGGCCAAACGTTTTTAATATCTATTTACTATCCGTCTTCAAAATTTCAGGATATCCATTGAAATTTTGAACAAGTTGGAGCGGAAAATGAAAAACCCCATATGTTTAGCGAGGGCTAGTCAAATGTGTAGGCTCATGCAATGACGTAATATTTAAAGGTACCCAAATTTTTGGGTATTTCGAAGTACCCAATTTTTCGGGCTGCTCCCGAACTGGCTTATAGCGAGCTACAAAACGTTATCACCTTGTCGTTTGGAAAATTCTTGCTAGACCACCTTTGGTTTCAACTCGTTTATAAATCATCTGCTGCCGCAATTCAAATTGCTAAAAGTATTGACAAAAATTATGAGAGGTTTTGACGGCCTTACTCAATACATCTTTCTTCAATATACAAACTCTATATTAAGCGAAACGTCATTTCTCGCGTCATTTACGTTTTACGACCAATTCATTCATCTTCTCCTTCAATAGACAAATAAATCATTTAGCTCCCAATAAGAATATTTTTGTCATTTTAGTCAAAAATATAAGGAAGAAGATATCGATTTGCGTTCATAAAGGAAACCAGGCAACGAAAGCAAACAAATAGAATATAAGTAGACAAATTGAGTAAGTGCTCAAGCAATCAAGTCTTTACACTTTCTACTCTTCTTCTTAAATAATTATTGGCGAGAAATTATGCTTGATGATATTCGTTGTTATATCATGCGTTTTAAGTAGTTTTACGGTTCATTTGAGTGATGTACATACTGACAGACAGTAAGACTTTGCTTGAAGGAATTGAAATTGATTTTATTCGTCTGTTTGTAGTTGCCTTCCCCTTTCCTGTCGTAAACATGGAAACATTTCCCCTGACAGACCGATATTTAATTTTCCTAAAATCAAAGAAAATTACCCGAAATTTTGATAAAATTGATAAAAAGTTTCCGGAAATGTAGCTCAAATTGAAAGAAAATTTGGTCAAATCATTTCAAATTTGTCACCCGAAAATTGAAGAAAATTTCCCTAAAATCAAAGAAAATTTAACAACAATGAACAAAATTTTGCTAACCTTGACAAACGATTCACCAAAAGTTTAAGGAAAGTGTCCGAAAAAGAAGGAAATTTCCCGAAAATTTGCAGCAACATCAGTGATGGAATTTAATTTACCAGTGCAATGTTTCCACTTGTGACCGGGAAATTGTTGGGGTCCTACCCCCCCCCCCGCCCCTTTTCCCCTCCTCATTCCCTGAAGGGTGACCTTTCCTCAAGGGTGGAGCCAGGATAAAATGTCAGGAGGGCCAAGCCAAACCAAACCATGGATGATGTGATAACGTGTTTTATGAACTGTTTGTCATGATGAAAGGAACATTTTGGGACAAGGGTACAGTGTCTTATAAGCGGGGAGCAGAGAGAAAGTTACTCTCTGAAAGGTTTTTTTTCGCTTGGCAAAAATTGGGAAATTATTAGCAAAATATTGAAGGACGTTTTGGTAAATGCATTGGAGATTTTGGCAACATTTTTCGATAATTGATGAAAATTTACCAACAATCGAAGAAAAATTGCCCCCAAAATGAAGAAAATTTTCCAAAAATTGAATAAAATGGCACGAGAATGAAAGAAATTTTCCCCAAATTGGAAGAGATAACCCAACCATTGACCGAAAATTTACCTACAATTGAAGAAAATTTGCCCCAAAACGAAGGAAATTTTCAAAGACTGAAAGATTGCACGAGAGTGAAAAAAATAACAAATATTAAAAGATAGTTCCCGGAAATTGAAGAAAATTGACCGAAATAAAAAAAAAAAACATTATTTCAAAATGACGGAACTTTTCCAAAAATTACACGAGGATGAAGGAAATTTATTAGAGATTGGAAGCGATTTCCCAAACATTTGATAAAATTTCCCGAAAATTTTACAAACTTCGAAGAAAAATCGAAGAAAAATTGCCCCAAAATAAAAGAAATGACCCAAATGTTGAGTGAAATTTACCGAACATTGAAGAAAACTTGCACCTAAAATGAAGGAAAGTTTCCGAAAATTGAAGAAAAGTTCTCGAAAATAAAAAAGAAATTGCCCCAAAATGAAGGAAATTTCTAAAAATTGCACGAGAATGAAGGAAATTTTACAAAGAATAATGAAATTTCCCGAAAAGTTTAATTAAAACAACCTCAGGGTGTCATAGCCCCCGGCCTCCTCTGAATCCGGCTCTGCCTTTACTCCCTCATTTGAAGAAAGCGCCCCTTGAAACACGGACGGGATGAAACTGCCACTGTTATTTTCATCCCGTTTCAAGGACATTCCCTCAATGAGTTGATTAAGTATTACGCAATTATTTGATCACAAATTTGGTTATTATACGAAGTGGAGTAAGATGAAAATAAAATAGGAAACCTGAATTTTTTTATTGACCGCATGTCAGTGTCACGTAATCGTTCATGCGGTTACCTTAATGCCACAGGCACAGAAAACCAAGATGGAATAGGGGCGGATTCTGTAATGCTACCTAACACTATGTAATATATAATATATATATATATATATATATATATATATATATATATATATATATATATATATATATATATATATATATATATATATATATATATATATATATATATATATATATATATATATATATATATATATATATATATATATATATATATATATATATATATATATATATATATATATATATATATATACATATATACAAGCTTCCACTTCTTTGGAGAGAAAACAATATTTGTCTCTGCTGTGTGTTTCCTATTGGTTTTTTTTTTTTTGATGGGGAGGGGGTGGAGGGGGGCGCTTGAATTGTCTTTAGAAAAGGATTAAATAAACCTAATGGTTTCACGGCGATTGAACCCTTTACCCCAAACTATATACTTCAGTGCTTTTGATATTCTTGAGAAAAGGAAATATGTATTTGCTTTCATCCATGGGTGTAGGAAGTTTTCGAAAAATGGGGCACGACCTCTGAGGGGCAGATCCCAAGTCATATGTCCACCATCCCAATCTGTAGATAGAATAAGTGAGCCTAAAACAACAAAGTAAAGTTAAAGGGTCACTTCATTTTTAGAAAAGGGCACTTTTCCAATGGGGACGCATTCCTCCCTCACATGGTCGCCGGTTCCTGCTATTGGGACAGTAATTGAGGGGCACTTTTTATTTTCAGAAGGGCACTGCTTTCATAAACTTATAATCAATGTTTTTTTTTTACTATCTCACAGACGATTTTCACAAACGGTTCAAATAACTTTCAGAAAAAGGTAAAACCATCTGACCATAGAGCTTGAAGGTTTTCATTTTGTTTTATTTGTTTCTTTTTCTCAAGTAAAGTATGTTCTAAAAATGTTCGTGGATGTTTTGTATGGGTTTCAACCTCGATGTGTTTTTGGATGTCTTTGCTATCTGTAGAGAATGTAAAGCTCGTTACAATCAACGGAGTTGACAAGGAGGAACATGAAAACTCACGCACTGATCTTTTCCTTCATAATTATCTCAGCAATATTTGAGGATATTTCGTCAAGACATTAACATTTCAGACATTTCGTCCAAGGACACAGTAAGTCGAATATAGTCATATCAAAATACATCAAAATGTCCTTTTGTTTAAAAATAGTGCAACCAAATAGGCTAGAAGAAAACTTTTGTAAAATCATTAAACACTATCACATTTTTTCCCTTAGTAATTGAACCTCAGGTGTGCGCGCGTGTCTGTTTGTGGGAAGGAGGATGTTGGGATTCTGTAGAGAGGACTAGGGCTTAGTTTACATGTTATAATAACATGGTAGTATGATATGCCTATCATCTTGTATTATTTGCATGTACCATGATGGAGAGGGGAGGGGGTGCTGTATATATATATATACATATATACATATATATATATATATATATATATATATATATATATATTTATATATATATATATATGTATATATATACATATATATATATAATGATAACGAATCTAAACTTGCTACTTTAAGTTTCACGCCCTTTTGCGTTCATCAGGCAAGTGTGGTACTAAACATAAACCTAGCTTGGCTCTCTTTGTCTTGCATGCTTCAGTGCACCTTGGTGACGGCATTTCGATACCAGCTCTGTTCTTTTGTTAAGCAAGTTCTCTTTTCTTGAGATAGAAGAGACAATTGCGAGCTTTTCTTCTAAGCATAAGCTGCATTGTGCGGAAGTGCCTCTACGGCTGTATTTGAATGTTTCACAATCGACCATTTAATTGAGTAACATTCTTCGCTGTCCTTGAGGTCCCATATGAACTTCGATAACTCCGTATCATTAGCATAACGTTTATTTCGGAAAGATTTTGTGTGGTTGTTATATCTCAATTTAAAAGAACCCCCGCTCATGCCTATGTATGAGTGGCTTGTGTTATTGTGGTGTACTACTGCCTTGTACACAATGGCGGTGGCCAAGCATTCTCCAGGCAGGGGGCATGCTGCGGGGTTCTGGCAATTGCATTTCTTAGTGGGGTTGGGGTTTTTGTATTTTGCGAGGATCCTTGAATTGTGTGCGCTTATGGCCGACTTCATGCTACCCATACAGCTGTAGCTGACTTTTACGTTGTTCCGATTAAATATTTTGTGTAATCTGTGCGAGGGTGGGAAGTGATTGCGTAAGAGTTTAAGGAATACACCCCCCACATTATATGCAATATAGTTCGTCCAGTAATTGAAGAGTGCTCAACCTTTCAGGAGCTATAATGTTAAACTTAAAGTAGCAAGTTTAGATTCGTTATCATTAATATTCTAGCTCTGCCCTGTGTATTGAGCACTTTATCAACCAGAATTAATATAACTTCGAATATATATATATATATATATATATATATATATATATATATATATATATATATATATATATATATATATATATATATATATATATATATATATATATATATATATATATATATATATATATATATATATATATATATATATATATATATATATATATATATATATATATATATATATATATATATATATATATATATATATATATATATATATATATATATATATATATATATATATATATATATATATATATATATACATATATATATAAATACATATATATATATATATATATATATATATATATATATATATATATATATAATATATATATATATATATATAAATACATATATATATATATATATATATATATATATATATATATATATATATATATATATATATATATATATATATATATATATAAATATATATATATATATATATATATATATAAATATATATATATATATATATATATAAATATATATATATATATATATATATACATATAAATATATATATATATATATATATATATATATCTATATATATATATATATATATATATATATATATATATATATATATATATATATATATATATATATATATATATATATATATATATATATATATATATATATATATATATATATATATATATATATATATATATATATATATATATATATATATATATATATATATATATATATTTATATATATATATATATATATACATATATATATATATATATATATATATATATATATATATATATATATATATATATATATATATATATATATATATATATATATATATATATATATATATATATATATATATATATATATATATATATATATATATATATATATATATATATATATATATATATATATATGCGTGTTTGTGTGTGTTTTTTTATCTGTTTCTTTGTACAGGGTCTGCTTTGTTCAGACCTCCTCCGCCAATCATCTTTTTATCTGAATGTAAATTTTGTTATTAAATTATCATGATTAGTGTGAAATTAATCAATCAAATCAAATCAAAAGTTTAAAGGATTAGCTTAGTGATCAGACATGTCAATTTAAAAAGAAAATTAGAACTTCGAAAAACTACTTTGTTCTGTTCATGAAATATCAAGCTTAAAAGATATCACCTTTAAAAAAAAAAAAATTGTGTACAAAGTCTAGGCTACTGTATATAATTTCAAACGTCTTGCACCTTTGTTTTACAATTCTTAATTCGTTAATCTGATAAACGATATTCAAATGTTTCTATGAAAGAATATTGTCAAAAAGTATTGAGCTGATAAATCACATTGAGTGATTTATCCTAACAAATCCTAATATATTTATTTTCGTACTATGCTGTATCCATGACAACAATTGTATATATCATAAAATAAAACAAAATACAAATCTATTGAGAAAGGTGAGGTTTTGATGTCACTCGAATGACAATATTCTAGACATTTCTTCAAACTTCTGTTACAACTTAATTCTCCTTAGCGTCGTAGCGAATAAAGGTTTTAAATGCTTTCTTCACTATAGTTTGTACGTTTTGTTAAATCCGCTTTTATATATGAAATAAAACATAAACATGCCTGGTTCTAAGTGACTTGTGGTTTTACTCCAGGGCCAAATGTAGTGTTAATGAGTCTCCCGATATATAGAGCGCGGCCTATCGATTACCCTACCAGTTAATTTTTTAACATACTAACCATTTGGTGGCCCAGTGAGAAATTCAAGTCGCCAACTTAACAAAATTTTGATGACTGGGCGACCAGGATATTCGTCTTGGAGAAACAAAATGCTGCTCCCATACAGTTATAGAATAACAGTTTTTAAAACATACAAAATCATGAAATAAAGTTTACGCATGTTATATCAGACTTTATATCTCTTTTAATTTTGGTGCTCGTGCTAAAATTTACATGTTCCTTCGCGCCTCGCATTAGTTTCTCTAGAGGTGATTGTGGTTGCCAAGTAAAATTTCCTTGAAAAATTCACTGCTTTATACCTGTCACGTACAGTGGCTTAGGAAAGTATTTGATATTGGGGGACCAGATTTGATCATTTGCCTCAACAAACCTCAATACAAAAATGTATGAGTCTCTTATCAGTCCAAAATCTATTTGTAAAGGAATTGTGTGTGTGTGTGTGTGTGTGTTGGGAGGGAGGGGGGGCGTAAATTTATTCGAAATATTGGTCAAATTTGGAAACAATTTCCAAAAATTAAGGAAATTGTACAAAAATTGATGCAAATTTCACAAAAATTAAGAAAACTGCCCAAAAATTGAAATAAATTTCACAAAAATGAAGAAAATTTTACAAAAATTGAGAAAATTTGACAAAAATTGATGAAAATTACCTTAAAAATGAAGGAAATTTTATAAAAATTAAGGAAATTGCACAAAACTTAATTGAAGTAAATTTCACAAAAATGAAGGAAATTGCAAAAATTGAAGCAAATTTCACAAAAAACAATGAAATTTTACAAAAATTGCATACAAATCAAAGCAAATTTCACAAGAATAAAGGCAATTGTACAAAAATTGAAGAAAATTTCCCAAAATGAAGGAAAATGCACACAAATTAAAACAAATTTCTTCAAATTTAAGGATATTTTACGAAAATTAAAAAAATTGTACAAGAATTAAAGCAAATTTTACGGAAATGAATGAAATTTTACGAAAAACGAAAGAAATTGCACGAAAATTGAAGCTACTTTTCCCGAAAATTAAGAATATTTTACGAAAATCAAGGAAATTTGAGGAAAATTTCACGAAAATGAAGGAAATTGCAAAAACTGAAACAAATTTCACAGAAATAAAAGAAACTTTACGAATATTTAAGGAAATTGCACAAAAATTTAAGCAAATTTTACAAAATGAAAGCAATTGTACAAAAACTGAAGCAAATTTTCCAAAACTGAAGGAAATTTACGAAAATTCAGTAAAGCAAATTTTAAGAAAATTAAGGAAATGTTATCAAAAGTGAAGAAATTTGCACAAAAGTTGAAGCAATTTTTACAAAAATGAAGGCAATTTTATTAAAATTGAAGCAAATTATCCTCAAATTGGAGAAAGTTGTATGAAAATTAAAGATTTCACAAAAATGAAGGAAATGTTATGAAATTTAAAGCAATGTTCCCGAAAATTAAAGAAATTTTACAAAAATTTAAGAAAATTACCCAAAAAGTTGCAGACAACATCTCAAAAATTTAAGAAATATTTCCAAAATCATGACAGAAAATTCCCCAAAATGAAGGAAATTGCACAAGAATTAAAGAAGATTTCACGAAAATGAAGTAAATGTTAATGAAAATGGAAAGAAAAAAAAATCGATCCCAAAATGTGAAAAATCCGTCTTTTTTTGAGGTCTCCAAACGTATGCTCATTACTGGTTTTAAATCAATTTCCCTTTAAGGGATTTTGAGCTTAAGCAAGGCTAGCCCAAAATCCAGATTTCGTTAGGATACCTTGGGATTTGTGCAGCGTTTATCTAGTCCTAAGCGTTTATTCTACATTCTACTGTATTGTCATGTTTGCCTTAAATATAGATTGATCCATGGATGCAACAACAGTTTGTATAAGTAAGTAATTTTAAAGAATTTTGCATTCTAAAATTCGCTAAAAATGTTTCAAATAATAGAATTTTGCTCTGCGCAATCCAAAGGAATTTAGCATATGTAATAACATTGGTCGGAAAATACCACCGAATATCTCCGATTGAAAGAAAAGTATGTTTGTATTAGCTTAAGCGTTAAAATACCGTCTGGCACATATGCTAATCGAGCTTGATATCCCGTTTGAGATTTCTCCCAATGTGTAGTCAAACTGGGGTGTAGCACTTGTATTTGATAGCTCGTTTGGGCTATAACTTGAGTTTAAAAACTATTAAAAGCTCAAAAATGGCTAAAATTGCTTGAATAAGCTATTTAAAACCATATGGCGCAATTGATTATCTCTGGCTATAAAATCACCAAAGTGTAATAAAGTTACTGATGAAAATAACCTTTCAAATCACACACGTGACCTGGCACAACTCCCCAAAAAATCACACAACTCACAGGAAGTTTTCTAGTTTGCGTGTAGATGAGAAATGACTGTAATAACTAATGCAAGTAAGTATTATATGAAAGAGGACTTTCAAATGTTTTTTTCTTAAATCGTTTTAGTTATATTTTGTTATAACTGTATAATGATTGCCACCTGAAAGTGTATTTGTGGGATGTTATTATTGATTAAATGTGATTCTTTGATTGCGATAATTTTTATTTTTTGCTGAGAATGGCTAATATATTCGCAGTATGAGGAAAATATGCCATAGTTAAATTCATGTCTTGCTGCAAGGATGTAAAATCCATCTTAATTTTATACAACTGAGTATTTTGCTGTTAGTATGTCTGGTTATGATTTCAAATTCACTCAAAAGCAAACATTATTGATATATTTTGCATCATATTGCTGTTAAGGTTTAAGTTTTTTAGGCTTACTTAAAAAAAAAAAAATCACATATTCAAAAGATATTAAAGCTCCAATACGCAGTGGGGCAACTAGAGTTCTAGGAGCCCGTTGGGATTTTGGCCTCTGCAGAAATGTCGGAACTACGGCGACAAGGGGGAGGGAAGGGAGAGGGGGGGGGGAATGCGCCTAGCCTTATAGTAAGGGGCAGAGGGTGCAGGAATTGCGCGGACGGGGGAAGGAGGTGCCCTATTGAAAGTTAAAGGCGAGTCGTCAGGAGGCGCCCTTTTGAAATTTATTTGAATTTATTTTAGGCCATTCTAGAAGCTTGGAAACAAATAAAAATCCACTCACTCACAAATACTGCATAATACGTAGAGGTTGTTACATACATTAGTATCTATTTGACACAGTTAAAGCATATCATTTACCAAGGGCACTTATACCGAGGGCCGTGGTGGGAGGGGGCATGCACCCAATAATTTTCTAAGCAGCAGTTCTCAAAAGAAGCTTTTTACCTATTCGCCCGATAGGTACTTGTCAACATTGGTCCTGGCTCCCCAGTCTCAAACCCATAGGTGGAATTTGCCTACCGAAAGTGAAGGAAAGTCAAAAGTGTATGTTTCGGGTGAGAAGGAATCACAAAATTACGCTAAGATACAGCACATTACCATACAAAAGTGCCCATTTGGATAAAACGCCAGGGTGGGGAAGTTCCCCTTCCTCCCCTCAAAAACAGTCTATGCTCAAACCATAGGTGTAGGAATCATGGGGCAGGAGCACGTTTCCTCCACAATTTTGAAAACTGACAAGAGTGCCCCCCTTTTTTTAAGTGCCCCAATAACTGTCAAAAATCCCCCTTGAACTTGATCTTCTGCTATCTCCCCCTTACCCCGAGCTCCTTCCGACACTGTGGCGCTTTGAGTCCTATAACATATATACTAGTGGCATTGTTCAGGGCTAGACCCAAGTCGATTTTGTCCAGGGCCTGTACGGTTTACCCACCCTTCCGAGCATTCCCAGCCTTTTCTTGTGCCACTGCTAATGAAACTTGTATTTCTTTTCCAACAACCCCAGTCAACCAAATTTACCTCTCCATCAACAAAAACAGTCTTAGGCCTATACCTACCCCAAAACATATATTGAGCTACTACATCATTGATGTTTTAGCATCTTATCGATATTAAAGCTCCTGCTTGCATTAAAAAAAAAAAAGCTATAAAACATGGATTTCTTTCCTAACAACCCCAGCCCAGCGCTACTCGAATTAAGTACCCACCATTAAAAAACAGGCTTATAAACATCCCAAAATATTTGTAAAACTACTACATCATTGATGTACTAGTTTCGTGACGTAAGGATAGGACAGTACAACACTAACGTTATCAGGTTATGTGAAAGTTACAATGTACCATACAGTCGCAGCCTAACGTAACAAGTGGAGTTCGCCAACTATAAAGAAATAATGGATCGGAACTTGAGTCGATATTTTCTCTTTATCCACATGAAAATGTCCTAAAATAGTTAGCATCGCTAAGTAAGTGAAATTCTGATGTCTGATCTAATGAGACTGATGTTATAAAGTAGGTCAATGTGACACAGTGACAACGTGGAAGTTAGGCTTGGCTGTGTTCTTATTCTACGTCACACGCTTTTTTTTAATAGTGGAAGTCCAGCCTTTTCTTGGGGCTAAATTTTTCACGTTGTTCGCGAATATCTCAGAAACGAGTGGAAATTTCTGATTGATGCATGTTAATGAAATGTTCAGAATACTAAAAGAAACATATTTATGGCAAAATCGCTATACCTTTAAGCCTCCACACAAACAGCTGAAAGTTCCGAAAATTGCAGAGCTAGTATCAGGAAATTCACGAAATGAAACTCCTCAGCTCTCTTATACAGTTATATAGACATGGCTCTCCCTCATTTCATGTAGAAAACAGTATTTCATAAATGATTTTTGTTATCAATACGAAGTGTTAGAACTATTTTATCACTACTTTTGAATTAAGTAATTCCTCCACCAAAGTTTAAGGAGTTTAGGATAGGGATGGTATGCTTTTTTGAAAAGACGTTGATGTTATTCGGTCAAAACAGCGGAGTAGGAAGATATTTCATATTGGAGGCCAGATTTGATTTTTGTTCCAACAAACCTATAAAAACATATGGGGGAAGGGAAGGGTGTGGAACAAAATTTCGTAAATCTATTATACATTTTTTTAAATTGACAAGATCAGAGAAACTTTTCCGAAAATTGAAGAAAAGTTTACGAAAATGAATGAAATTTATCAACATTTGAAGCAAATTTTTTGGCAATTGAAGAAAATTAAAGGAAATTTCCCAAAAATGATCTCTTTGAAATAAGAAAAGATGTGAAGGGAATCTAGCTCTTTAAAATCAATTTGCCAAACCTTTATTGTTGGTGAGGAGGGGGGGGGGGGGGTGTGTGGAATAGAAAGGGAACCAAAAGCGTATTTGGCCCCCAATAAAACAAAAATGGGGGGGCTTGACCCCTGGCCCCCGGTTCCTACGCTCTCGGTCAACAAGCAAATACAAATTTGCTCGAACGGTGCTTTAATGATAAACCAACAGGATATGTGATAATATTTTAGTTAGTATTCTTTAGATACTTTTTGGATGTTTGTTTTTTTTACTTTCGCTTATTTTCTTCAACATTTTGAGGAATTTTGATTTTTTTCTGGTGATTTTTACGTTTTTTTTTAATACTTCCTACATAATTTATATTATTCTAAGTTTAAGTTTGGTTTAAACATTCGGCTTTGAGAGTCGATTTCTTTCCTTTTGTTTTCAAGGAGATATCTTCTCCTCCTTCCTCGATCACTAATTTAGTTGGTTCCAGGCTAGTATAGCCTACTTTGCTATTAGCATAAATGATAATGATACTCTTTATGCTCTAGACTTCGAATTACAGGAACGTTTTCACTTCTTAGGACATATTCACCAGTTCCGATCGCATCAATGCCAAAGAATTCAGTGATATGTTTCAGAAATAATTGTAACCGGTGGCGGCGCCAGGATTTTTATCATGAGAGGGGCAAAAGCTTATAAATTGGACAACATATGTCACTACAAAATTTTCTGGAGGACAAATGGGGGCAAAGCGATCTCGTGGACTCCCTCCTCTCACACAAAAATTCCCCCCCTCCCCGCCTTATGCCCCCCGTAGCATCGCCACTGATTGTAACTGTGTAAAAACCATCATCTACAAATCACAATGTCAATGTACTCGAATGTACATAAAGTGTTGAATATACTGAAGAATTTACAGAAAGCAAAAATGAGGAAGGTGGAAGATGCTAGTGGAGGTGGGCACTATGCCCCCCAAATGAAAATTTGTTCGTATATGGCCAATGTCAGGGGGATTTTCGCATTTCCACCGAATGGGGGCAGGGAAAATTTGCTCTTAGGTCCTCCAAATGTAATGTATCTGAGCATACTTTTTGGGGATCTCAAAAGTAACATGACCATAAAAACATAAGCACAAGAACAAAAATCGGCGAAAACTCATGCTTGACAATGGCGAAAACAATATCATTGGATTAAAAATGGTTGCAGACCGTTTGAGTTTGCCTTTCTTTACTGCCCATGTGTTGTAAAATTTGTCGATCGAGACAAGTAACAAGTGTTTAACTTTTTAGTATTGCCGATAGGTAATTGAAGTCATGAATTTCCGAAATGTTGTTTTGTATGCTTGAAAAATTTAACATAAAATAGCATTTCCAGTGTTTTAGTAACTTATGGCTGATCAACTTTTAATATGTGACTTCACACTTTCAGTGACCTCTGGTATCGTTCGTTTGCACTGCACAGTAATACATGATAGGCCCGGGACGTGTCAGCCTTCAAAAATCATCAATAACTCTCTTTAAGTCTCATCTAAAAACACGAAAAATATATTTGGTGGCAGAGTAATTATATGCAGAGCCTTTTGATTGTTATTGAAACAAAATTCATCCTTGTCCTCGGTGGAAAATGCAACTTTGTGAGCCCAAACGAATGAATACAGCCACTATATTTGGCTCGTTGAATTTAAAATTATACTGCCAAGTTTGTGTTTTCATACTGAGAAGAACAAAAAAATCACAGAAAATCCCAAACTTGATTAAGTTGGACTAAATATTTATTGTTGTCATTTTACTTCTAATTTATTTACTTTTTTCGGATGAATAAAATTGTAATAGTTATTTTATGCGAGGGCGCCAGATTCAGATTGTCCTATGTCTGCTGCATAGCTGTGCTGAAGGCACAATAAGGCCTACGACAAAAAGTGTCTTAAGTGCATGCAAAATAGTTTTCATTCTTTAAACAAAATAAATCGCAACATTTAATTAACTAAATCGCACATATCGAAATTTGGTAGAAAAAAATCTCGTCTGTATGTTTAGTTTGTAAGGTATCACGTGATCAGAACTTCTGTACTGGATTGACCTTGAGGTCACTGAAAGTGTGAAGTCACTTATTCATGTGAAATCTATAATGCATGACAGACAGTTCAAAGCCTTTATGTAATTCTTAGAATAATGGGAAAGTCTATTACTGTTAGAATTTTATTAGGCGCATGGCAAAGACTTAAAAACAAGTTTTAGTCAGAATTTGCTGCAGCACTTCAAAGAATTGTGACAGACATTTAAAAACAAAGGATTGCAAAATAAAACACCAAGGCCGCACTGTTATACATAAACACTGTGCATAGACGGCACCTACGCGTCCATATACCTTTAAGTTGACTTTTATATCTCGTTTTGGGTGTTTCCCCGTTTCATCTCCTCAGATCAAGGAATCCTTGTTTCGAGAGAGAGAGAGAGTTGAACACACAATTACAATGACGGGATCGTCGCCTGCGTATTCGGTTATGATAGTACAAATGCTATCACGAAACGCTTAATACGACCCGGACGAGAACACAGGTACGACGTACGGACAGACATAACATCGACAACCAAGTCAATGTCCACGGCCTTTGATGACCAGTTATGGTGCACTGGCGTTTCGATTCAAACCACGAACTTTTATATCAGTGGAGCTGCCACCACTGTCTCAATTTCACGCATTAAATCTATCAGCGCAATCGTATTTGTCAGTTTTATGTCTAAGTATAAAAGCATGCGCATACAATACAATTCAAGTATGCACTTAATTGTGCGCGCGCATATTGGCCGATCGAGAACTTCGAGTCTGTGAGTCTGAGGAGGGAGTGATACTTAGCCTAATATAAAGTGAAAATGTGAAGAAGATATTTCTGTTTGTGTATTTTTGTGTCATGGCAGAAGACAGCGAAGAAGAAGAAAAGATGAATCTCGTAATTGTTTTATAGTTTTTACCCGTTAAATGGTTTCGCATAAAACTTTTGAAGTGATCTTTTATACTCAACTGGAACATACTAGTTGTGCGAAAAATATTTGAATCGTGAGTGGAACTAGTCCACAATACCCAAATAGAGCAGATCTCCAAATTTACCGATTTGGGTATGCACCCATTTCCATTGAAAAAGTGGTGCCACACACTAATCAAAAGTAAATGGGATTTATTACTTCTCCAAAAAAAAGTTCCCTGATTTTTCTAGAAAGCCTAGCCTACTCCCCTTAGTAACGTCGGACTGATGACAGCCGTGTTACTGGGTGCCGTTGGTGATGGCTGGCCGTCCGAGGGTACTACAAAATCCTATAGGCTACCCTCCTGTACTGTTTTAGGCGAGTGTTAAAAGTATAGGAAAATCTGTTTCAAGATCTTTATGAAAACAACCATTTTACCTTTTTTTTCACCCACAATCATTAGGATCGATTTTTGAAGCCCATCCATGTCTTCAAAAATTGTTTTTAAGGTGATTTTAGTTACTTTTATCAAAGTATTTTGGACTACTTTTCTTTCCGTAAAAATCTTCTGACAAAGCTTCTCCAGAGTACGGTTAAAGTTCAAAACACTGCCATCAGCCTATAACATTTTAGCAGGGGTAATACTTTTTAGATTATTTGAGGGAAAAAATTAAAATAATACTCATAAAGTACAATTATATAATCTAAACATTTGATGTTTTATGTATTTGTTTTCGAATTCAGATTTTTTTTTATACCAAAGCTATTTAATAAGATTATACGGACAAAAAAATTGTTGTCAGCGAAAAATCCACCTGCAGTTTAGTGGACCATCCTGAAACTTATTTGCGGATGTTGAATAATTAATAGAAACGTGAGGTGACTAAGAAAATGGCGACCAAAATATGAATCTCGGAGAACTTTATTCAGTCGTGGTGCTAAATAGGTACAGATTTAGGAAAACATTTTGTGGAAAAGTGTATTATTTAGACTAATTGATATAAGAATATCCAAAAAGTAAGTTATTTTTCAATCATCAATTTTCTACAACGTGTAAATTTAAAAAAACATAGGAATTGCACCTAATTTATAACAATCCTCGTACAGCAATCCTAATGTTAACCCGTACTAAAGGATGTGTATAATAACAAAGTTTTTGCTGGGAGCCTTTTTTTTCGATATCAAAATCAACCCCCTTCTCACTGAAAAATTAAACACACTTACTTCAGTTTGTTTCCAGTTGCAGTTGTAATAATTGGAGAGAAACAACAATAAATGGTCAAATTGTGTTCAGTTTTTTTTTAAATCGTGAAACGCTCCTAACAGTACATGTAGTGTTGGTGCATGTGCATGTACATATAAAATGTATTATGCCTCTTAATTAGCGTGCGCAATATTTTGAATATCTTACTCTCGTGACGCGTACGTACGTATATGGTGTTATAGGCATTGGAATTGCAAGACTCAAACAGTGCAATCCAATTCCTGCATTTTATATATGCCCGTGATAAACTCCTGTGAAATTTTCTCACCCATGTTGCGCTTTCTCTAATATAATTAACTTGTGTACACTTGCGTATGCGTAACAATGCTCAGCGTAAAAAATTTAATTCTACGCAGGAATTTCACTGTAAAAAAGCAAGGAGCCAAAAATTCCCAAAATAACATTTTTGGTACATTTCTAGCAATAAGTTTTACTCAGTGATATCATCATTTGATTAGGGAACGTCTCCTTGATATGGAGAACTAAGTTTTTTGTGTTACAAGGTAAGGAGAGAAGTTCGCAAATTCCTCACTTTAGGAAACACGTACACAGTTAGTGCGCGCATCAACCAAGTGCACTGGCACTGCTATTTTGAAAATGTTTATCACTAAATGCACGCAGTGTTGGATATAATGCTATACGCATGTTGACTTTACTGTCGCTCTATTGTTCGACAACTTTTTAACTAATTACATACATCCATCCAAGGCGCTGTTTGAAACCAAGTCAGTAGTGAAGGCTCTTATACAAAATGCAACTTTTCAGTTTTCTTGATTAAACTCACGCACACAATATAAGTGAATGTCTCAATATAGTATCATTGCATATATCTATTTATTTTGTATTACGTAAAAGTGATCCATGACGATAAAAGGCATTGTCAAAAGTTGACCTACGATTGTTGCGGAAAGGCTTAGTTTTCATAGCTCGTAGTCAAAATTCATCTACGCTTCTATGATAAGCTAGTGCAGCAGTTTTAACGTTATAAGGTATACAGCATTTTCTGACTGTATATAGCAGTCATTTAGTGGATATAGCAAATACTGCAGTAAGATGTTATCTGACTAGAATGGAACTAGCCAGGGAGCATATACCCTATGCAACCAATAGTCTATGCAACTAATGGTAATTTAAAATGGCCTTGGCTAGGCCTAGTTGAACAGAACACTCTAATTCACGTGTCTCAAAATTAAGAATTAAATCATGAAAAGGTTCAAAAATTTAGTTACTGTTCAAAATATTCTTGAACAATACTATGAACTTACCTAAATTAAATTACACATCCCAAAACCGTAACGAAATAGCATTTTTATTGAAAAGTTGTGCAAAATATTTTCTCCGTCCAACAATACTGCTCGTCCACCACATATGAAATGATTAACTGCATGTTCGTGTAAGTTCGTGTACTCTTATCGTACACAATTGAATGGGAGGGTCCAAATATTCAAAATTGATTTGCGTGCAAGATTGATTTATAAATGTATATCTTATCAATTCATTTGTTAGTTACTCCCAAACATCTTACCCTTTTTCCATGTTAGTTTTGCATAAGGACTAACGACTAAGCTTAAGGAGACCAAATACACTTTCCAAAAAAAAAAAACAGCAGACAGCTAGCATCCGAGTTACATTAAAATTTGCGATACGCATAGGCCTACGGCATGCTTGGAGCTGAGAACACATGGTAGGAGATACGTATGCACAAAAGCAAACACGTTTTATGAAAAATTGGGCTGTCGTTCAAAAAAGTGTGGCTCTCGCATTTTGTTTTGTGCTCGCGATCATAGTTATTTTGCTTAAACGCAGATCATTTTTTTGGAAAAACTTTTTTTTAAAGAGTGATAACTTTGTCTTCCATATGGTCTATCATACATTTTCTTCGATGGATTACTAAAGATGGAATCAAAGTATGTATGGTTGAATTGTTAGTTGAAAGTAGGAAAGTTTTCATATCGCAATTTAAGTTACACTAAAATTTTAGTTCAACTTTTTCGGACGTTTGTTGTAGCCCATTGACTTTTGCTTCAGTGTGTGGTTCCATATTCTCAATACACATGCGTTCATGCCCTAATCTGAAGGATTAGGTCACAATCTCAATACATATGTGTTCATGCTCTAATCCGGAGGATTAGGTCACTACATGATTTATGCATAAACTTTGGTGCTAGAATGGAACTTGTTGTTTATACCACATATTACTTTTGATGGGTTTTACTACTTAGGTTTTCCAAAGCAAGATCGGGAGTAAATATAGAATACAGGTCACTTTGATATTGTCCTGGCTGGACAGTGTGCTTCCAAGGTGGAAAATAGGCCACCCTCATATTATTTCCAACCATAGTCACTAAGTTATGGAACCATTTACCATCGTTTGGCCGTAATTTCTTTCACTTGAACCGTTTCTGTATGCTGACATTGTGGGATTGCTGTTATTTACTGATCTGCGGCTGTCCAAAGGTTTGGTGGAACTTTATGCAATTTTGCACAGCTTCACTAAGAATATTCTTTACTAAAATATTAAAAATCTTTTTTTTACTAGGTTCGCGACAGATGTACTGTTTAATCACAAAATACTGCAGTTTAAAACTTACTCTATGAAATAGCGACTCACATCATTGCGTCATTGTACCAAATTGTCAGTCATCAGAGTGACTCTGGGTTAGGGTAATTTACTTCAGACCCATTGACTTTGTACAGTGGTGATTGATTTGGGGTAAGTCATTTAACAAAAAGTGTCAGTCACTTGAGGGGTGCGTCAATAAACATGTTTTGTCCACCCACTTTGGTGCAATGACTCACCTTGTCCGGGGGTGTAGGGGTGAGTCACACAATTGACAAGTGCATTACACTTACCAAAAAACAGTGGAAATTGTAATCCATATATCCTTTAAAAATATATGATAACAGGCTCCATAAAATCAAAAAAAGAAATACAAAAGTTTAATAAACTTTTGCGTAAACAAGTGGCAAAGGCCGGTCAAGTTTGCCATGTAACAGTACAGTGTATACAGCGTACGGTATGCCCTGTACGATACTGTATGTGCACATGGAATGGGTATTGGACCCATTGCGTATGGTGCATTAACACATCGGAACAGACCTCGGCAAGAAAAAGTGACCAGATATAGATATGCATGAGATTTTTTAAGAGATATGATTGGTTGAAAGGAGCAAGCCTTGCTAGCAAAACAGCATGCATTGCGCACATGTGGCTTTGGTGGCCTGGATCATAATATATCTGTACCTTATATGTTCTGTGTGCGTGCGATATATGTTTACGTCTTTACGTCTTATGTATGGGTGCGTGTATGATGTTGTTATGGCGAGGTTTAAGATCATTTTGTAACATAACAAAATATTTTGGCTTCTTAATGAATGGAATACAAGTCTGATTTAAGTTATTTTCTGTGCATTTTTATCAGTTATATTGTAGTATAATCTGTGTAATGAATTAAGTTTTTAAAGAGAAATTCACTCCAATATTAGTTTGGATCAATTGCTCGGTTGCCAGGCGGGCATATCAGCTTGTAAATCAATTTGCCCAGACATAAATTTTAGTTGCCCCAGGCATCCAGATAGGCGATTTGTTGAACGCTGCTTGGAAGTGGTAGAATTTTATCTATTTTCTGTGAGTCTCCTGTTCGCGATTGGAAGAGCTATTCAGCCATTACATTTAGAGCAGAACTAAAGTTTGTTGATTATTTATGAGTTCAAGGTTCGATAAAATCCTTTAATTTATTTCTTTGAAATTGTATGTGTACTCAAAAAGACAAAGTAAGAAGAGTTTTTATTTGTTCCAATCTGACCTTCCAAGTTTCTGTTGCTCATACTGTGTATGTAGTCTTACAACTGATTGGTTAATAAATTATATTGTGTACCATGAAGAAACAACACACATTTACATCTGCACATTGGGTAAAGGAAGGGGGAGTTACAGGGAGATTATCATTAACAAAAAGGTGTAGATATTTTCTTTGTTTAATACAGGAAAAAATCTTTTCAGCACATGAATATAATTTTTTGTATACAGTACATTAATTTTTGAAAATGAGTATAAGGTAAAAAAAAATTCCATTAAACAAACCTGGAACAATGTTCTGATTAGAATCAATCAGAGCTTCTTTGGAGTTAATCATAGCTTTTCATTACAGCATCCATGCATCAAAATGTCATATGTGATAAGATCAATCACTTTTTGGCACAAGACTTGTAATAAATGTTCCAAAATGCTGAATACTGCACCATTTTTCTTTCAAGACATACTGTAACTCCCTCCCTTCTAAGATAAGCAAAAAATCAGGATAAATTTGACAGTTCATGTAACCTCTCGATTGTAACCTGATTTAAAAATATCTTTTATATGTATATATGCATAACTGGTATATTTAAATGTAATATGACATAATTGTAAATGAATTGATTTAAATTCTTGAATTTTTTTAATGTTGGCCTTAATCTTAGTGTTGTAATTGTTTTTGCAGGAAGAAGAATTTCACTGGCTACTACAAAAAGAAGTGCATTCCATCCTTAAGCAGCTGCATGATCTGTTAGAAGACTGTAGCAATAGATTCCTACCTCTTAATACAGGTATTTTACTCTTTATTTATGCTCAGGATATTTGGCAGGCATGATTGTTATGTATCCTTAAAACAATTTTGATTAGAATTAAGCACTTGAGTTGAAGGAAACATTGAAGGATTAGTTTAGTGATAAACCAAGTTCATCTTGTATGACAGAGGACTTCTAAAGTAAGATGATGTTGAAGAAACTACTATAATATTTTATTCCATTAAGCAGATATTCAAGTTTAATGTTCTGCCTCATTTGTTTAGAAATGACTGAAATCAGGTTAGTTGTGATGTCACATCTTCACCTACCTCAAAAGTCTCTGTGTATTTTATTGTGTATTTATCTTGAGATTTTCTGTTTTTTCTCAGAAAGTTGTATATATCGTTCAATCAATAAAATTTCAATTAATTTGAAGATGCATTAATACATGTTAGGAAAGTGAGAATGAGGGGACAAACGTTCTACAATAGACTGTCATCCATTTCTTTTAACAGAAGTAAAACAGATCTTTAAACTTGAATTTCTGATTAACAGAATGAGATGTTAAAGTAGTTTCTTCACCAGTGTGTCCACTTTATATAAAATGAATTTGCTTAACCACTGCACTATTCATTTTACATACTGTATGTCATCTTTCAGGTTTTGACCAACTTTACTCCAAATATCATTGTGTCAAAGGATATCAAAAAGGAAGTAGAAATTCGGTCACTGTAGTTCCATTAATGCATATACATTTAGCACACCTTAGTGCTGTAATAGGAAATAATCATTGTTCAAAATAGAACAAAATGTTGAAGAATTTCTCATGGGGTTTTGCTGGAATTACTGAATCTAGTTGAGATTATAAGTATCCTTTTCCAGTATCATACTTTATTATCTTTAAACCTTCAACTACAAACAGTCTCATTTCCTTATTTCCTTGGACATTGTGAAAAAGGATATTCATTACACCAAACAACTTCCTGAATACACCAATGTATTCTGAAATTACACCATGTGATCACTTACAACGTTCATGTCAAGTTGAATAGTGTTAAAGAAGGTTTAGTTGTTCTTAAAGATCCATGCACAGGTAGCATCAACCTGAGCTTAAGTAGAAGAAAATTTGCTATAAAGCATAAAAATAGCAAAATGTGTAATCAGATTGACCCATGTACGTCATTTGTAATTTAAGGACTTATTTTAATACATTAAATTTTTTTTGACATTACAGAAGGAAAACCTATGAATTTCCTTATGTTAACTTAGTGTTTACAATGCTTCACCAACATTGTTTGAATTGGTGCAGTCCAATGATCAAGAGGTTTTGAGTCCCCATTCTAGGAGGATTAAGTCTAATCATTTGATGATTGTCAGTGACTGAAGGAAGAAGGAGAGTGATGTTTTGCCCCACAAACAGGGAGGTCTTGGAGCCATTACAAATTTTGTATATATTGAAAATTCTTCAAACTTTGATTAGCCATATTAATGCAAAGACTGCGGGTACTTATTCGTACGGGTACTTTTTTCATGATTTCAAGACTACTCTGTTCAGAATATATTGCTCGTTCTGATGAATATAAAATTTCTACCTGTCCACGTACGTTTAGAATTGAAGGGTTTTTACTCTCATAATGTTAGTAGCTTAAAGCCTCTGTACTTTATACGTTTTATTCTGCCAGGTCAGGTTTATAAATGTGGTCAGTGGTTTTAAATTGTAGAGCCCAGCTGCACCAAAGGTATGGAAAGCCTTTGGATTTCTTAAAGGATTTGTTCAGTGGTCAAGCAACTTTATTATCCCCTCGCCAACAAAGTTGGTGAAGAGGGGATATAGCATGTTTGCCGTCCATCCGTCTGTCCATCGTTCCACTTCTATTGTCCATCCGACCTCATGCATTGTTCAGCTACTAGGGAACAATAGATATAGCCCTCGAAAAGGAATTCCAACTATTTTTAGGAAAATAAATTTATATCAAGGAAAACCTTGCTTCGCAAAAACTTGGAACAAATACAATCCAGACTTGAATAACAAGTAAAATGTTTGTTCTGGAGTGAAAAAAAAAAAAGTTGAATAATAGAGCTGACAACTGAATAGAATTCATAATGAAGTGTCTTGGGAATGAATAGGGAAAAAACAAGTCTTCCCTTGAATAGAATGAAAACATAATTGACTTCTAAAAACTCCAAATTAATCAACAATGAATTTTCATTCTGATTTGGTAGATAGATCAGCTTTATTTGGTTTATAAGGGAAAAAAGTTTTGCATGTTTTTATTGGGAAGTTATGAGGTGGGTGTTGGGGTTTAGCTGTGCTGTAATGGAGTAATTGAAGGTTTTAGTAAGGGTTTTATTGAAGGTTGGAATGATTAGGTGGTTTAGAGCATATTTAGTACATCAGGAGATAGCAAAAGGTGGGTTGAGGTAGTAGGTGAAACATGGATGGTGAATTGAGGATGGTAGGTAAATGAAGGATGTTAGATTAATGGAGGATGGCAGGTAAAGGGGGGGGGATGGCTGGTGAATTGGGCATGTTGGGTTAAAGTGAGGCGATTGAAGGAAAGAATGTCGGGTGGAAGATGGCAAAATGATTGGTACTGCAGATGTAAGACTTGGGATGAAGGTTGGATGACATGGGGGACAGGATGGAATGAAATATGGGACAGAGTGTCATTTAGGACAGGTTGACATGTGGAACAAGGTGGCAAGGAATGTGTGATAAGATATCATGGCATCTAGGACAGGGAGAGATGGCATGTGGGACAGGGTAGCATGGCATGCGAAACAATGTGGTGTCATGGCATTTATGACACCCTGGGACGGCATGTGGGATGAGGTGGGATGGCATGGGGACAGGGTGGAATGACATGTGGGACAGGGTAACATGAAATCTGGGAGAAGATGGCATGTAATGGAAGACATCTGGATTTCAGTGGGATGGCATGTGGGACAGGGTCAGATAGCATGTGAGATAGCATGAAATGGCCTGTGGGACAGGGTGGGATGGCACTTGGTACAAGGAGGGATGGCATGTTGGACAGGGTGGGATGGCACGTGATACGGCGTGTGGTACAGGGAGGGGCATGTGGGACATGGTGGCAAGTCATATGGTTGGATGTTATTTTGATTGCAGGTGTGATGACATATGGTTCATGTGGTGGAAAGGCATCTGGATTTTCGTGTGTGATTTCCTGTATGATTTCCTTGATTTCCTGTATGGAGAGAAGTGGCATGTGGAACAGAGGGTGGGATGGCAGTTGTGACAGAGGCTGGAAAGCATATTATTAGCGGCGAGGGGATTTGTATCGCTTGCAATGTCTGGTCTTATATAAAAAAAGACTTTAAAAAAACAAAATAGTAAAGAAAGCATTAAAAAATCTTATTCTGGTATAGCAAGTCTACTATGGAAGGTGGGCATCCTCATTGTCACACTCTTAACAATTGTTTATATTTTGTAAAGAAAATGTATTTAGCATTTTTAGTATTTTAATTATTTTCCCTCTAACTTTCTTCAGGTGGTAAATTATAATTACCCTTACTAGATTCTGTTTGACTAATTTCATGTTATAACCATGTCTTTTAAACCACAAAATTGCATGACAAAATATGATAAAATACATAAAGACTAAGGAATCTAAGGATGTGATGTCACAACTAATCTGATTTCAGTCATTTCTACACATATGAAATCCAACTTTAGACTTGAATATCTCCATATAAGAGAATACATTTTTTGAATGTTTTCTTGGTTGACCCCTGAACTAATCCTTTAATAAAAAATAAAAAAAGTCTTTCAATTTTAAGTGATCAAATCTTCACATTTCTGCAAGCCCTTTGCATACTGTATATGAAAGAGAACTAATAATGTGTTAGTATATTTCTACTACATGAATATAGGGAGAATGTTGCCTTATTGTGATTTTGTTCTTTATAGAGAAGTAGTTGCCACACCTGTTTATCATAATCTTTATTGCTTTTTACCTTTTGAAAATGTGGAAATTTGAGGAGAGTTCAAGTACTGTAATTATTAGGTTTTTTTTGTTGTATTATCTGTTGTTATATATACTGCCATTTTCTGTATCTATATTGTTGTAATGCATTTTTATTTAAAACTATGCAAGTGTTGTGATAATAATAACACGATACTGAGAAACAGCACAGTATGGTAAAAGTACTAAACCATTCCAATGCACCGTTTACACTTGAAGCCCTGGCAATCCATTTAAACAAGTGATTTAAGGTATATGGATAGGTAGAAATAGCATGAATGTATATGGTTTAAATATGCTAAAAATATGCAAAGAGTTACATCAAAATCACAACTAAAAAATTGCTCATGTTAATTTACCATCTTTCAGTCCTTCCCCTAAGCATTTTGAATGGGAGAAGTTGGCTGTAGTGAACAGGAAATTGGATATTATTATAACATTTAAGAAGCATTTTAAGTATACATTTATTCTGATTTGTTTTCAGTACCACTCCCATCAGGTGGTAAGTTCTTGCCGTTCGCTCATATTAAATGCATCAATATTACAGCCAGCCATGTTGCATTTATATTCAAATTATTTGTTTTTTGTTGCTGCCATAATCCAGATATCATGTATCATCATTATTTCTGGACATTGAAATTATTGTAAAGGATCAAATTATATTCAAAATGTGTTTATCAAGCTAATCTGCAGTTGCCACTAATTATCATTGTTTTGTGTACATTGTATATTGGTAATGTACTATACAGCACAATAAGATTTGCATCATGTTTTTTAATTTTTGTATAATGAGGGTGACAGTGATTGTGATTAAAGACTTGAAACATCAAAAGTTTATGATGAAGTACTGACCGGTAATGGTACAAAGAACTTTGTTTTATTTAGTACACTTTTTGTGAAGCTTGCTACACCACTGGTTCCATTCGGGGAACATGTTAGTACTTTTTGCAGAATTATTGTATAAACACTATTTCATGAACATTTGCTGAAAAGATCCAAAGCTGAGCATTGCTAAGGACATCATATTTTCATTTCTTCATCAAATTCTTATTCATTTTGCCATGGTTGCATTAAAACAGAAGACATTCTAAATACTCAAAATATTATTTAGGAGTTCAAACATGATTTTATTACTTCCTTTATTGAACAGTATTTTGATTTAAGCTGTTTGAACATTTAATGGATTAAATTTTAAAGCTGGGTTGATGTGGAAAATACCATAGAAGTATCAACAGAGAATACTGAGCTTGGTCAACGAGTGAAGCCATATCAACATTGTAATTCCAAAATCATGGTTTTCCCCATTAATTCCAATGATAAGAAATGATAAAAGTCACTATTTCGTGTCAAGTTTGTTCTGTTCCAAATATGTTGTTCAACTTTTTGTATTCTAGGTAATATTAAGCCATCAGGAAAAACCTATGTCATGCCTATATAAAAAGCATTCTCTGTTATTACTAGATGGAAAATACCGAAAAATAACTTATTACAGAGCAAGCAAAATGCTCTCGCAATCTGCACTACAATCTTTCCTGAGTGTCTCACAGTATGTAGTTCCAGAATATTAGTACATTATAATGTAACAGCCTGAAATAATTTTGTGTCAATTTCACTACATCAAATCAAAATTGCAATTTGATATAAAACTGCTGAATAGAAGGATGTACATTGTGAAATATAGCAGAATAGCAGGGATGATTATAATTTAACAGGCGCAGGTAATAACAACATGAGCTTAAATGGTTTAGAGCATACTAAAAACCATGCAAACAACAAAAAGTGCCATCAAAATTGGTGGAAAATTGTCCATTTGACAGTTATCTAGTTTTTTCTTTCAATTTGGATGCTGTCTTATTACGTACAGTCTGCTGATAGACATGAGGCTTGTGTGCTTTTGTGTTCTATGAAAATATTTGTCAGAATTTATTCACTAGATTGGCTGTATATTAAAGGTATATGGACAGGTAGCAACAACATGGGGTTAAAAGGTTTAGAATATACTAAAAACCATTCAAGAAACAAAAATTGGTTGGTTTAAATTTGATCATGATTACAGCATTTTAAAACTTTGTGACCTCAGAATGGGACAACAAGAAAATTGCTTACATGTATGTTAACTTGTTGTTTGTTGGTTCTTCCCCCACATATTTTGACTGGAAGAAGTTGACTATAGTGAAGAGTAAATTGGATATTATCATAAGATTTAGCAGTAGATTAAAATTCGAGAACCTTGATATTTGAAATACGGGAAAGAATTATATTAAATTTTTTTGTACAAACTTAGACTTGTGGTAACTTAAAAACTATAAGAGCTATTGTGACTGTTTAAAGACTGTTTTGCTCAGAATGTAATGCTGTTTTATCGGGGCCAAAACTAATGTATCTTCCTCTCCATATACCCTTTAAATGTCAGTATAATGATCTGAGCTAAGTGTACTTTTATCAGGGAGATATCATTTTAGGAAATCAAATTCTGTACTGTGTCCATTTTAAAAGCTTAGTGCTATTTTAGGGAATGGGCGGGACTTGGTCTGGAGATTAGCCGAAAGGGGATTGCCCTAAAAGGGCACAAAATAGAAGATGCTTAGGTATAAAGTGTTGATCATCATAATTTCATGTTAATGAGGTTAATGGTTAATACAGTTTAAATTTGATTATGATAGCGTACATATGGAGAAGATGATTTCTGAAGCTGAAGTGCAAAAACTATTAAACATTAGTAGGATAATGAGAAGTTTGGGTGAGGATTGACCTAAACAATAAAAGAGGGCTGAAGACCTTTACTCTTATATGCAGTATCGGTTTCTATCTTAGGCAGATACAGCACTAGTTTGGATAAAAGACCCTCTTCATCAGTTAAACGTTATTTTGAAGGTGTGGATTAACTATTTTTCATGTGTGTGGAAGGATATCAGTGGTCTTTCCCCCTCCCTCACCTGTCTTTCCCCCTCCCTCACCTGTCTTTCCCCCTTACCAGTCTTTCCCCCTCACCAGTCTTTCCCCTCACCTGTCTTTCCCCCTTACCAGACTTCCCCCTCACCAGTCTTTCCCCTCACCTGTCTTTCCCCTCACCTGTCTTTCCCCTCACCTGTCTTTCCCCCTCACTTGTTTTCCCCCTCACCTGTTTTCCCCCTCCCTCACCTGTCTTCCCCTCATGCGTCTTTTCTTCCTCAACTGTCTTTTCCCCTCCCTCACCTGTCTTTCCCCTCCCTCACCTGTCTTCCCCTCACACGTCGTTTCTTCCTCAACTGTCTTTTCCCCTCCCTCACCTGTGTTTCCCCGCCCTCACCTGTCTTTCCCTTCCCTCACCTGTCTTTTCCCCTCACTCAACTTTCTTTACCCCTCCCTCACCTGTTTTTCCCCTCCCCACCTGTTGTTTCCCCCTTTACTGTCTTTTTCCCCTTCCTCACCTGTCTTTTCCTCTCCCTAACCTGTATTTTCCCCCTCCTAACCTATATTTTCTCCTCCCTCACCTGTCTTTCCCTTCCCTTACCTGTCTTTTCCCCTCACTCAACTTTCTTTACCCCTCCCTCACCTGTTTTTTTCCCTCCCCACCTGTTGTTTCCCCCTCAACTGTCTTTTTCCCCTTCCTCACCTGTCTTTTCCTCTCCCTAACCTGTATTTTCCCCCTCCCTAACCTATATTTTTCTCCTCCCTCACCTGTCTTTCCCCTCCCTCACCCGCCTTTTCCCCTCTTTCACCTATTTTGTCCCCATCCCTCACCTTTTTTACCCCCTCCTCACCTGTTTTTTCCCCTCTCTCACCTGACTTTCCTCTTACACATCCCTCAATAACACTCCATTGACACTATACACTCACTCACTGTATTTCTTTCTGAAAAATTGCTTTCCAAAGTACTTCCACCCCTTTTTTTATTTTCTGGTTTGAGGTGTCTGTTTCACCTGACGTCTTCAGATATTTAGAAATTAATAGATCTGCCAAGCGCTTTCTGTAAATTTGTGTATTGTACGTTGCAAATCTGCTTCTAATACATGCAGTTGTTTCCACACTTTTGTTCAATTGCCTTTGAAATTGTTTCACTCCTCCTTAACATTCATTACAAAGCACTGGTATTTTTTTCACTTGACAGTTACTTAACAGTGATTTCCTTTTGCAAATACTCCAAGCGTTAAAATAAATCTAGTAAGTAATGCATTTAATCTCTGTATACTGTAAGTGTATACAAATAAAAACCCAAATCAGTGTGAAAATATTCAGTTTGCTAATTGAAAATATGGTTTGGCCTGTGCAACATTAATTGGACTGAGAGATGTTTGTGTAGGAATATTTCAATGTCAGTGGGCAGCAGAGTTGAAATTAATTTTAAAATTTCCTGCAGTTATGAATGAAGGTGTCGACAAATAATATTAATGTAGTAATACATCTTTATATGCTTCCCACCTTTGCAATTTAATGTACTTTTTATTGCTCACAATTACATGGGGGATGTTTTTAGAGCACATACTGATTTACCACATATACTTTGCATACTCAAGAAATCTTTAAAAAGAAGAAGTGAAAAACCCTACCCATGATTTCCCATTTTTCCCTGCAGTAATAGCTGCCAGAATTGTATATTTTTCCAGGTTTGGTGGGTAGTAGCTTTCTATTCAAAATACAACAGGAACCAGTGATAGATTTTTTAATATTTTTTTGGGGGAAGATAAGTATGGGAATTTTACCACACAATCCAAAATCTTGTATGCTTTGGTTTTCTCATAGTTTATACAAACTATAGGAGTTGAAAAGAATAAAGTTGTGTAATTTTGTAAGATGTACAGTACTGTAATATTCTGTAGGGCTTTTGAATGGTTATGCAGATACAGTTTATGAAAACTGTAGGTATTCAACAAAATCATACAGTTGTACACCTTTTTGCTTGCTTGTAATTTTCCTAAACTGTATTTATTAAAATGAAAGCTAAGATGACTTATTCCTACAGTCACTCTCACAATCATGGTAATATACTAATCAGACCCCTAGCTTTACTGTTTCACAGGGGTGGCCCTCCCCATTTCTCCGTGGGCCCACCTGCCCATGCGTGGACTTGCCCGTCCCTCCATGGGCTCGCTGGCCTTGCCCTCTGGGGTTCACCCTGCCCCTCAGAAAAAAGGTAACAATTATTTTTTTATTTTTAGATTTTTTTTTCTTTTTTCTTTATGGATACAGAACACAGAATGATAGCATAGTAAGCACCATCCTGTTTGGCTAATGACTGGACCTTATCAGTCAGAATATTTTCATTCTAAAGGTATGACTATGACTTAAATCCCATAGCTTCTTTACCAGGAGCTTAAGCCTTGAGGGACTCCATGTGGAAGAGACACAGCGCTTCGCGCGTGCATTAATGTGCCCCTCAACAAGTCTAGCACCCACCCCTTTTTAAATCAAGCTAAGGGTCTGTAACAGGCACTAGTGTGCTGACCTTGAGTAAAATGGGTATTGCGTTTGATGAAAATGTTCTACAACTGGAATTGACATGAATGCCGTAATCACTCAATTTGACAGAGACAAGACTTCATTTTAAGTATACAGTATCCACTGCTGTATGTCCAGTCAGTTTCCTTTGTAAGTTTTTAGATAAAATTTTTGTAAAATACATTTTGAAATTTCAATTTCATCCATTGTAATGGTATTTTCAACCAATTCATACTGTGAGTGCAAATATACAAAACAAAAAATGAAAATTGTATAAATGATCAGGCAGTATCCGAATGCACACAGCTACAAATATCCCACTTACATTACATGAAGCCCATAGTTTACAGCAAACGATTACTGTGTCAAGCTGACGGCAACAAAGTATGTCTACATGGAGCTCAATAACTTCTTGCCAAGAAAAATCAATACATGTGTAAGTAATTTCACTCAAGAGTAGCTTGTGCATTTCTGAGCAGACCCAAATTCCATTCCCATTCAGCAACCGTTTATTAGATTGTCTCAGAAGTGTTTGTGTAAATTTTGTTTTAAGAAAAGGAAGGCTAATTGCATTGAAAGAAATGAGCATTATTTTTAGTCATGCAATGTTGTAGTATGAAGGGTTTTAATGGGTGTCGTGTATTTCATCTTTATGTGAATAAGCTTTTCAGATTGTAGTTCATTGCATAATTGACACGGATGGAGTTGACTGATTTCGATTTGGGGTTGAATACTTCGAACTAAAATGAGAGAGATTAATGGACATAATCTCTTTTTCCAAATGTAATAATTTTCTTGACTGATGTACAGTAGTGTATTTTAGATATTCAGTATGTTACATTCTTTACTGTTGTTTTTTATGCATCTCAAACATTCTAACATGGAAATTGTATAAAAAGAATAATATTTTGGCATTTTGTTTATATGCATATATTTAATGCACGGTTCAAAGGACTTTGCACTCGCCAATGACCCTCCTCAAGTCAGGTCATTCCACTCAGGTCAAAGTCCTTTACCCCGTGCATTAAATACACATATAAACACTCCGCCTCAACATCAATCTTTAAATATAAGACATACTCTAGAATTATTTAGAATGTAGGTTTCGTTTTAAGGGACTTTGAGGGGAAAACAACTGAAATGTGACATGTTGGATATGGAACACCATCCCTCTGTATGAAATGAAGAGTATTTGTTGAGTGTTTGCAATATTCCATACGAGTTTTCAATACGGTGTGCTGTTTGGGGCCACATGACATAGTTGCTGTACATTCAGCAATGTACTTGATTTATGTGCCCTTTACATAGATATAGCTTGAAGTGCGAAGATTATTTGCAATTTTTTTCATTATATACATATCAGTCAGTCCCCAAACTTGAGTTAATGAGGCATTTGACGTCATTCTCTTCGAGACGAGCCCCACCCACCCCCGGTCATTTTTGACGAGTTGTGATTTGGTTTTGGAATAGGTGCCTCAAGTTCTGTAGTCTGTAAAAGCAAATCTCTTCTGAGCAGAGTTCTTTTTGAAGAAGCCCTGGGTTTGTTATTATGATAATTTTGGAAAAATAACAACTTGAAATATATTTTTTGGTTCTTTTTGAGGTAATGTGGCCATCAAAGAGAGTACATTGATTTAAAACTAAAATAAAAAATAGGTTACAACTTGCCATGATGGCTTTTTGGCAGGTTTTGAAATTTAAGTGAGGTTTATTCTGAAAGATTATAAGATGCCCCACATTTTGATATCAAAAACAGTTTGTTGCGAAAACGTACAAGGGGTTTAAAAGCAGATCTCAAAGTGTGCATTTCTCCCCAAGTTTGTATGCTTTTCATCGTTCCCGAGGAGTCTAGTGTGGGCCTGTAGTATTACTTCACAGGAGTGGACGTACTGTATATCATACTTTAAATGGTAATTTCTAGCTGAAAAGGTCTCATTTTGGGAAGTTTAATGGTAACATTAGAGCCTAACTTCGACCTAAGACAGATTTCATTTCAATTTGGAGTTCAAACTGCGTCGTTTAGCAGTAGGCAAAGACAGGTTATTTTTCATGCTATGCATGATTCTGAATTTTGGATTGACTATTTTTGAGTCTAGGCCTAATTCTGTAATCTACATGTATTTTGGGGATGTCACTCTCATATTCTTCAATTGATTTATCCAGATCATGGATCATAAATTTCACTTGAAATCCCAAGTTCATCATGATCATACATGTACATTTGGCCTATTCTTTTTACTGAGTGTAGGGTAAGTGCATATGTTAGGCTAGCTAAGCTTGCATCACTCATAATCATGACTCCACGTGGGTATGTGTATTCCATTATTTTTCATAACATAACATAACATAACAAGATTACGGGCTAAGGAGGGTTAGTCACCCTATTAAAAAGCCCAAATTAACAACGCCACCACCACCACCTCTGCAAGATTATGGAACGGATGGTCAATTACAGACTATGCTTGTACCTTGAGAAGAACCTCATCCTCACCCCCCATCAGAATGGCTTCAGGAAAAACCGTAATTGTCCAGACAATATTCTAAAACTAGACACATGTCCGAGAAGCCTTCATCAAGAATTACCACACCATCCTCATCTTCTTTGATATCGAAAAGGCCTTTGACACCACCTGTGATATGGCATTCTCAGGGATCTATACTCCTCTGGCCTCAGAGATATCCTTCCAACCTTCATCCAGAACTTTCTCCACTCTCGCTATTTCAGGGTGCCTATACAGTAGGTAACACCTATTCACAAAGGTATACCCAACACCTGGGAGTCTCTCAAGGCAGCATCCTCTCCTCAACTCTCTTTATACTCAAAATAAACAACATTACCAAAGTCCTCCCCCTAACATCAATTGCTCTCTCTATGTCGATGATTTCATTATCTTCACATCCTCCCTGTGCTTCCAGACCATGCAAAATAACCTCCAAATTTGCCTGGCTCATTGGAGTGACACAAATGGCTTCAATTTCTCAAAATACAAAACTGTTCTTATTTATTTCAATAACAGCAACTCCTTTTTCCTTCTCCCCAACGTTTGGCTTAAAAATTCCATCAATTCCAGCAAGGAAAGTTCTAGATTTCTTGGAATCCCATTCAACTAAGCTTTCCTATCTCCCCCACATCAACATCCTCAAAACCAACTGCTACAAAACCCTTAATCTTCTCAAGGCCCTCTCCTGCACTGACTGGGGAGCCAACCATATCACCCAACTCCCTCCTCAGATCTACGCTGGACTACGTCAATTTCATCTACGGTTCCGCCCACAAACTTTATCTGAGACCCATCGAGGTCATCAAAAACACTTTCCTCAGGATCTTCTTCAGTACCATCCAAACCACCACCATTACCAGTATTCACGCTGAGGCCAATGAACTCCCCCTAGATCCCAGGACCACCAAGACTGGCCTGTCCTTCGCCTTTCGCATTCTCACCGACCCTTAAAACTCTTGTTTCCATTCTACCCACTCTCCTTCCTTCACCAACTTCTTCAGTCTCAACAAACATATCCCCCTCTCTTCGGAATGTGGATACAATCCCACCTTCCCAAAGCCAACATCAACATCTTCTCTATAGTCAGGCACACCTACTCCCTACCCCCACCTGGGTCATACCACCCCCAAGTTTTCCTAGGCCTCTCTTTTACAAAAGCTCATCACAACCCAGCCTTTTTTCAACTCCAAATCAGTCCTCACAGTCATCCTCAATGTGCGCTGGTCTAATCCCCTCATCATACAAATCTTCAACAAAATGCACACTTTCCTCCTCTGGTAAGAAATTCATCTTCTTTTAGATCCCCAGCCACGTTGGTATCCCCAGAAACGAAAGGGCTGATAGAGCCGCCAATAATTCTCTGTTGAACCAAATTTCTTCTATCGATATATCTTACTCGGACTTTCGCCAAAATACCTCCAACTACTTCAGGAGGACTTGGCAAAACTCATGGAATCTCAAGACTAATAATGAACTACACACTATCAATCTCAAAGTAGGCATCAACCCTCCCCTACTACATTGCAATATCATAGAGGATGTGGTTATTACCCATATTTGCCTAGGCCACACCTATCTCACCCACTCCTACCTCCTTCTCACCTACTCCTACCTCCTTTCTGGCTCTCCCAAACCTATCTGCCCCACTTGCAACACTGATCTCTTGATCAATTTTATCCTTTTAACCTGTCCAATTTACGCCAACTCCAGATCTTTCCTATCCCCTGCCACCACTATTTTCGACTTCTTTAAGAACAATTCCCGCTCCAACATTATCACCTTCCTCCACATCAGCAACTTTTTCCATTTGATTTAATCTCTCCACACCCCCATCCTTTCCTGTCTCACATCCCTCTCCCTCTTTCCTTTTTACCACCTTTTCTTCTACAACTTATTTCCTCTAAAATATTCACTTCTCTCCATCCCTTCCTCCTTTTCCAATCATCTCTTTCCTAAGCTTTGCACTTGAATTATTTAACACCCTCTTGGCACGTTTGACTATGACTGTCGCAGTGCCATTAAACCTCATCAAACCACACCAAACCAATCTGGGTGGTGTTGTTGTCTGGTGATAAATATACACCAATAGCTGTAGTGCATTTGCCGTAATTACACTGGTCTAGGAATATGTCTATATTTGCCGTGCTCCTAACTGTTTTGGCAGGTTTTGCGATTAAATATTATTTGAAAGATGTGTAGAAGGAAATTTGACATCACATAGTCAAAAATAACTCAGTGAGAATGATACCTACATCGCATGGGGAAAATTCATTGGGTAAATTTGTCAGTTTTGTAGCATTCTTTTTGTCTGTAAAATTCTTCCTTTTTTCAATCAAATGATAACTTTAAAAAGCCAAAGAATATAATTGTTGAACCTTTAATTAAAAGTTTTGCAAAAATGACGTTCATTGATCCATTCTTTAACCATGATATCATCATCGGCACGTTCAAACTCATTATATATTCATAAATCTGAGTGGGAGTGAATACGTACAGAAGAAAAGGAAAGAAAATGATTCAAGACTACAAATGTTTTGGAGGAAGACTAGATGAAGACTGGGCCATTTAGAAACAAAATATTGAATAAATAATAATAGAAGAAGGTTGCAGTAACTTTGATATAAAGGAGCAGATCTTATGTTCCTCCCCTACCCCTAACAACCCACTATCAACTTAGACCCATGATAGTATCAATTATGAAATATAATTTGAGATCAAAATATTCTTAAGTGATCTTGAGAAGGATAAAATTGACTTTGCTTTAAAATTTTTTTGTATATATTGCCCTTGCAATAATTGTTGAGCATATATAATTCAGTTGTAATGGGTCCCTTTTGTAAATTGTGAGAAGTTTTTTTATGAATATCAGAGTTACATGAGAATTATATCGTTGATAATAAATTGTTCACGGTGTTTATTATTAATAAACCCTGTTGATATCTATATATTTACTTCAAGTTATACCTTACCTTCCATGCTATAATATGCAATCTGGTCACACGACCTGATTCTAACGCACTTCTAACCGAACCTAAAAAACGCAGTAACCAGCCAAGCCCTGACCTCCATAATACCTCTGTACCACCTCACTCTTTTTCAGCGCGTTTGTTTCACTAACATCGCTGAAAACTGGTCACTTTAATATTTTATTTTTAATTAACCTTTCTAACTCTTTTCTCTTCGGCAGCTTCTACCTGAAGGGTTTTTACGCTGCCCGTTCTCATCTGGCTCGCCTTTTCAAGTCTTCGAGAGAAGGGTGAGATAGCCATGGGTCGAGATTTCTTGGCCGACCTACGACTTTACCCGTGTAGCCTACACTTAGGATAGCGGGTTTTTGTCTCCATTCGTACATAGCGAGTGGCTAGTTCGAGAGCGTCCTACTCTCGTGGTGGGTGTTTTAGGTCCTAGAGCACAGGTTGTGCCTGTCTGGGGACCTCTCGCCCGGGAATTAGTCTTTTTCTCCCTTAGCCCCACCCGCCTCGAGGTGACCTAGCGTTATACTATGTATAGTGTTTAGCACGTTAGGATATTTCAGTACACCTTCTCGTATGCATTAAGCCAATTTCCTTTTTCGATTTTGGCGCATGCGCATTGGGTCATAGTCACCGCTGGGTAAATGTGGGTCGCCCTGTGACAACTCTAGGGAGCTACAGTTGTTACTAGCGAGCTTATTTTCGTTTTCACGTTAACAGCATATGAATATTTTTATTTTTCTCACACAGTTTGGAGATAAAATATTTAATTTTCAGGATTGAAATTGGGGTGTCGGAGAGACCGTGGGTGGGTCTCTCCGACGACCTAATTACAGGAAAATAATCTTTCCTTTTTATCTTTACAGACCTCAAGTACACAGTGGTTGGTGTTTCCCACGCTACCCGGCGCTAGTAAAGTCGTTACGTTGGATCGTTTTCTCGGGTTTCTAAAGTTTTTCAGATAGAAAATTTTTGGTTTTAAATTTTTTCTGTTAAAGCAAGTGTTGTTGTTCTGTTTAGAATGCTATGCCTCGTCTCTCTTTAGCGTGTCCGTAAGATCATAGTTACTTTGCCGTGTTTAGGTTTATACGCTTGGACTTACGTTCTTCTCTTAAGAAATTTATTTTTCAGTAAAAATTTTTTCTGTTTAAGAGAGTTTTGATGTTCCGTTATTACGGGGCGAACAGTTCCATTGGACGGTTCCATGCGGTTCCAGCGCCCGTTGTTACGGGCGAACGGTTCCATTGGGCGGTTCCATACGGTTCCGCGGCCCGTTGTTACGGGCGAACGGTTCCATTGGGCGGTTCCGCGGCCCGTTATTCGGGCGAACGTTCCATTGGGCGGTTCCATTGGGCGGTTCCATTGACGGTCCCATACGGTTCCGCGGCCCGTTATTGGGGCGGCGGTTCCATACGGTTCCGTTGGACCATCCCTGACGGTTCCGCAGCCATATGTGCAAGCATTATGCGGTTCGGGGACGGATCCATACGGTTCCGGGATCCATACGGTTCCGCGGCCCGTTATTCGGGCGGGCGGTTCCGTGGTCCATCTGATTCCGCGGCCCGTTATTACGGGCGGGCGGTTCCATTGGGCGGTTCCGTGATCCATACGGTTCCGCGGCCTGTTGTTACGGGGCGGGCGGTTCCGCGGCCCGTTATTACGGGCGGGCGGTTCCATTGGGCGGTTCCATACGGTTCCGCGGCCCATTGTTACGGGCGGGCGGTTCCATTGGGCCGGTTCCGCGGCCCGTGTTTACACGGGTCCGTATTTAACGGGTTCACGTTACATCGTGCGGTTTAATCGATTATCGCCCACTAGCTACGTGGTCAGGTGACAGGTGACATTCTTGACAAGAAGTATAGCATTGACAGTTATTTTTCTTCTTGGTCCTGTAGCCATTAGCTACGCGTTCCACGGCTCGTGTGAGCGCAATTAAGACTGTCTCGTTGAGCGTTACAAGTTCCGTATTTATTTTCACCAGTATCATGGACATGAAGGACAGGTCCCAGTGTCGATGTTTTTACACACCCAGGATGTCTCGTGATGCGTGGCGTGCAAACGCTTCTTTAAATTACGCTCGGTGACATCCATCTCACGTGTTCGCGTGCAGATTATGCTGCGAGTCAAATCCCTGTACTCTTTGCAGCGATTGGGATCTAGCGGCGTGGTCGGAGCACAGACTCCACCGCGACCGGTACTTTCAAAGAGCGGCGGAGAAAGTGGAGAAGCGGCGGTCTGAGAGGCCCTCTTCGTCTCCCCACCGCCACCCAGGTCCAAAGCCAGGAGGCGGGCGCCGCCCACTCTAGCGGGCGCCTCTTGAAAGACGTACACCGTCACGGTTCATCGGAAGTATAGCATTGAGACAGCTATTTTTCTTCTTGGTCCCGTAGCCAACGGCTACGACAGTTATCGGTTCCACGGCCCATGTTTACGGTCCGTGCGGTTCCACGTCCGTGTTTTACGGTCCGTGCGGTTCCATTGGGCGGTTCCGCGGCCCGTGTTTGCGGTCCGTGCGGTTCCATACGAGTCCACGGTCCGCGTTTACGGGTCCTTTCGCTTCCATTGGGCGGCTCCAGTGAGCGGAACTTATCTCTAATGGGATAACGTACACTGTGCGGTTCACCCGATTATACGCCCACTAGCTACTACGCTCGTGGTCAGGTGACAGATGACTTTCTTTACAAGAAGTATAGCATCAGGACAGCTATTTTCTTCTTGGTCCCGTAGCCATTAGCTCGCAGTTCCACGACTTCGTGTGAGCGCAATTAAGATTGTCTGCGTTGAACATTACCGTTCTGTAATTATTTTCACCAGTATCATGGACATGGAGGACAGGTCCTCGGGCGTCGATGCTCTACACACCCTTGATGACCCGGCATAGCGTGTGATAACGCTTCTTTGCTTTACGCTCCAGTCACATCCATCTCACGTGTTACGGCGTGCAGATTATGCTGCGAGTCCATTCGTGGTACTCTTTGCAGCGATTGGGTTCCAGCGGCGTGGTCGGAGCACAGACTCCACGCGACCGGTATTTTCAAGGTGCGACCGAGCGTGCGGCTCGGTGTTGGATGCGTCGGCTCCGTGGTTTTGTAACGGGATATCGTACACGTCGATTTACCGGATATGCACCCGCTAGCTACGAGCTATGTGGCCAGGTGACAAGTGATAATCTTCACAAGTAGTATAGCGCCGTGAGAGCTATTCTATTCATGGTTCCGTGGCCATTAGCTATGCAGTTCCACGATCATGTGAACACCATTTATCGATTATCCGCGTTGAGCGTTACATTTCCGCAATTACTTTCACCAGTATCGTAGGCACGGAGGACAGGCCTCCGTCGTCGATGCGATCGCACCTCAGAGGTCCGCTTTGCATAGCGTGCAAACGCTTCTCTGAACCGTGCGTGCCTGTGCGACCGGAGTTTTGCAGCGGGATAACGTACACTGTCGATGAACCCGAAGTTGAGTTACGCTAGCTAGGAAGCTGCTTGGTCATAGCTACTCTGTCCCACGGCCGTGTGAACTGCCTCTGTAGGATTTTCGCGTTGAGCGTCACAGTTCCGCGATGTTTTGCGCCTATCATCGCCGACCGGCGGGCAGGTCCCTAGTGTCGGTGCGTTCGCGCCTTGACTGTCCTGCGGTGCGTCGCGTATGCGCTTCTTAGGTTGCGCTTTGGTGTTATCGACTTGTTCAAACCCGTGTACACCGCTGTGGTCCTCGGTTCAGCGATGGGACGGTCGGCCAACAAGAGCGGCGCCCTCACGGGTCTTACGTGAGTTAGTCCCCTTTTTGCGGCTAGTTGTAGAGCCATTGGATTCCTTGCATCGGTCCATTAGGGTCCGTGCGGCTCGATGTCCCGGTTCCATCACGGCCCCACGGCTTGTTTCGGCCCGTGCGGGTCCGTAACACAACAGCGGCTCCGTCCGGGGCATGGGATGGCGTTTGGGTCTGTAGTGCTGCTTAGTTCTACAGCAAGGTAACGATAAGCGTCGTCACACCCGTTAGTTTCGAGATCCCCGTCCGTGTGAGCTGACTTGGTGAGATTTTTCGCGTTGAGCGTCCACGGTTCCGCATAGTTTTTCACCAGTTCATGGACACGAGGACGAGTCCCGTTTGTCGATGCGTCACGCTCCCAGGATGCGTCGCGTGTTAGCGCTTGCTCGGGTTTCGAGGCCTAGCGCTCGGGTGATAAGATTTCCTTCTTTACGGGAGGCATACCATCACGAGCTATTCCCTCCGTGTTACGTAGTTCCACGACCGTTCAAACTACTCTGAATGTGATTCTTGCGTCGAGCGAGACCCTCGGCTCACATTCTACAGATATTAACAGCGGTTTCGTACAGCGTCACGATAAACCCGGGTATCGGAACCGGGATATTGCGACCGTTAGCCGCGTGTTGCAGTGTTCGCGGTCGTTTTTCTTGCTGGGGCGTTTTTAGCGTTCGGCGGCAGTCCCCGCAGCGTAGGCCGCCCGGCCGCGGCTCCGTGTGATTTTATACAAACGGAGTTAACGGCCTATACCAGCGGCGCGGCTGTGTGTAGAGGACCAGTAGCCATGAACTACTGCGTTCGCGGCGTTTCTCTTACCGGGACACGTACTGAGTACGGCGGTCGTCCCCTCTTCCCCACGCAGCTACCGGTTTCGTAGCTCCGTGATGGAACAAACTCAGTTTACGACTCGTATAGCTTGCGTGGCACGTGAACTCCTCCGTATTTCTTACGGCCTCAGTTTATATATATTTTACCTATTCTCAGCGGGCGCGTGCTGTGTACTTCTTCCCTCGGCGTCGCCACTTACTCGGTGGCCCGTGAATAGAGGTATAATGACTAACGACTCACGTTACAGGTGTAGTGCGTTCACGCTATCGTGGACCTAGACGGTCCTTTGGTACTGATAGCTGCCGTTCGGGACACGCGTACCAGTACCAGTTGTCCCCCTCGCGTAGCCACGAGCTTTTGCTCCGTGGTGCACAGCGACATCGTTGGCGGTGGACTCGTGGTTTTTACTTGTCATGCTGGCGCCTTTGTAGACCCATAACGGATCTATTATACTTAACGGGGTTGCGTGCTTTATGCGGCGTAAGTCCCCCAGTAGCCACGCTTTTTCGCTCCGTGGTGCAGGGTGTTTAACGGTCCGTGTAGTATACACAGGGCGTCACCTCTTTCGTGATTTCTACCCCAGTGTTGGGGTTTATGACTCATACGGTTGGCGTGTCATGTTACCCCCTACTTGTCAATATTACCTCCATGAAGGATATTTTTCTTGACCATAGGTGGCCTTTTGGTAGACAACCTTCGTTTGGGGTAGCTATTACCAACAACGGCGTATGGTTCCTTCCATACTTTAACACCTTACAGCTGCTTCCTTGCGGTTTCACGGCCTGTTACTTAACTGCCCGTACAGACATACGGGTATTCGTTTTCTCGCGCCCGTGGCCGTAGGCTCCGCGGTTTCAAGGTTGTTACTATCGTGATGCGTTAACACTTTCTCCAGTCAACTTCTTAGACAAGTTTCGCTGTTGATAGGCGTGGCCTGGAGCTACAGCGGTCCATAACTGCTCACGGTTTTCACCGTCAGATATCACCGTCGGTGCCGGCGGGGGCTTCTTGATCAAGGTCGGGCACTTTTCTTGTGACCCCTTCTGTCGGAAACTTGGGCGGTGCCGACCCTTTTTTCTCGGCGCAGGGGCGAACTTTGGCTGCTCGAGACCTTGCAGGCTTCGCGTCACGAGCCTCGGGTCAGGGGCGATTTTGTCTCTTTCCGGGCTCCGGCGGACTGCATCTCAGTCCCGGGCGCCGTTTGATGGTGTGGCCTCGGCCGCCTTTCCTCGGCGTAGCATGGCTTTTCTGAGGGTTGTTCGCCCCTCCCGTTGTGGAGGTGGGCCCTCTCTCCAGCTTAGTTCCGTCATGAGCTCTGGGATACCTTGCAGCTATCCACCAGGGTTTTTCGGTGGGGTCTACGGTCTTTGACTCGCGACCACTGGTGAGTTCTGGGAGATCTCTTCGTAGTGTGTCATGTGACATTTTCCTCCGATAGATCATCCAGTGGCTTTCTGTTAAAGTAGTCTGAACTGTTCATAGAACGGCGCGGTATGCACTCGGGTTGGGGCATAACCTCTTTTCACGGATCTCGTGCGGCGTTGAGAAACCGCTTTGCGGTTTTCTCTTGTTTTTGGTCTGACTCACTTTTCGGCGTTCGTGTTCCCCGCTAACTTTAGCTCTTACGCGGTTATACGCTAACGAATTTTTCCCTTGTCGGGATTTCTTCAATTCGTTTTTCGTTGGTACACGCCGTTCCCAATCGTAGTTTCCTCGCGGTTCTGTCTCGTGGACGAATCCGGTGTGGCTTGTGGCGTTTTTGTGGACACTTTGCTGTAATTGTGTCCAAACGCTCTTCGGTTGGCTTGTTTTTCTGGGCTTTACGCTCAGGTTCTTTCGAGTTTGCCTCCGTTACTGTCAACGAATGGTGCCTTGTTCGGTTTGACTGTACCTCGCCGTGGTTTCCTATGTTTTAGTTCCTCCCACTCTTGAGGTCTTTCATCCTTCCGAGGTGAAGGAATTTAGATCCTTTAAAGCGGGATTCGGTTCGTGTGAGTTTTAAGTACCAGCCATTAAAAAAAAAAATTTAAAAAAATGTGCGATCTGAACTCCCTTCCTTCCTATCCTTGGTTGCAATCTGATTGCATATTATAGCATGGAAGGTAAGGTATAACTTGAAGTAAATTTACCCGCTAAGCGTAGCGGGGATATTTCTGAGTTATACTTACCTTCCATGCATCCACTCCCGCCTCCCCTCTCGTTCAGGCCTCGGTGGAATGTTGAGTGAGGTGGTACAGAGGTATTATGGAGGTCAGGGCTTGGCTGGTTACTGCGTTTTTTAGGTTCGGTTAGAAGTGCGTTAGAATCAGGTCGTGTGACCAGATTGCATATTATAGCATGGAAGGTAAGTATAACTCTCGTAAATATCCCCGCTACGCTTAGCGGGGTAAATCTATTATGAATATTCAATATTCCTAAATTTAAATAAAACTTGGTATGAGTAAGATAAAGGGATATCATTGAAGTACAACTCCTTAGTAATGGTATTGTTGTGGGTATTTCGCCAAGCAACATAAATGAAAGGAATATTCTCATGGATACTTGATAGAGGACAAAAGAAGCCGATTGGTGGAAAAACCAAGTTAATATCTTATTCCTTTAAGAAGTTATTGAATTTTAAAGATTTTTCTTGTTGGCATCAAAAGGATTGTTGGTCTGAGCCTAAGTCATCATTATGATGTCATCACAGCACTTCTGTTCTATTTTGTATGTATTTCTTTGAAAATGAATTTCGTATTTTTGAAATGATTGGGAACATTTTATTCTTCGAAAATTATTAAGAGTAGTCTAGAATAAAATTTACAATAATGTTTCCAATCTATTCTTGTAACTTTTATTTGAATTATGAAAAAGTGGCAATTAATTTTTATATTTTCAAAGAAATACATGAAGATTAATATAGGAAATGCTGTGATGACATCATAATGATGACTTAGACTCAGTACAGAAGTCATTTTTAAGGGGGCAAGAAAAATATTTAAAATTCAATAACTTCGTCTAGGAATGAGATATCAACATGGTTTTTTAACCAAATTGTTTCTTAAATTTTTCTCTATCAGATGTATAAAAATGAAATTACTTGAGAAATTGAGAATAGTCCTTTAACAGTACTGTGTAATGAGCATGGATAGTTACATTTCTTATATCACACACACTGCATCTTTACACCTTCAGAACAATGGAAAATTGCAAATATCTCAATTCAACTGCAACAGAACAGATAGTACATTCGTTTGTTACATCTCGATTAGATATGGGAAATTCCTTGCTGCATGGACTGCCCCCCAAACAGATTCATCGTCTTTAGCTACTTCAAAACATGGCTGCACGGATTGTAACTCTCTCAAAGAAAACATGTCACATAGCTTCCATTCTGAAAGATTTGCACTGGCTTTCAGTTTCTCATCGCATCATGTACAAAATATTACTTATTGTTTACAAATTGATAAACGGTTGTGCCCCAGTTTATAATATATATCTAACTTGCTGAAATTATATGTTCCTTTTTGTAATCTTCATTCTGGTGATAAAATCCTTTTATGTGAACCAAAATCCTACCATACATTGACAGGTCATTTGCTGTTTCAGCTCCGCATCTTTGGAATCGATTGCCACTCCATATCAGGTTGTCTTGTTCTGTTGACTCATTCAAAAATAATCTAAAAACCCATCTCATGTGTGATGTCTATGCAAATATGTAGTTAATTTAAAATCTTATTACCTACTTATTTGTTGTTTGAATATGTACGGCGCATTGAGCATCCATTAGGATGGATATATGCGCGTTATAAATCTGATTTATTATTATTATTATTATTATTATTATTATTATTATTATTATTATTATTATTATTATTATTATTATTATTATAGTTATGCAATAGATTAAGGGAATTTTACAAGTTATTTAACACATATGAAGGAACAAAATATTAAAACACAAATGGTTTGAATTTGAAATCATATTTCAGTATTATGTATATATCCCATTTGAGGAGTCACTGTACATGCCAAAAACGTTTGCGCTATATAGGCTGCCTATGCAATGGATTGTAATATACTGGGCCCTTTCATGAATAACACATTGCAAAGATGCATACATATACACTGTAGTAGATCAATATACACCTCTTTTTAAATATAAATACATCGATTTAGGTGAAATTTTTGACTTTGAATCTGTTGCAGTATTATTTTGTCATGTTATTCTACACCTCTTTCCTGATTGTGTTGATCTTCTACTTATTGAGGTTTCTTTTTTCATTGAAGGTCTCATATCAGATAAGCTTTGTTTTAATTATGTTATGGAATTAGTTCAGTAGTCAAGCAAGTCCATCTGATATGAAAGAGGACTTCAAAAGAAACAAAATGGTGAAGAAAGCATTCAAAAATCTTATTTTGTCAAAGAGATTTTAGTTCAGTTTGGTATAATTTGTGTAGAAATGACTGAAATCAGACTACATATAGTTGTGATGTCATAGCCTCAGATTCTTCAAAGTCTTTATGTAGTTTATTATATTTTGTACCTTCAAAACCATTAGATATGTCAGGAAAGTAGTCCAACAGAATCTTGTAAAGGTAATTATAATTTATCACCTGAAGAAAGTTTGAGGAAAATAAATCAAATAGTAAAAAGTTAAAATAAATTTTCTTTAAAATTACATTAACAATTGTTAAGAATGTGAGGATAAAGGCATCAAATTTCCATAGTAGACTTATTACACCAGTCATTTCTACACATATAAGACAGAGTTCAAACTTGAGTATCTACTTAAGGAATGATATTGTTTAATGCTTTCTACACCATTGTGTTTCTATTAGAGTTCTCTTTCATATAAGATGGACATGCTTGACCACTGAACTAATCCTTTAATATCTCCTTAACGGAATAAGATTTTTGAATGCTTTCTTCACCATTGAGTTTCTATTGAAATTCTCTTTCATATAAGGATTAAGGCTGATTAAATGAAGGAACAAAATGACATAATATTAAAAACACTACTATACAAGGTGGCTTTTATAAATGGAGAGTGATGCCTTTAAGTGTTAATGCAGTTTCAGAAAGCAGTATGCCTGGCTAAGTATCCATTTTAATAATCTTAATTGAGTAAAAAACAAAGTTGACAGATTTACTTCATGGATCATCTATCAAAACCATTTGGAAGTTTCTCATTAGTATTATGCATGCTGTCAACCTGCATACATCAGGGTATTGAATGCAAAACTACTTGAATCTGTAATGATTGAAAAAATGTTAATTCATCAGTCTACATAGTAAATAGATTGGTACAGTTGTTTCAAATATCAATCAAAAAGTTTAAATCTATTTAGTTCTAACAATGAAGTGCAAACTGTCATCTAGATGAAATAGATAATTTCAAACCAATTTTAGCCAAGTGTGATTTCTTGAGGATACTTAGACCAATCAACTGCTGGGAGAATTTTCCCCTGGTTACCCAACCAATCAGCTGGATCTGCTAGATGATAGGTTGTAAGCAACAATAAGGCATGAATGACTAGTGTTTGATAGCAGTTTTTTTCTTCATACTGTATGCTTGATCCCTTGAATTGTACAGATGGCCAAAAAATCCTCCAGTATGTAATTGATTGATAGGATTTCCCCAGTATACAGTATGATCAATGGGCCATTTAATTTAGACACATTAATTCCGCCAGTTGGCATTATTTAAATTAGTTTTCACTCAATTTACCAACTAAGTGTGGATACACACATGGTTTTCTAGTCAAGAAATGCTAAGGCATGTGTCATTGTGACTACAATTAAGATCCTTGTCTAATGAACTCCATCCACTTGTCCCAAATAAAAAAGATCGAGGGAGGAGAAGGTGCAATGAGAAGACCAAGCTCTGCATTTGCACTGTATTGCTAATCCTATCTTTCTGGATACATGGGGAAAATGTGTAGTTTAAATCATACATGAATCCAGCGTGTACCTTCAAGCTCTAGCATCTCAGTCGTGTGTGCTCAGTAATTGAACCACCTGCCAGGCACCAGTATTGATTGCAAAAGATATTTTACAGTCGGTATTGGTTGAAATTTTATATCGCATCTATATTGATTGCAAAATAATGCTTTAACATGATAGAAAAGTTAGTCCATAAGCATCAGTATTGATGCAAAGTCAAACGCGGGATTCTGTACTGGCATCACTGTTGGGATCAGTTTTGATGCAAAGTCAAACCTTCTGTACTAGCATCACTGGGGATCAGTTTTGATGCAAAGTCAAGTCTTCTGTACTGGCATCACTATTGGGATCAGTTTTGATGCAAAGTCAAACCTTCTGTACTGGCATCACTATTGGGATCAGTATTGATGCAAAGTCAAACCTTCTGTACTGGCATCACTATTGGGATCAGTATTGATGCAAAGTCAAACGTTCAGTACTGGCATCACTATTGGGATCAGTATTGATGCAAAGTCAAACTTTCTGTACTAGTATCACTATTGGGATAAGTATTGATGCAAAGTCAAACCTTCTGTACTGGCATCACTATTGGGATCAGTATTGATGCAAAGTCAAACGTTTTGTACTGGCATCACTATTGAGATCAGTATTGATGCAAAGTCAAACCTTCTGTACTGGCATCACTATTGGGATCAGTATTGATGCAAAGTCAAACCTTCTGTACTGGCATCACTATTGGGATCAGTATTGATGCAAAGTCAAACCTTCTGTACTGGCATCACTATTGGGATCAGTATTGATGCAAAGTCAAACCTTCAGTACTGGCATCACTATTGGGATCAGTATTGATGCAAAGTCAAACCTTCTGTACTGGCATCACTATTGGGATCAGTATTGATGCAAAGTCAAACCTTCAGTACTGGCATCACTATTGGGATCAGTATTGATGCAAAGTCAAACCTTCTGTACTGGCATCACTATTGGGATCAGTATTGATGCAAAGTCAAACCTTCAGTACTGGCATCACTATTGGGATCAGTGTTGATGCAAAGTCAAACCTTCTGTACTGGCATCACTATTGGGATCAGTATTGATGCAAAGTCAAACCTTCTGTACTGGCATTACTATTGGGATCAGTTTTGATGCAAAGTCAAACCTTCAGTACTGGCATCACTATTGGGATCAGTTTGATGCAAAGTCAAACCTTCAGTACTGGCATCACTATTGGGATTAGTATTGATGCAAAGTCAAGTCTTCTGTACTGGCATCACTATTGGGATCAGTATTGATGCAAAGTCAAATCTTCTGTACTGGCATCACTATTGGGATCAGTATTGATGCAAAGTCAAACCTTCTGTACTGGCATCACTATTGGGATCAGTATTGATGCAAAGTCAAATCTTCTGTACTGGCATCACTATTGGGATTAGTATTGATGCAAAGTCAAATCTTCTGTACTGGCATCACTATTGGGATCAGTATTGATGCAAAGTCAAACCTTCTGTACTGGCATCACTATTGGGATCAGTATTGATGCAAAGTCAAACCTTCTGTACTGGCATCACTATTGGGATCAGTATTGATGCAAAGTCAAACCTTCAGTACTGGCATCACTATTGGGATCAGTATTGATGCAAAGTCAAACCTTCTGTACTGGCATCACTATTGGGATCAGTATTGATGCAAAGTCAAACCTTCTGTACTGGCATCACTATTGGGATCAGTATTGATGCAAAGTTAAACCTTCTGTACTGGCATCACTATTGGGATCAGTATTGATGCAAAGTCAAATCTTCTGTACTGGCATCACTTGATTGGGATCAGTATTGATGCAAAGTCAAACCTTCAGTACTGGCATCACTATTGGGATCAGTATTGATGCAAAGTCAAACCTTCTGTACTGGCATCACTATTGGGATCAGTATTGATGCAAAGTCAAACCTTCAGTACTGGCATCACTATTGGGATCAGTATTGATGCAAAGTTAAACCTGTGCTGGCATCACTATTGGGATCAGTATTGATGCAAAGTCAAATCTTCTGTACTGGCATCACTATTGGGATCAGTATTGATGCAAAGTCAAACCTTCAGTACTGGCATCACTATTGGGATTAGTATTGATGCAAAGTCAAACCTTCAGTACTGGCATCACTATTGGGATCAGTATTGATGCAAAGTCAAACCTGTGCTGGCATCACTATTGGGATCAGTATTGATGCAAAGTCAAACCTTCTGTACTGGCATCACTATTGGGATCAGTATTGATGCAAAGTTAAACCTGTGCTGGCATCACTATTGGGATCAGTATTGATGCAAAGTCAAATCTTCTGTACTGGCATCACTATTGGGATCAGTATTGATGCAAAGTCAAATCTTCTGTACTGGCATCACTATTGGGATCAGTATTGATGCAAAGTCAAACCTTCAGTACTGGCATCACTATTGGGATCAGTATTGATGCAAAGTCAAATCTTCTGTACTGGCATCACTATTGGGATCAGTATTGATGCAAAGTCAAACCTTCAGTACTGGCATCACTATTGGGATCAGTATTGATGCAAAGTCAAACCTTCTGTACTGGCATCACTATTTGGATCAGTATTGATGCAAAGTCAAATCTTCTGTACTGGCATCACTATTGGGATCAGTTTTGATGCAAAGTCAAACCTTCTGTACTAGCATCACTGTTGGGATCAGTATTGATGCAAAGTCAAGTCTTCTGTACTGGCATCACTATTGGGATCAGTTTTGATGCAAAGTCAAATCTTCTGTACTGGCATCACTATTGGGATCAGTATTGATGCAAAGTTAAACCTTCTGTACTGGCATCACTATTGGGATCAGTATTGATGCAAAGTTAAACCTTCTGTACTGGCATCACTATTGGGATCAGTATTGATGCAAAGTCAAATCTTCTGTACTGGCATCACTATTGGGATCAGTATTGATGCAAAGTTAAACCTTCTGTACTGGCATCACTATTGGGATCAGTATTGATGCAAAGTCAAATCTTCTGTACTGGCATCACTATTGGGATCAGTATTGATGCAAAGTCAAACTTTCTGTACTAGTATCACTATTGGGATAAGTATTGATGCAAAGTCAAACGTTTTGTACTAGCATCACTATTGGGATCAGTATTGATGCAAAGTCAAACGTGATGCAACTATTCAATCGTTTTGATGCAAAGTAAACCTTCTGTACTGGCATCACTATTGAGATCAGTATTGATGCAAAGTCAAACCTTCTGTACTGGCATCACTATTGGGATCGGTGTTGATGCAAAGTCAAACCTGCACTGGCATCACTATTGGGATCAGTATTGATGCAAAGTTAAACCTTCTGTACTGGCATCACTATTGGGATCAGTATTGATGCAAAGTCAAATCTTCTGTACTGGCATCACTATTGGGATCAGTATTGATGCAAAGTCAAACCTTCAGTACTGGCATCACTATTGGGATCAGTATTGATGCAAAGTTAAACCTTCTGTACTGGCATCACTATTGGGATCAGTATTGATGCAAAGTCAAACCTTCAGTACTGGCATCACTATTGGGATCAGTATTGGCAAAGATCTGTACTGGCATCACTATTGATGCAAAAAGTCAAACCTTCTGTACTGGCATCACTATTGGGATCAGTATTGATGCAAAGTCAAACCTTCAGTACTGGCATCACTATTGGGATCAGTATTGATGCAAAGTTAAACCTTCTGTACTGGCATCACTATTGGGATCAGTATTGATGCAAAGTCAAATCTTCACTATTGGGTTTTGTATTGATGCTGTACTGGCATCACTATTGGGATCAGTATTGATGCAAAGTCAAACCTTCTGTACTGGCATCACTATTGGGATCAGTATTGATGCAAAGTCAAACCTTCTGTACTGGCATCACTATTGGGATCAGTATTGATGCAAAGTCAAACCTTCAGTACTGGCATCACTATTGGGATCAGTATTGATGCAAAGTCAAACCTGTACTGGCATCACTGGGATCATCAAAGTCAAACCTACTAGTTCACTATTGGGATCAGTATTGATGCAAAGTCAAACCTTCTGTACTGGCATCACTATTGGGATCAGTATTGATGCAAAGTCAAACCATCTGTACTGGCATCACTATTGGGATTAGTATTGATGCAAAGTTAAACCTGTGCTGGCATCACTATTGGGATCAGTATTGATGCAAAGTCAAACCTTCTGTACTGGCATCACTATTGGGATCAGTATTGATGCAAAGTCAAACCTTCTGTACTGGCATCACTATTGGGATCAGTATTGATGCAAAGTCAAACCTTCTGTACTGGCATCACTATTGGGATCAGTATTGATGCAAAGTCAAATCTTCTGTACTGGCATCACTATTGGGATCAGTATTGATGCAAAGTCAAACCTTCTGTACTGGCATCACTATTGGGATCAGTATTGATGCAAAGTCAAATCTTCTGTACTGGCATCACTATTGGGATCAGTATTGATGCAAAGTCAAACCTTCTGTACTGGCATCACTATTGGGATCAGTATTGATGCAAAGTCAAACCTTTTGTACTGGCATCACTATTGAGATCAGTATTGATGCAAAGTCAAACCTTCTGTACTGGCATCACTATTGGGATCAGTATTGATGCAAAGTCAAACCTTCTGTACTGGCATCACTATTGGGATCAGTATTGATGCAAAGTTAAACCTTCTGTACTGGCATCACTATTGGGATCAGTATTGATGCAAAGTCAAACCTTCTGTACTGGCATCACTATTGGGATCAGTATTGATGCAAAGTCAAACCTTCTGTACTGGCATCACTATTGGGATCAGTATTGATGCAAAGTCAAATCTTCTGTACTGGCATCACTATTGGGATCAGTATTGATGCAAAGTCAAACCTTCTGTACTGGCATCACTATTGGGATCAGTATTGATGCAAAGTCAAACCTTCTGTACTGGCATCACTATTGGGATCAGCATTGATGCAAAGTCAAACGCTCTGTACTGGCATCACTATTGGGATCAGTATTGATGCAAAGTCAAACCTTCTGTACTAGTATCACTATTGGGATCAGCATTGATGCAAAGTCAAACGCTCTGTACTGGCATCACTATCGGGATTAGTATTGATGCAAAGTCAAACGTTTCTGTACTGGCATCACTCAAACCTTGGGATCACTATTGTATTGATGCAAAGTCAAACCATCATCTGGGATACTGGCAAAGTCACTATCACTGGGATCAGTATTGATGCAAAGTCAAACCTTCTGTACTGGCATCACTATTGGGATCAGTATTGATGCAAAGTCAAACCTGTGCTGGCATCACTATTGGGATTAGTATTGATGCAAAGTCAAACCATCTGTACTGGCATCACTATTGGGATTAGTATGTAAACCTGGCATCACTATTGGGATCAGTATTGATGCAAAGTCAAACCTTCTGTACTGGCATCACTATTGGGATCAGTATTGATGCAAAGTCAAACCTTCTGTACTGGCATCACTATTGGGATCAGTATTGATGCAAAGTCAAACGTTCTGTACTGGCATCACTATTGGGATCAGTATTGATGCAAAGTCAAACCTTCTGTACTGGCATCACTATTGGGATCAGTATTGATGCAAAGTCAAACCTTCTGTACTGGCATCACTATTGGGATCAGTATTGATGCAAAGTTAAACCTGTGCTGGCATCACTATTGGGATCAGTATTGATGCAAAGTCAAACCTTCTGTACTGGCATCACTATTGGGATCAGTATTGATGCAAAGTCAAACCTTCTGTACTGGCATCACTATTGGGATCAGTATTGATGCAAAAACCTTCTGTCAAATTGGGATCAGTATTGATGCTTCTGTACTGGCATCACTATTGGGATCAGTGTTGATGCAAAGTCAAACCTTCTGTACTGGCATCACTATTGGGATCAGTATTGATGCAAAGTCAAACCTTCTGTACTGGCATCACTATTGGGATCAGTATTGATGCAAAGTCAAACTGGCATCACATTGGGATTAGTACAAAGTCAAACCTGTACTGGCATCACTATTGGGATCAGTATTGATGCAAAGTTAAACCTGTGCTGGCATCACTATTGGGATCAGTATTGATGCAAAGTCAAATCTTCTGTACTGGCATCACTATTGGGATCAGTATTGATGCAAAGTCAAACCTTCAGTACTGGCATCACTATTGGGATCAGTATTGATGCAAAGTTAAACCTGTGCTGGCATCACTATTTGGATCAGTATTGATGCAAAGTCAAATCTTCTGTACTGGCATCACTATTGGGATCAGTTTTGATGCAAAGTCAAACCTTCTGTACTGGCATCACTATTGGGATCAGTATTGATGCAAAGTCAAACCTTCAGTACTGGCATCACTATTGGGATCAGTATTGATGCAAAGTCAAACCTTCTGTACTGGCATCACTATTGGGATCAGTGTTGATGCAAAGTCAAACCTTCTGTACTGGCATCACTATTGGGATCAGTATTGATGCAAAGTCAAACCTGTGCTGGCATCACTATTGGGATCAGTGTTGATGCAAAGTCAAACCTTCTGTACTGGCATCACTATTGGGATCAGTGTTGATGCAAAGTCAAACCTTCTGTACTGGCATCACTATTGGGATCAGTATTGATGCAAAGTCAAACCTGTACTGGCATCACTATTGGGATCAGTGTTGATGCAAAGTCAAACCTTCTGTACTGGCATCACTATTGGGATCAGTATTGATGCAAAGTCAAACCTGTGCTGGCATCACTATTGGGATCAGTATTGATGCAAGGTCAAACGTTCTGTACTGGCATCACTATTGGGATTAGTATTGATGCAAAGTCAAACCTTCTGGCATTACTATTGATTAGAAAGTTATCTTTATTGATATGATTATACAGTATATGTGTGACTTTATACGAATACTGATCACAAAGGAAACTCTACAGTATGTATATGTATCACTGTTTAAGTTGCAGAAGCAATCATTTACATATAATATGTATCAGTTTTGATTGCAAAAAAAGAAGGTTATTGAAAACCTGCAAAATGTAACTGAACAGGCTAAGTGTTTGTGCCAAAAAAATAATTATAACAGGAAATTGCATAACCGACATGACAGCAGGTTACAATCTGTATTTTTTGATGATTTCATTGGTGGACCTGATCACCAGCTCTGGATTATGATCCTATCCTCGATGAAGATCATAATCAAGAGACTGCAGTCAGATCCAGTGAGCTTTCTCACAGTCAAACATCGCCAGATCTGATTGCCTGCATTAGGACTAGGACCTAATCGTTAGCTTGTACTCAGGTGGAAACACGTTCTGAGCGATTGATTTCATCGAACGGCTCAGATGATTAATCAGATATTGTGCACCTGAGGTACTGTGAGTGGGGCTTTTAGATTTAATGTTGTTACTTTATATAGAGAAGCCAAGCGTGTGATCAAATGAGATGGATGAAATAAAAAACAGATAACATTCTTGACAACCTTTTATCTGCATTGCATTTCTAATTCATTAGTAGTGTGCCTTTAAGTATGAAAGGCCTAGTGAAACCTTAAATTTTGGTAGTATTCAGGAAGAACGTTAATTAAATTCTGAAAAGAAAACAAAAATTTGTAGATAACTTATTCAGTTTCTGAGTTGTAGCTACTCTGTACAGCTGCTAGTAGACATGATCGCTAATACATAACCTCTCCTACAGTACAGTGGTCACTCAAGAGCATGAAAATCAACACCGATGCCCTCAACTTTTACCTAATGTAACCACACAAACATAAAGCTAAACAACTTATTTCAACTTACATTTTGGTAGATTTCCTGAATTCTTTGTAAAAAAGAGCAAAAATGGTCAGTTCTCTGGAAGAAATTCAGTGTCTTGTGCACAGGATGATAGCATTGCAACTAATGTTACAAACATGCGTACAACTTAAAAAAGGGCGGTGCCAAAATGGGCGCAAATACAACAAAAATTACACTGCGTTGACAATTGCGTTGTTGTGCACTATCAAAATTCATTCAAATTTGATTACCTCAACGCCCTTGTTTTTTCTTAATATTAATACATGCAAATTGTATGCGTTGTATATAATGTAAGTAACAGGCTTGTACGACGCACAATACGCTTAAGGCTGCACAGAGGATTGAGATATGCACTCAAAATATTTCAATGATATCTTTACGCAAGTGTCCTATCTTCTTGTTGGTTGGAAAAAATGCTTACGTGCGTGCTACATTTTTGTCATGATGTTCACAGAAAATGTGTTGAAACTTTTATTTTTGAACAAAAAATGTGTGTCCTTTTAGGATAGTAATTGAGTTATTACGATATTCACAATGTGTAAAACAATTTGAAGTTTTTGTGTGCTGATTTTCAGGTTATAATAAAGAAGTCTTCATATCGAAAATCAAGTAGCCCAAAATTTCTGGGTAACTTTTTTTGAAAACATGTTGAATGAAGCCCATTGACTTTGCTTAAGTGTGTAAATTTGTTATGTATGTAATCATTCATACTCTAATTCAGAGCGAATGAAGATTTGTACTATACAGCTGCATACCTCAGCTGAGTAAGAGGACCAAGCTCATAGAAAGGGAGGGGGTGACGAGTGCATCCCTCCACTGAAAAAAATACACAAAACTCATATATCTTCTATGGAAAATCCTGGCTACGTACCTGAAAGATTAAGGTACACTTCTACTGAAAATGTTTGGCATCCATTACAATTGTCAATTGAAAAATCCTGTCAAACACTTGATATTGTCTCCACAGGTGGATTTTGCACTTGCTCTGGCTCTGTGACTTAAATCACTGAGCTATTGAGGCAGATGGCTCACATATCAGAGTTTGTTTTCAAAGGAAACTTTTGGCCATGGTTGGATGCATTCATTTTACTTTCCATTCATGATGCTTGCAGAAAGTGTTGAAAAAGGATATATGTGAGTTCGGATGAGTTTTTGTTTGGATGAAGTCGAGCTGCAAATAAATTTCATTTTCAGAGTACAGTGCAGTATATTTCAATAGGGTTTAGCCTTGCTCAGACTTTTCTTAGGATTGGCTTGCAATTCAAACACCGGCGACATGGCCGGTGAGATAAAGCTTCTTACATAACTTTATGCACATATATGATGGCTACAGTTGAGCACACACAAATCCGAGTAGATCCGAAAACTGATGGGTCGACACTCCATGCAACGATCGATAAATCCATTGTGTTGTTTACATGTACACCCAGCTATTGTCAATGTCAATCGTTACAGAAACTTTTCAGATCTCCGCTTGCAAAGATTATAGGCTAGGCTTCTCTTGGTGTTTTAGTGCATTTCTCTGCACTGTTTAAAAGTTTGTGCTATGTTTCTTTTGAGTTTTGTTGTACTTTTACATCTTGCGAATTAAATTTGACAACTTAATCATTTATGAAAATGGCTATGAAATTTGTGTCATGATCGTTTCTACATGCCATTCGAATATTTTGCACAGTGTTGAAAATAAACAAGTAAAAAGTTTGTTAAGAGTTTCAATCTATTTACCTATCAACGGCATTTTCCCAAAGTAAAATTTAAAAGATGCAGAACAATATTTTCCTTTTTCTTTTATATTATTTCAAACGTCAAAGAAAAAAACTTTCACGTCCATCAAAAATATTTACCCCACTATAAAAAAAATCCCGTTAAAAAAAACTTTATCAAACTTAAAACAATTTCATCCAGGGTCTTTGGCATTGTAACCTAACAACGAGCAATGTGTTGAATTTTTTTACCAGGGTTCTCAATTGCATGCTTTGGGCTGGTAATTTGACACCACATCTCTGATAAGAAATTGCAACAAACCAACAAGTCTTCGTGTAAAAGAAAATCAGGACCACCCTATTATGATTCTACTTGTCATTTGCAAGAGTTATAGGCCTACATGTACATCAATTACAAAGGGTTACGGGAAAACACGGCACTATGCACCTCCCCCACCCATCGTGGTAATAATCAGTGCCACCAAAAGGATGCCTTGGCCCCGGGTAAACCCAAATGTATATGAGTACATAAGGCCTATATTATATATAAACATATATATGTATGTATGTATGTATGTATGTATGTATGTATGTATGTATGTATGTATGTATGTATGTATGTATGTATGTATGTATGTATGTATGTATGTATGTATGTATATATATATATATATATATATATATATATATATATATATATATATATATATATATATATATATATATATATTATATATATATATATATATATATATATATATATATATATATATATATATATATATATATATATATATATATATATATATATATATATATTTATATACAAACAGACACTATTAAAATCTTTATAAGGCCAGTTTTTGTGTTCATGCAGAGGTCTGATTGGTTTATTTTACACAACAACCATTAAAATGACATTAATGATAAAAATCACAATTACCTGCAAGGTGTCGAGCAATTTTTGGGACGAGATTACCTCTTTACCTTAAAAGCATTATTATAATTCTGAGGACTACAACTGGAATCCTGTAAAGATTGCCAAAAGATTAAAAATCCCTCTTTCAAATATGCATATATCTTTGAATTAATTCAGTTTATTGAATTTGTTCACCTACATGTACATGTAAGTTGCTTTAGTGTTTGTCTTATAGTATAAAATGAATTGAAATGTGGTTAGAAGCAGAGCTAATAAGCCTTGGGGTTGCTGTGAAATAATGCAATTAAGAGTTGTTTGTTTCTGAAAGATGAAAGAAGCAATTCCTTCTCCTTTGACAAATTTACAAGGTTTCGACATGACAGGACTAGTATTGTAATCTTCATACCTAATGATGTACATGTAAGTTGCTTTAGTGTTTGTCTTATTGTATAAAATGAATTGAAATGTGGTTAGAAGCAGAGCTAATAAGCCTCGGGGTTGCTGTGAAATAATTCAATTAAGAGTTTGTTCCTGAAAAATGAAAGAAGCAATTCTTTTTTCTGAGACAAATTTACAAGGTTTCGACACGACAGGACTAGTATTTTAATCTTCATACTCAATAATGTACATGTAGGTTGCTTTAGTGTTTGTCTTATTGTATAAAATGAATTGAAATGTGGTTAGAAGCAGAGCTAATAAGCCTTGGGGTTGCTGTGAAATAATGCAATTAAGAGTTTGTTCCCAAAAGATGAAAGAAGCAATTCCTTCTCCTTTGACAAATTTACAAGGTTTTGACATGCAGGACTTAGTATTGTAATCTCTATACTCAAAATCTGCCATCTTTTAATTTAAAATTAAATTTTAAATTTTGTTCAATGAAGAGAATACAGACTTCAAATTAAGTGCTATTTATTGAAGGTTGTATCTTAATGGTTACTATGCTACAATCAATTTCAGCAATGCTAATTCAGAAATTTAAGGCAATGTTTTTATTCACAATAAATCATGTAAATTGGCAACATTGAGAAATGCAGACGAAAAGTTCCATGCCAATCCGATATTTTAATAATCAGGTCCAAAACGTGATATAAAGAATGATATCATTTAGACTTTTTTACTATTTAGATATATAATAGAAAATATTTATTACACCAAAATATTTTTTGCAGTGTCATAAAGAGATAGTGAAGGAGAAATAATGTTATTTGAAATTTGAAATGAACGAGTTTAGTATCACAGGAAACTTCAAGAGCTAAGTTAAGAAATTGTTAGCATGGGTACGCCATTTAATCAGCTCACTATCGATCACGTACAGATTGTAATTTTGAACCTGAATCTGAATCTCAGATTATATGGAAACTTAGTATAGTGCACACTACTGTATGAACATTTACTGAATGGCACTTTACAAATTTCAGTTTAAGTCGGCAAAAATCTTTCTTGAGGGCAAGAACGCCAACCGAGCGTAACAAAAGTATGAGAAAACAAATCAGTTAACAAGTTTAGGTTTAGTATGTTTATTTTTGAAACAGTTTAGACTTGGTACATGCATCATGTACAATACCTGGCAGTGGAGCATTTTTATCTCTCAGTATATGGGGATAGAAGGAGTATTTATATAGGTTACATTCTATTTAGCATAGGGAATGTGAAAAGTCAGATCATGATTATTTCTTGTATTAATTC